>CM014276.1:35123686-35134636 GCA_004135705.1 Alloteropsis semialata | reverse complement strand
CACCGGATCGGGTCGTCGCCGGAGAGCGAGACTGGATTGGATTTCTGGCGGTGCTGCAGGTGAAGTGGTGATCCTAGGCTAGAGCTTTGGGAGAAAACATTGGGGAGATTTGCGAGGTGGTTGGGGACGAATGCAGATTTGATGATTGAGGTTGGAGCTGGCCGGAGAAAGCAGAACCGCAGAAGGCTTGCAATCGGGAGCAGAGAAGCAAGGGACAGTTGCTAGACAAACAGGGGAACAAGAAGCAATGGACCGATGAGACAAACAGAGAAGCAATGGACCGATGAGACGGACACGGGGTGTTCAATTGGCCGGGCATTTATAAGCAACAGTGGATCTCAGCAAATAATTGAGGAGGACGACTCTTACAGCCAAGATAACGATGGTGTTAGGTTCTGGGTTGTTCGCGTCAATCTTTGGAAGAGCTAGCATGTGTCCTTTTTCTGAAGGTGAAACAAACTTTGGCTATTTTTTCTTCGTCTTAATTTCAATTTCTGAAGCTGGCAGATCCTGTTTGTCATGCATTTAAGTTTGCTAATAACAGCCCTGCGCTATTTTTCCTTCGTCTTAATTGATGACAAACAGAACGGTGGTTGGGGTCTCTAAGTACAACCCTACCTTGGGAAAAAAAACAGTTGAGATATTTTCGTCCGACCGAGGGGATTCCGACAGAAAATGTATAGTTTAGTATCCGACTTTGGAGATTTAATATCCAATTGGTATGAACGATTCTCATTTGTTTCAGCCAGTGTAAAATTTCTCATGGAAGATATATCAATATTTGTTCCATATCCGACACTATCTGTACTAATTCAGATATGAGAAAAAATAAATATTTGTATTCGCGCTCATATCCAATCCGTTTTCATCTCTGCCCCACCGCTGGTTTTAAACCCTCGTGGCCACAAATTACACACATGTTCAATATTTGTAACCAAAAAATAAGGAAAATAAATTCACAGTTCGAATATACAAATTCACAAATTTCAAACAAAAACATTGCACTTAAAAGAAAGAAAATGGTCCACAACAAATGCAAACGTCTCCTGCAACAAAAAAAAAATTGCCTATTGCCATGAAGTAACACCCTCCACCCACCCAACCGAAGCCCCAACAAACAAAAATGGCTTTTTCGGTGACAAGTAAAAAAGTGTAGCATCAAACAAGATATGAAGTTTAAAGAAAGGAACAATTCAACAAGAAGCTTGCAGCAAATGAAGCTCCAAGAGCTCTCAGCCGGGGAAGAGGAGTTGGGTTGGGGGTGCTAACTGACCGCTAATTGCTATGCCAGTATGTCTCTGCCTAGAGCTCGCCCGGCACTCGCGGTGGCCCCGCTCGTGCGATCGCCCCACCCGCCCGGCTCGCTCGGCCACCCTGCTCAGCGCTCGCGCGGCCACCCCGCTCGGCACTCGTGGAACTCGCGACGACGACTGGAGCTCGAGCGGCCAGCTGGGGCGCTCGCGGTTGCTTGCCCGCCGAGCGGGCGGGCCGCTCGCGGTTGTGCGCCCGCCCAGCGCTCGTGCTGCCACCCCGCCCGCTCGGCGCTCGCGACAGTGGCCCCACCCGCCTGGAGCTCGCGCAGCGGCTCGCCCGACCAGCCGCCCGGGGCTCATGGCGGCGACCCCGCCCGTCGGCTTGGCCCGAGTTCCATGGATGGGGAGGCGAGATCTCCTGCTTGACCTCCATGAACAATGGTCGACCTGATGTGCTTGTGTTCGTATGACATGCGGGCTGGTGGGAGTGGCATGTGGGCTCACTACTAATGTGGAAGGATAACGCCTTCTCACGTATCCGTCCCTTCTCCCTCTAACCAAACACAGAATTGGGACTGTCCCGTCTCTCCAACCAAATATTGGATGGGATCGTTCCATCCCTCAAAAACGGGATGGTCTCGCCTCGTTCCTGCTTAACTCCCAACCAACTGTACGCCCTAGCAACCTAATAACTGTTATAAAGCCCATGGAGACATAATGGAAAACACTCTCCGAGGCTGCCTACCTTGTTTTCTCTCGCATCAGATTCAAATGAGAAAAAAGATAATTCCTGTTCATCTCCACGCGCGCTTGCCGCCACTACACTCAGAGTTCACTGCACCGCAAGTACATGACATCGTTGCACTGTTTGTCTACCTATCCGGTTTATATTACATGACATTTTGCATCGATAAAGTGTCCCCCTACCCAGTGGCGAATTTATGAATGGAGATTAGGGGAGGCTGAGCTCCTTTCTTCCTCTTCATCTTTAATTTTTTTCATCCTCTCCTTCTTCTACTTTCTCTCTCTCTTTGTTTTCTTCATTGTTACATCAATGTAGGGGGGGCTGGAGCCCCCTCAGCCCCTCATTTGGCTCCGCTACTGCCCCTACCCCCTAAATACATTGTATGCATCAACATTGCCTCTCTGACTCTTTATGTTCCATTCCTAACTTTGCCCTGGTGGGACAAGCCTCATCATATATACTAGGGTCATCATTCCCTTCCAAAATAATTAAGTCCAAATGAATCATAACGTTTACTAAACTTTTAGGCATTTTTTTACTATCTCAAAAGTCCACGCCTCTCATGCTTGTTGGCTCATCCCATCTTACTCTCCTCATCCTTCCTCGCCGTTTTCTTCTTAATTCTCTCATTGCATTGTTCCGCCCATTGTTGCCATCGTCTGACATGTCCTTCCTCACACTCAAACTCCAATATTCTGTCCTTTAATCCATCTCTATTTTGGCCACCATTTCCACCAACGTCGTTTCATCCTCTTCCTCTTTGTCGCATCATTATGCTACGAACCAGTGAGTCACCGATAGCATAGCTCATTCTACTGAGGACGAGGGTATGGCCTCAACCTATACCTGGTCAACAATCACTACTACACTCGCCTTTAATCGCGGTGGGGGACTAGTTTTAGTTCCGCTTTTCTAAACGGGACATGTTTTTAAACATTTGTCCGCCAACTATGCAATTTAGACTAATTTAATTTTTCAAATATAAAAGACAAATCCACACACCCACTCGCCGCCCTGCACTACTCGCTGGCTTCCATGGGGCTAGCTTCTCCAAATTCACTAGTTTCTTCAAACTTACAATCACAAAATCATTAACAATAAAAAATCATTAATTGAGTCAATCACAAAATCGATCCCACACATCCATGTTCAGAAAAGTAAGGGGAAAAATAAAGAAAAAATGATCCTAGAGCTCATCAGGGCCGCCGCCGCTCTTGGCCTTGCGCGCCGGGGCCGCCACTTGCCCGCTCTTCCTCCAAGGCCAGCTCTCCCAGCGGTCGCGCCGGCCAGCACCACCCCCACCACGCCTAGATCTGCATCGACACCGGAGACAATGTCCATTGAGGCGGCCATTGGCATGTGTGCGGCCCCCGCCCAGGTTCGGGTGCCGCCCTGCCCTCAGCCAACTCTCCCCCTGCACCTCCGCCCAAGGCGGCTGGTGAAGGAGTTCGGGCCCGAGTAGTTCTAGGGTGCAACATGCGTCAAGCAAAAGGGCGATCGAGAGAAGGTATAGAGAGAAGGGGTAGCGAGAGAAGAAGAAGGGATAGAGAGGCCAGCGGGCAGGCCGAGAAGATAAAGAGACCGAGTAGGGGTGGGTGGTGGATGTCTGGTATTTAGAAAAATCTGTGAAAGCAGAGACACCATTTTAGCCTCGGATGGTGCCACCAAGACTAATAAAACCCACAATTAGTATGCGTGGATGACCTGTTAGTCTCGGTTGGTGTTACCAACCGAAACTAAAAGGTGTCCGACACCCATAAAATTTAGGAGACAACTGTGGTGTTCTGTGAATGCCTCACTAACACCTCCTGCCGAGCTCGTTAATTTTTCCTCGCTAGTTGTAACATGGAGGTCTCAATCTAGATCATCAAGAGAGGTCCAGCAACTTGGAATGGTGTTCTCACACAAGGACTTGGCTGTGGTCGATCCCGACAACCTTGTCATGTGCACGCCACCATAGTAGTTGCTTCCTACCTTTACTTTCATAACAGTTTTATGTGGAATTCCTCTGCGGCGTAAGCTATGTCAAAGGATAGCAAGTTAAACGGGCCTATCATTTTCACGAACTGTTTGCTATCCATTTCGATCCTATCCATTGCAGGTTGTTCAACGTCATTAGCTCCTTTGGCTGTTACAAGGATATACAAACTAATTCCACGTAAGCTTAGGTAAACCATAACACCATCTAACTAAGTTCCTAACTTTAAAAATTTGAAATCCATATATGACAAATTTGAAGTAAATTTGAACTTTTTTGTGGTAAATCGTAAAATTCAAGATGGTGTAACACAAAAAAGGAGCTAATGACAGTTTGCTGGCCGTTTGTTTTGTTGGCCTTTTTTCAGTTTTTTTCTCTTCTTTTAGTCCTTTGTGCGCTTGGAGCGGTCAACCTCTGTTTGGCCTATGCCAAGTAACGTCTGTAACTGCTTTCTTCTTAATGAAATACGTGCTAAGGCACGTTCGCGAAAAAAAAGTGTAACACAAAAAAAAAATTGAAGTACAGCATCAGGCATTTCAAGGTCAGCGTACCATCCATATGGGCAGCGCCGGCGCCTGCGCGGTGACGACGAGCCAGAGCCAGCCGTAGCCGAGGAAGTTCTGGGCGGCGCCGGCGAGGAGCAGCACCCACGCCGGCTGCGTGGCCGAGAGCGCGCCGGCGACGAGGCCGAGGCAGCCGCCGAGGTTCTTGGCGACGGCGAGCGCCGCCAGCTGCCGCTGGTCGTAGCCGAGCCTGGCCTTGAGCACCGGCGAGATGGCGCCGAAGATGTAGGTCGTCCCAGCCATGGACTGCACCCACATCGCCGCCACAAACACCAGCCATCGGTTCCTCGAGAAGGCCCTCACCATGTCCCCGAGCTTCCCCATCATCGGATCGATCGGCCAGAGGAGGCTTGCTGGACTCTGACGCTGGATTAATGGTCAGGCAGGGGGTGGCTTCTTCTTGTTCCCGTTGCAAGAAGCAACGCATATGGTTGGGCCAGTGCTGATCGAGCCTAGAGATTAGGATATTAATACAAGCTTATGAAGGGACATGATGAGTGGATCAAACTAATCTGGATGGTGGCTGCTGTGGAAAAGTACCGAAGCGACTCCGAGCGAGGCTTCTAAGCAAATGATGAGATTGACAGAAACTTGGCTCTTATATATATTGACTGTATCTGTATGTATGCAGAGGTAAGTCAGTATCTAAAAAAATGCAAAGGTAAGTCATTATCTAGGAAATTAATGCAGAGGTTAGTACTAACTGTATTCCTTTTCTTTCCTGCATCAAACATGATCACCCATATAGACATGTTTTAACATTTCTTTTTCTTTTTGTAGTTGTTTCTTAATTAGTAAAAATATTTAAAATGTATAGCTATATGATTTTTTTGGCGGTGAACGTATATATATATATATATATATATATATATATATATATATATATATATACATATGTGCTAAACTACACCTAGGGTGTAGAATAGAATTCTACACCTAGGACCCAACCAGCCAACCAAACCATCTCGGGCTAACCAGACCCACCCATCCTAACCGGTCCAGCCGCACCCATAATTCCCTCGCCCCGCGCCCCCCCCCCACCTTCCTCCGAACTCAGCGGCGGCGGTTCCACGAGCGCGCCGCGTCTACCGGCGTCGGCGTCCCTCCCTCCCCCGGCGTTCCTCCCCCTTCATCTCTACTCGGCGTCCCTCCCGCGTGAGTCCGCTCGGCTTTCCCCCAAATCCCCGATCTGAATCCCTAGCGGCGTCCTCCCCCCGCCGCCTCCCCCCTTCGTCTCCCAGCCGCGGTGCGCTCCCTCGGTGGCCTTCCCCCTCCGCGTCCCCCCGGCGTCCTCTCCCTGAGCGTCATCTGCTGCAAGCGAGCGGCGTCGGCTGCAGTAAACTGAGGAAGGGGCGGCGTCGGAGCTCCCCCTGCGTCCTCCCTCCGATTGTTGGCGCGGTGGCATCCTGTTAACTCCGGTGAGCTTCTCAGCCCCTACACAGATCCTCCCCCGTGTCCTATGGATGCATAATTTGTTGATTGACTGTTCTAGGGTTTTGGGATTTTTCTGGATTTTCGTCGATTCGTGCATTCGGTATTTCGGTGACACGCCAATCATCCCCATCCAGATCCTGAAACGAGCAGCGACACGGTTAGAAATTGAGGTGAGTGTTCCTCCACTGCCTCCCTTCATGATTTCAGTAATTCATGACAGTGTGCTGTTTTTTGTTCTTAAGCAGTCGGCAATTAGGTTTAGGAAATAATTAATTTAGTAACAAATGTTAGTTCAGTATTCAGTATTAAGTATTTAGTGTTTGGACATTTGGCTCAATCTCACTACTATCTATTATTAGCTCTAAGTTTAGACTAGTATATCATTTGCCCTGGACTAACGGTTGCTTATGCTTCTCTAGTTTTATTAATTGCTTAGATGGATAGCACAATGCTTCTTTCTTAGTTCAGTAATACTTTCTAGCATTATTATTTAGTTCAGTAGTACTATAGCGTGTAGAAATATGCTGAGATTAATAAATATATAAGCAAGGTTTGCTAGACATTTCGGAATCAGTAGCCTATGGAACATATTGCTGCTATTATTTTTTATTTTTTCTAGTTGTGATGCTGGAAGTGTGATATGGTTTTGGGGCTTGGGTTTCTTTTTGTCTGTAACGTGATGGTGCAGTTTTGGAGTTTGAACCTAGGATCTAAAATTTGTTAGTATATTAGTAGGTTTTTGCTATTGTCAGCTGTAATGTTTTCTGTGGATATGGAAAGGGTATAGGCTCAGTAGATATTTTGTCTTGGTCTTTATATTCATGTACTTGCCATTTTTTTACAGGTTTGCAGAATAATTGTGCATAGATTTCTAGTAACTTGATAATGTGCGCCTAACTGTACTTGGATGAATAACTAGTACCAAATTGATATTATCATCAGTTCAGTAATTTTTTTTTGTTTGTTCAGTAATTATCATACGGCAACACCACACATATCTCACACACCCCTCCTGTTCTATGCTCCTTTGTTTCAGTAGCTCAGTAACATGTTTTTAGCAATAGTATTACTAAATGAATCTGTCATTTTTTTCCTTTTGCAGTTGTGAAATGAAAAATGGCTACAACATAGGTGAGTAACTATGTGAGTAACATACGTGAGTAACTATGCACTGTTGGTGCTGCACCTTTCCTTTTTTACTTGCCACATGTGTATCCTACGTCCTGTAATCAGTGAGCATTTAGTTCAGTAACTCATATCCTATGCATCCTCGTACCTCATCCAAGAGCCCACTATTCAATTTGAGGTATGCCCGAGTAACATGTTCAGATTAGTACGCATGGCTTCGTTTTTGTGCTGATTTTCATGATTGAATCCTGATTTTTATTTCTGCGAGATTCCCCTTGACTCAATCGATGAATTGGCATGAATTCGATTCAGTAGCTACTGCTATTTACCATTTCCTCCTTACAAAACATGGATCATTTGCCATTGGTAATGTGCCATTCTGTATTCAGGCTTTTGTCTTTTCAAGCCCTAGTGCAGTGTTACTGACCAAAAATGGAACAGTAGTAATTTAGTTGATTAAGTAATTTGGATCATTCAGTAATCAAAGTTAAATAATTCCATCATTCGGTAATCTGGGCTCTGTATTTTCTATTATGTTAGTAATCCAGAATAATTTGACAGAACTAACACATCAATAATTTGGTGTCTCCTGAATATTTCCTTTCCTGTCTAGGTCCATTTTTTGTGTGATGTCTCTTGAATGTTTCCTTTCCTGTATAGGGTGAAAACGTCGAGGTTGAAAGTTTGGTGCATCCATTTTGCTTTTTTTTTGCCAAATGATAGCGATTGATCTGTTGCCTGAACCAGTTTTATTAAGCAGCATTACCTAATGGCTTTGCTGGGTTTGGAGCAGTAGTGTAGTTGAGAGATGGAACACGAATGTAAACCACTCGGCTAGCAGATGTTTGGCAAGCAGTAATGTTTATTTTTTATTTTCAGTAATCATCTGCACCCAAACGTTCACTTGTTTTTAAATGTTAAGATTTGGAGACAAGCTAATACGTATGTTCAATAACCATTCAGTAATCATTTGTTCAGTAAAAAGTGAACAAATGTCATGTGATTGTTTTCGACATCTGTTTTTAGCAACTAATCCTTAAGTAATCCCTGTTCAGTAACCATCATGTAAATATACATACATCACTTGGTTCTCAATAATCTAAATATGAGTTTTGCAAGCTGAAACAAACCGTGCATCAGTCACTCAATTAAATGTTAAGACTTTTACAGAAGCCTTTGGGAGGACCCTCTTTCACTACAGCCCTGCCCCCCTTTCCCCTTCCTGGTTCTCCATTTTTTGTTCTGTCATGTGATGTTGCTTTGTCTCATGTTTGCTCATCGACCGTTTGGTATTTGTTGCAACTGTGGTTCATGCTTTTGTAGCGGGAGAATGGCTCAAATTCAAATTCTATTGTTGACCCCGCAAATTTGGTGACTACCGAATAATATGTATTTTACCAATGACTTAGTTCAGTAATTCATGTTAGCATTTAGTTTCAATAACTTATTTTGTTTAGTAGTACCATGCACTTTTTATGTCTTCATTAGAAGCCACCATTGTTGGTAGATGGTTAGGGAAAATTTTTATGCAATTTTCAAGCACCAGATTGGATGTTGACTCAGTATCATATGAATAGTCAATGAATTAATGAGCTTTTTCATGTTGCAATGCACATGTTGTATAGCTGATCAATCTTCATTTTTATGTAATTTTTGGCACTGAAACCGATGAATTGTGGTGAGGCGTTATTTCATTAGTTCATATGTAACGATCAGTAAATATTTTTTTGTAAGACTCAGTAAATATTTTTTGCTCTACACTCCTCTTTCAGGAGAGCTGCGAATGCACGAGAAGAGAGGATGGATGATATACCAAAGCTTCAAGCCTTCTTCAGGGATCAATCTTTCATGTTCAGAACTTAGTATCAGCCCATGTATCTTTCAATCACGGGATTACAAAAACTAACAGAATGCATCTTCAGTAATCCCATGTAGAGCGCATGTTGTTGGGAGAGATTTTTGATAGAAATTAGAAATATACTTTCCCCCACTGATTCAGTCACTCTCTGTTATGTAATCATTTGTTCAGTAACCATTTGGTTACATAAGTTCAGTAACCATTAGTTCATAACTCTATTCAGTAATTCCAGTGAAAACACAAATACTGAAGAAATGTACATCAATAGCTAGCCCCTGCCTAGCTGAAATATTTGGATATGGTGGTGATTGCTGATTCCTCGACTCAATGGGATGGGAGTGCTCTTAGTTAGTAGCTACTATTGAGTCGTTAATTCCATTGCTTCAGTAATCGTTCTTTTTGTGGTAAGATTAACTACTGATGCAATGTTTCATCTAACTGAAGACCATTATATTAGGTATTTCAGTAATGTTGGTATTTCAGTAATGTTATGTTTGTACTCATATAATGATGAACACAGGATGCCATTCTACAACCATTCAGTAACACGTCCCAATAGATTCAGTAACCAATCCTTAGGATTCAGTAGCACGTCGCCGAATGAACTACTAATGCAAATTTTTGTCTAATGCATACTAATATATCACTACTATTAAGACATTATACTGGTTAGGTCCCTAACCATATTCAGTAATTCAGCATTTCACTTGAAATGTACTCAGTTTTTCGTAGTTTGGTAAAATACAGTGAGACATGTACTCAGTACTTCAGTAGTGCAATAGACATGCACTTAACTAATTCAATAGTTTAGTAACTCATATCATTACCGAGATGCATTTTTTGTCCACCAGTATCACGGCAATTCAGGTTGATCTAGCTCAGTATTTTTTACATGTACTCTGCGTACCAACAGTGATCCAATTTTGACAATTCATAAGTTCGGTAGTGAGAATAATGCACAGACATCAATTCGATGAACAACTCTCGATGGGATGGAGCTCCAGACCTAGCTCCTCGATGAAGCTCCTCCGGACCTAGCTCGCACTCCAGACCTAGCTCACGCACAGGGACGGTCGTCCGGGGTCACGGTCCTCCAGACCTAGCTCGCGCTCGTCGCACGCGCTCGCCACTCGTTCCTCGCGGTCGGGACTCGACTTCAGTAGTTTTAGTAATGCGGCATGCCACACACCACAAAGGCTCATGCAATGCATCCGTCGTTCAGTAATTCAATTAAATGTGGGTCTCTTCATGCTAGAAAATAATCATGCACTAATTTTAGTAATGCGGAATGCCACACACCACAGAGGCCCATGTATTCAGTAATTCAGCAATGGACTAGTAATTAATGCCCAAAGTTTTAATTTTTGCATGCCGAAACAACCATGCATCCATCATTCAGTAATTCAATGAAATGTGAGTTTTGCATGCTCAAAAACAATCATGCAGTAATTTTAGTAATGTAGCATGCCACATGATACATTTACTGAAACATATCTTTTGGTAATGCATTGATTCATTCAGTAATAAAATGACAAATACAACAAAATACTACTGACAGGCCACCCAACATTATTGAACAAGGCCATTGGGAGGACCCGATTATACACTAAGCAAACAACGTTACTGAACAAAAGGCAAAAGCATTGTTACGGCCATTGGGAGATCCTGTGGTGGTAGTCTGGGAGAGAGACAGGGGATGGCGAGACATGAATCACACTCCACAATCCAGTTCTGTGCAGTGAAATTTCCCTCCACAATCCAGTTCTGTGCAGTCACCACCGTGTAGCGTCGCCGGACCCCTGCCTGCGTGCCGCTGCTGGCCCTCACGCGCTCGCCGAGGGAACCCGCTGGGTGAGGGTTCGCCTCGCTGCAGGCCAGCGCGACCTGGCCCGCCTGCTGCTCGTTGCACGAGCCGCCGCGGGAGTCCCTGGCCCGCCCGCCGCTGGACCAGCACCACGCGACGCTACTGACTGCGTCCAAGCGCCGACGCT
>CM014276.1:35110981-35122111 GCA_004135705.1 Alloteropsis semialata | reverse complement strand
CGCGCCACCTCGCCGCCGGCCCGATACATCCCCCGGCCGGCGACACACACACGCTCCGCACGCTCCACTACCCCCTATAAAAGCCACCCCTACCCCACTCTATCCCACATCACCTCACCCTTCTCCATCTCCGGCTCACCGCCGGCCACCATCCCACCACTCGTCGCCCTAACCCTAACTCCGGGAAGAGAGGAAGCAGGGGGAGGAAGAAGGGGAGAGGGAGGAGAGGAGGGAGCGCACCTGGCGTGGCTCCGTGGGGAGGACCTCCCCTCGCCCTGCCCTTGCTCCGCCGCCGCCACCACCGTCGCCGCCGTCGCCGCCTGAGGAAGAAGAGGTGAGAAAGGGAGGGAGGAAGGGCGAGGCCGCGCGCGGGCCTGAGGCCGCGTCGGCCATTTGGCCGTTCGGCCATGGGCCGAGTAGGCCAGGCCGGCCTCGCGCGTGTGGCCGCGCGCTGGGCCAGGCCGCGCGTGCTCGCGGGCTGGGCCAGGCGTTGCGCCTGGTTGGGCCGAGCCCAGTACCGGCCCAAGAAACCCCTTTTGAATACTTTTCAATATAAATAAGGGAATATAATTGGTAAAATTCATATCAAATCACAGGAAAATATAAAAAATACAAACTAAATTTTGTTAAATCACTCATACAAAGTTCTATCTAGGAAAAATATAAAATCATGTCTACAATAAGCTTATATGCATCTCTTGTTATATGTATAAATAAGGCTTATTAATTTTGTTAGACATATAATTTATTTCTTTTCCATATAAATGCTAGTATACATCTATGGTCACTCTGATTATAAATAATTTAATGATACACCTTGTATAGCTAGGTAAAACAAGTTGTCACCTAAGTACATAACTAAAATGTATTGTTTTTATTATGCTAAATATCATAGTTATAAACATATATATATAGCAGAGGCTCTGAATATATTGGAGATAAAAATAACCAACATCACTAATAAAAGATGTACTTATATCACATATGTGCATATGATGCTAAACTCTTAAGTACACACCGTATTCTTTTGCTTTATGGGAGTTAATGAAGGAAGTAAATTAATTAAATAACTCATGCATCATCTCATGCACTGCATCTTTTTTTTTTGTTTAGAAACCACCGAGGTCGCATACGAGTTAGTAGCTGAATCCCAGGAGCAGCAAGGGTCTGTCGAGCAACCACCAGACTCGGCCCCAGGTCCAGAGGAGCTAATCTCTGAGCAAGGCAAGCCCCGGAGCATAACTCCTATTTTCAAAACTATGCAATGTTTTACTTAGGTATCTATGTGCATTTACGTTTCTAGGAGATGTATGAAACCATAGATGCATAATTCCTTAGGCACCTGGTCAAATACTAGTTTAAATTCGTTAGTTGCTACGCTTAAATAAGTCCGGTAGAAGTCGAGTGATTACCGTCACTCGCGAGACATAGGGTTTCGCTTTTAAAGATAAGTTGGGATTGATGGTTTGTTATTAAAAGGGAAGTCGTTCATGTGGCACATTGATTGAGGGTGAAATGTACTAATCACATGCCGGTAGTAAGAGGTAGTTGAACCCGGTAAACCTACGTACCTATATGCAAACTGGTAGAGTGAACTGATACTGTCTTCTCAGTGGTGCTAGTCTGTAACTCATGGCTGACCCGTCGTTGGTATCGGTGGGGATTAGCGGTCCCGGGCTGCAGGGCAGTTCACCTATGCGGGGTGCATATAGGGAACGGTTGCCATGTACCCTATGCGGGGTGCATATAGGGAACGGTTGCCATGTACGGCCCGACGGGGCGCGTACGTGTCGTGTGATTAGGTCTACCTTGCAAGGTTAAATTCGAGTCGATTCGCTGTACCTCTCAGATAAGAGGACCTTGGTCTTTCTGTCACAGTGCGACATAATGAAAATAAACGGGAATATGAGATGGTTGATTGAATAAAGATATGGTAATTGTTGCTTGATAATGAATTGCTTTTAAACTTAATAGTATGATAGATGGCAAACCTAGAAGTTAGTAATATCCCACTAATCTTGATGCTAAAACCCTGAAAATAGGATCAATTCTTAGTAAGCTTTTGAGCAAAACAAACCCACAGCCAAAAGCTTGCATGCTATGAGTCATTTAAGTCGGGTAAGTCTTGCTGAGTAATAAATACTCAGGGTTTGTTGCTTAATTCTTTTCAGGGCAAGATAATGTTGAATATTGTCCTTGCTGTGTTAAGTACAATGATCGTACTACTGAAGGATGGGAAGTTGAGGAGCTCAACGAGTAGTTACCCTAGCTCTATCTTATGTTTAATTAGGGCTTGAAAAACTTGGCTTGTATAAGACCTATCTTATGTTGTAATATGAACCTCTGTTGTGCTCATACTATCTATGCTCATCATCGAATGAGATATCTGGTGTATTGTTTCGGTCCTTATGCTCAATACGTGGTTGAATCGGGAGTTACCTGACAGACTGTCAAATTACACCGTCTTAAGTGCACGATGGCTGGATTATTTATTAAAAAGACGGTTAGTGCACTTAAGCCGGTTAATTTGGACGGTTCTGCCACAGTCCACACCATGTGGTGCGTGCACATGCAGTTCTTATCTAGTCGGCCTGTTAATTAATGTAGCACGCATTATCTTTATCTAGTCGGCATGTCAGATAATCTACACGTATGCAGTTCGTATATGTACAAGTGGACTGAAAAATTTTATATTGTTCTTTTGCTTTGGCCTTTTACTCGTGGTCCCACACGTTTAATTTAGCTGGAACATGCATTTACAAATTAGATGAACAAGTTGACAGATTAAAATACAGCTAATGACTTGCTCAACATAACCGTGGTGACCGTTCGAAGGAATCGGAAGGCAGATGCGCAGCTTTATGCGCCCCTTGGGGAGCATCATCCGTTTTATGGAATGGAATTGGGGTGGGTGGTGATTGAACCTGTCTCGTGTACGACCTGCACTGCACACCAAGGCAAACCTTGTCTCTTTAGGTTCTGTTGAGGCTTGTTATAGGTACATATGCATGAGTTGGATGTGTAACGGTGTTCATAGACAACAAAGCAAGCAAACACACACCCTTTTTTTTAGCATCAACAGCCCTGCTGCAAACGCTGCACAAGACACTAATAAAGGACGCTTGAGGGACTGCTACTGAGCTTCTCTCTCTAGCGGCGAGAGCGAGGCCACCCCACCGCCGGTGGCCACCCCGGCCCCGGCGTCCACCTCAGCAACCTCCGCCGGGTTCCACTTCGGGCCCGGCGTCCACCCCACCTCGCCTTCCCGATGGACCCCCCTCCCCCCCGGACCCCGCGAAAACGACATCACCGCCCGCATCTGAGCCGCCTACGGCTCCCCCGACGGGCAACACCAACAATGGCGCCTCTGGATCTCGCGCCCTCAACCCTGATGCGCCCCCCTTTTCCCCTCCGAGGGTGGATGCTGCTGGCCCCTCGCGGTGGGGAGATCTGCCGCCAGAGAGCCTCCGTTTCTCGGATTCCGATGAGGAGGACGAGGAGGAGGAGCTTCTCTGGTCTACTCCCAGGGGCGAACCTTGCCTGGACAGGGGCAAGGGGAAGGCTGTACTCCCGGCCCCCTCCCACCCGCGTGTGGGGAGCGGGCCGCGTCCGGCGAGGGGGGGATTCATGGCGGATGCCCGCCGTGCCCACCCTGGCGGGGCCCCTTCCACGCCGGCCCGGCCGCGGTCGCCACAGGACGGTCGCGACCCGCCCTCTCCTGTCCGGTCGCGGCGGCTCCTCGATGAGGATGGTTTTCAGTTGGTGGTCAACCATCGTCGCTTGCGGAGGGAAGCTCGCCCCCTTCATCCTCCTCGCATCCGGTGCCCGGTCCCGGCGGACCTGGTGGGCAGATGTTTCAACTGCCTTTCCCCCCACCACGTCGCGGCAAGATGCACGGCTCCTTCCCACTGCCTGCGCTGTCTGGGGGAGAGGCACGCGGCCCGGCATTGCAAGCGCCGGCGTCCTCCTGGGCCTGCCGCGCATGCGCCACGGGCCGGTCGTGGACGTCCCGTGCGCCGCCGCGGCGCCGGCATGGATGCACCCTCTGCTCGTGTTGCACACTCGGCGGCGTCAGCTTCAACCACCTCGGCGCGCTCCACTTCTACGGGACGGGACTTCTCCGGGCCGCCATCGTCGTGTGCGGCTTCGCCGCGTCGCTCACCTACGCCGCCTCTGCCGCCGGTGGTGTATCCACGCGGCCACCCGGCGCGCCGGCCATCTCTGGAGCTGCGTGTCGTTCCTCGCACGGCCGACCTACAAGCGCGCGACGACTCCCTGTCGTCGTTGGCCCTGGTCGCTCTGGTCGTGGGCACCAGGCCATCGGTGACCATGCCCCAAGTTCGTCAGTTCCTCATGGACAACTACCAGTTGGAGAGACGAGATTTCTCTCTTCACCGCTTCCGGCCAGAAGATTTCCTTATCATCTTCTCGGACCGGCGGGTTCTGGAGCGGGTCCTCCACGCTCCGCCTTTGCCGGTCACGGACCTGGTGCTGCGGTTTCGGCCGTGGCGTCGCCAATCCATGGCGAGCGCCGGCGACATGGTGTTCCAAGCTCGGGTGGAGCTCCGCGGGGTGCCTTCCCATGCGCGGACGGTCGAGGTCGCGCAAGTCATCCTGGGAACAGTCTGCGCCGAGCTTCATCCTCTCCCGGGAACGGTCGCAGGCGGGGATCACCGTGTGTATGAGGTAGTCACCTGGTGCTCGGACCCCGATTTCATTCCAAATGAAGTTATCATTGCCATCCCTGAGCCGGTGAACCGAGACGGCGATCCGGTGATGTATCTTCGGCCGGAGGAAATCATGCTGCATCGCTTGCCGACCATGCGTTATCGCGTTGAGGTCACGATTGTGGAGGTTATCGACTGGAACGATCCCTCGGACTCAGATGATGATCCTGGCGCCGGACCGGATGGTGGGTCCAGTGACTCCGACGAGGACTATCCTGGCTTCCAGCAGGGATGCCGCTCCAAGCCTTGGCCGCGGCGTACGGTCTTCGGCGCCGCCCCGCCCGGTGGTTCGGGAGATGGCGCGCCCCCGGCAGGCGGGCCGGATTCCGGCGAGCCTCAGGTTCGTTCCGACCATGGGGAGCCTAGCCGGCGTGACGCGGCGAGCCGTGCCTGGTCGCTCTCGGGCAGACTTCGCTTTGGGAGATGTGCACATCGTGGGTCTGACACCCGGGTGTCAGCGGCCCCTGTCGCAACCCCTTCGGCGCCGGACAGTGGTCAACCGTCGCCGGGGCCCACCACGATGGAGATGTCGTGTCTACCTGACGCCGGCAGGGTGCGCGTGGTGCCACAGGCTGGTCCGGATCCCATGTGCGCTGAGGCGGAGATAGGGGGTCAGCGGCCGCTCCCCGCGGCACGGCCGTGCCCTCCGCTCCTGGACGCGCTTCCGGCCTCCGCGTGCGGTCGCTTGTGTGGGCCGGACCGCGAATTCGACCCGATGGCCGCGGATGCTTCTCTGGGCCCAATTGGCCGGCCCACTGTGGACTCTTCTGGACCGGGCCACATGGACGAGGTCATGGATTGCGACCTTGAGGCCGTCATTTTTTATGACAGCGACGAACCACTACCTCGAGCACGTTCATCGCGCCTTGCGTCGCCGGATTATTGCCATGTTAGCTTCTCAAGGGGGTCGGAACAGGCGTTGCCGTTCCCCATTGCCGTGGAGGCGTCTTCACCAGTACGGGAGGCTGTCACCAAGCCCGCGCTTTCGGTTGCAAAACGACGCTCACCTCCTGCTCTATCTGCCGCGCCTCGCCTACGTCGTCCACGCCCTCGGGTCTGTCGCTCCACCACGCCGGTGCGACGGAGTGAACGCCTTGCGCGCAAGTCACACCTTCACGCATCAAAGCCGGTCGTGCAAGCTCAAAACGTCATGATGCGCAAGCTCAAGCTGTCGGAGTCCACTTCTTCTCCTGACACGCCACCTGATGTAGAGGCGTTTCAACAGTTCGTGGATCTGTTCAATGGGCAGGTAACTGACTCCCAATGCGACGCCCTGGACGACTTGATCCCGCGCGACGATCATGAGCTCTCCTTTGAGGAGCAGTCGTCAGAGTCCTAAACTCTGTGTTAGTTCGGTCGCAATTTGTTTCCCCATGGAAGCACAGAACATCCTCATTTGGAATGCCCGCGGCCTTAACAACCGCGGCCGTCGGAATGCTGTAAGGGCTTTGGTCGCTCAGGAGCGCGTCTCCTTGATCTCGTTGCAAGAAACTAAACTCAATGCTTGTAATGACGCTCTAGTAATGGATATGTTAGGCTACGGCTTTGATTATGCTTGCTTGCCTGCTCTTGATACGGCCGGTGGGATTCTGGTGGCCTGGCGCAGTGATGTTTGGGAGGGTTCCTCCATGACAGTGAGAGATCGGTCGGTCACGGTGAAGATTTCGCTGCGGCAGGACACCTAGGTAGCTTGGTGGCTAACATGCGTTTATGGGCCGCACACGGATGAGGCCAAGGTAGCCTTCCTTCAAGAGCTACAAGACATCAGGGCCGGCCGGCATGGACCATGGCTTCTTTGTGGCGACTTCAACCTAATTTATCAGGCGGCTGACAAGAGCAACGGCTCGCTACGACCACGCATGATGAACCGCTTTCACCAATTTCTCGACGATGCGGAGCTTCAGGAGCTCACCCTCCAGGGTCGCCGCTTCACCTGGAGCAAGGAGAGATCGGCCCCGACCCTTGAGCGCATTGACCGTTTTTTCGCTTCGGAGGACTGGCTTTTGGTCCACCCGAACCATAGCTTGCATGCTCTATCCATGGAGAGTTCTGATCATGCACCACTCCTGTTGCGTACGTGCTCGGCACTCTCCACTTTCCGTCGGTTTCAGTTTGAGAACATTTGGCCGAGGTTCGCAGGCTTCCTGGACGTGGTGCAGGCCGCCTGGGACACGCCGGCGCCCCTTCACTCTGATCCTTTTCGCGTCCTGGACCACAAGCTGAGGGCTACGGCCAGGGCCCTGCGCAGTTGGAGCGCCAAACACGTTGGAGGGGTCCGGCTGCAGCTCGCCATCGCCAAAGAAATTGTTTTCAGGTTCGACCTGGCAATGGAGCATCGGACGCTGTCGCCGAGAGAACATCGCCTGCGCAAACGTATGAAGATGAAGTGTCTTGGATTGGCATCGTTGCTGCGTTCTATCATCAGACAGTGGTCGAGGCTGACCTTCCTGGCCGAAGGCGATGCAAATACCAAATTTTTTCACCTGCAAGTCTGTCACCATAAGCGGAAGAACTGTATTGCTTCCATGCAGTTAAACGATGTCGTCTACGTGGATGAAAAGGACAAAATCGAGGCCATTACTTCCCATTTTGTGGAGGTTTTGGGCACACGATCTGGCACATCCTTGACACTGGACTTGGACTCCCTGGGGCTACCACAGTTACATTTGGAGGGACTGGACTTCTGTTTCAGCGAAGATGAGGTCAAGGCAACCATTGACGAGCTGCCGCCAGACCGCGCGCCTGGCCCTGATGGTTTCACCGGCCTCTTCTACAAGACCGCTTGGAGTATTATCCATCGGGAGGTCATGGCAGCTTTCCATGCGCTCTGGTCGCTTGATGGTCGTAGTCTATACCTACTCAACCAGGCATACATGATCCTACTCCGGAAAAAGCCTGAGGCGACTTTGATTGGCGACTTCCGCCCCATTAGCCTGATTCACTGTTTTGCGAAACTGTTTACCAGAGTCTTGGCAACAAGACTGACCCCACACCTTCAGCAGTTGGTCAGCCCGAACCAAAACGCCTTCATCAGTGGGCGGATGTTGCATGAAAATTTCAAGGCAGTACAGCTCACGGCCAGGATGTTGCACCGCAACAAACAGCAGGCGGCCTTGCTCAAGATTGATATTGCCAAGGCCTTCGATACTGTAGACTGGTCCTTTTTACTTGCCGTCCTCTCACACATGGGTTTCTCTAGACGCTGGATCAACTGGATATCGATGCTACTCACATCCTCGAGCACCAAGGTGATTGTTAATGGAGGGCCGGGCTCACGCATTTGCCATGCACGTGGACTTCGCCAGGGGGATCCGCTATCACCGATGCTATTTGTGTTGGCAATGGAGGTTCTCAATGCCCTCTTCAGGAAGGCAGACGGTTTGCATCTTCTTACACCTCTGGGCTCGGCGTGCATCAAGGAGCGTGCTTTCCTTTACGCGGATGATGTGGTGCTGTTCGTTGTGCCCCTGGAGCAGGATCTCACAGTGATCAGGGCGGCTTTAGACATCTTTGGGGCGGCGTCCGGATTATGGATCAATCCAGGCAAATGTCGGATGTCGCCAATCCAATGTGACTTGGATGCCTCGGCTGTGCTGATGCGTTTCTTTCTGGGTCGTTTCGAGCCTTTCCCCTGCACTTATCTGGGCATCCCATTGTCCATCTTCCAGTTGCATAAAATGGATCTGCTACCGCTCGTCGACAAGGTTTGCAAGGGTTTGCCCACTTGGAAAGCGGGACTGCTCAATCGAGCTGGTCGTTCTGTCCTTGTCAAAGCAAAGCTCTCTGCCGTTCCAGTTCACACGGCCATCGCGGTAACCCTGTCGACATGGGTCATCGAGCGCATTGATCAACGGCGCAGGGCGTTTCTTTGGAAAGGCACGGAGGTCGTCCTGGGTGGGCATTGCTTGCTGGCCTGGCGCTCTGTTTGTCGGCCGTCCCCCCTGGGTGGCCTAGGTATTCCAGACCTTCGTCTTCAGGGCTACGCCCTTCGTCTTCGTTGGTTGTGGCTCCAGCGCACGGACGCGGACAATCGGCCTTGGTCGCGTTTGCCTGACTGCCCAGAACGGGTGGTGCTGGCCTTCTTTGAGAACTCTATCTCGGTCACGGTGGGCAATGGGGACAGCTGTTTGTTCTGGAAGGACAAATGGCTCGACGGCCAATCTTTGGAACAGCTCGTGCCTTGCTTGGTTGAAGCGCCCCTGCCTAAGCAGAGACTAAATGTGATACAATTATCAGTCCCAGGAGGCTGATACACATTTATTCAACAGATAGTTCAGAACCTTACACTCCCCGATGGGGAGGAAACTTGATACAAGCTAGGACAACCAAAAGGTAAACTACGGCCATGAGCCAAATGATGAACCAGACCGGTTCAACAAGATGATCAGAGTTATGCGACAGCGAAAGCATCTCGGGCGGGGCCAAACTCCACAGGCAAAGTCGGGTGCGGGCACGACCACCTACTCGGCGTCCTCAACGACAAAGTCCGGGTCTTCTTCTGAAGCAACAAAACAAGGGTGAGTACAAAAGTACTCAGCAAGTCCAACCACACCCACGGAGGGGTTAACACAGAATTATGCACAGGATAAATCAAGGAATAAGGCTATGGTTTATTTGCAATAAAGCCAGTTTTACTCATGCAATGGTTTATCAAGGAAAAACTTTAGTAAAGCAAGCTTAAGTAACACAACTAAGTAAGTGGAGGTTGATCCACCAAGGATCCAAATTTTAAATGCTACCGGATTTCCCATCCGCCGTAGCTCTTGGCACAAAGCCGAACACAATTCCAAAACACACACTCCAACCCATCCCAAAACCTTCGGTGTTGTGACCAAGCCATAACTCGCCCATGACCGTGGGCACGGCTATTCGAATAGTTTGGAAACTCTGCAGAGGTGTACACTTTCACCACAAGTAGGGTACCGCAACACGATCACCTTAGTGCCAGTGCGGATCCTATCGAAGCCATTACCCACCATAGCCAAAACTGTCTAGCCATCACGAGAAAATAACCAAGAGGGTTTATGACACCAAGTCGGCAACCATGTCACTAAGACGGCACTTGGTTTTCTCGCTGCACACCTGCCACCAGACAACTAACAGCACGGCTAGTGGGATTTAGACTAAGCCCTTGCACCATACAAGAGTCGAGTGGTTGTACGGGATAAATGGGTTAGGCAAGATGACACATCACCTCGGTTTAAAACCGGACAAAATGGATATCTCCCAACTTGCTTAACCACAAAGGTACAAGCCACCAAATGGTATTTCACAAAGAAATACCCATCCATTTTATCCAACACTTTCTTTACTTTCCAAAACCCGAAACCCAAAGCTTTACTCAACACACTCACACTTTTATTCTTTGTAAAACCAGTAATTGTCATGATTGATTAAGTAATTAGAACAAGTCCTAAGCATTCTAATCAAAGGTTATCAACCAAACAGAGCAAATCATATTTAGTGATAACTAGGTTATCAAGGAATGGTTATAACAATCAAGGAGTGGCTATCCAACTGGGTTTTTAATAAAGACAATGCAATTATCAAAGGCCAATAGGTTGTGTTTATAAAACTGGGATAAACATGCATCAAAGGATGGGATTGGACTTGCCGTCAAAAGCTTCCGGGAGTTCCTGCTCGCGGTACGGGTCGTCGGATTCGGGCTCGCGGTACTCTCCTGCGTACTCCGGCTGCTCCTCCTCGATTATACCGTCGTCTACGGCACACACAACAAAACACATAAAAGAAAACAATCAAACCTTTACCGATGAGCTCGAAACAGGAAACGATAAAATAAAATAGGAAAGGAGATTATTTTGGGATGATTTGTGTATAGCTTGGCCGGAATAGATGAAAGAAAGACGTGTTCGAGTTTGGTGGAATTCCGGAGAAGTTTGGCGTATAAAATGACGAGTTTAGGGAGGGTTAGGGCTTAAACGGAAGGGTTTAGGACCTCTTTATAATAATTATAAAGAGTCAAGGGCCTTCTTGTAAATAGTTTTGAATGGTGGAAGGGTTGATTTGTGAATAGAGAAGTACTTGGGGGGGGGTTTGGCTATAAAGCAGGGATATATTTGGAAATATAATAATAGGGCAGGGGGTTTTCTTGGATTTGCTCTAAAGGGAAAAGGTTCCTCTGGAAATAACAAAAAGGGCAAGGGGGGATTTGGAAAACAGCCGGCCTTTCTCCTCCACTCGGTCCGAACAGGGGAGGGGGACGGGAGTGCGGGCGCCGGCGGTGCTGGTGGCGGTGATTCGCCGGCGTCCGGACGCGGCGGTGATCAAGAGCGGGCGGGGGAGCAAGAGGGGGCCAAGGGGGACTCGTTCCCCAACCCACCTTGGGCAGTGGCGGCTCCGGGAGGCGGGGCGTCGGGCGGGGGCGAGTGGAGGCACGCGGCGG
>CM014276.1:35095615-35110474 GCA_004135705.1 Alloteropsis semialata | reverse complement strand
CGTCGTGGGCGCTCGGGCGGCGGCTTGCGCGCGCGCGGGGAGCGGGGCAGGGCTGCGGTGGCGAGTGAAGGAGGTGGCGGTGGTGCTCGGGACTGAGCAGGAAAGGGGAGGAGCTGGAGCAAGGAGGAAGAAAGAGAGAAGGAAGAAGGAAGGAAAAGAAAGGAAAAGAGAAAAGAAAGGAAAATGAGAAAAAGGGAAAAGAGAGAAAAGGAGAAAGAGAGAGAGGTCGGACGGGATTCGCGGCGGCGACCGCGGGATTGGTCGGAGCACGCGCGACGCGCGGGCGGAACGCGATACGCGGACGGGACAAAAGAGGAAGGAACGGTCGGGATTGATTCCGGGAAGATTGGATGGTTGGATTTCTTCGGAGGATTGGTTTTGGAACCGACGGGAAAGAATTTGATAGGAAGGTTTTTTGGTCGGATTTGGATTTCGGAAACTCATCGATTAAGGTTTTTGAAAACTCGTTAAGCGCATTTTAGGGTTTTCGATTTTCCGGGACGTTACATTGGTCCGGGCGGTCGGCACACGGGTGCGCAAGCAAAGGACAGTCAGGGAGGCTCTCCATGACCGTCGTTGGGCTAGGGATATGACGGGCGCTCTCACGGTCCAGGTCATCATCCAGTATTTGCTCCTATGGGCGCGTTTGCGTTCTGTCCATCTCAACCAGGACACTCCGGATGTTTGGCGATGCAAATGGACGCCTGATGGTCGTTTCTCGTCGGCCTCAGCGTATCAGGCCTTCTTCCTCGGCCAACATGCCGTCCTCGGTGCCAAAGAGCTATGTAAGGTGAAGGCGCCGGCGAAATGCAAGTTTTTTGTTTGGACAGTGTTGCACGGCCAATGCTGGACGAACGACCGCAGGAAACGCCACGGTCTCCAGGAGGATGATGCTTGTACCCTCTGCTGCCAACATAGTGAGACGATCTCTCACCTCTTGAGATCTTGCCTGTTTGCACGTGAGGTGTGGTTTCACTGCTTAGCTGCAGCAGGGTGGGATTCGGTCGCCCCGTCGAACAGTGTTCTTTGTTTCGCAGATTGGTGGTTACAGGCCCGGAAAAGAATTGATAGGACATCTCGGCCGGCTTTTGACACCATCGTCATCCTCATCTCGTGGATGCTGTGGAAGGAGCGCAACAACAGGATCTTCAATACCCAGACACGTCTGCCCCACGAGCTTGTTCAGGCGATCATGGTAGAGGGGCGGTACTGGGTTCTTGCGGGATGGGGACACTTGGCTGCACCGTTCTCCCTGGGCGTCTCCAATGATGCCGATGTAGATGCTGTCGCGGTCGCAAATTGGTTAAACGTTTAGTATATGTAATGTGTTCTAACCGTCCCATCCTCTGTATGGGCTCCGGTGTGTAAACTGCTTTGCTTTTCTCTTAATGAAAAACGTGCTAAGGCACGGTCGCAAAAAAGTAACGGTGTTCATATGTGAATGCTGAAGACTAATGGATGCAGATTTTGAGCCATAGAGAGGAGAGAGCTGTTATTTTTTAGGACTATTGCATGTCATGAGCTGGATGATAACATTGTTCATTCATACGCAATTACCCTTCTTTACAAAAAAAAATTCACGGTCCTTTTTTTTATTTTCTCTCGGGCGACTCTTGAGCCAACACGTGTTCTGTCGAGGAGGATCAAATTATTTTGGTCAAAAAGGCAATTTCTCCTCTTCATTTTGCATTTTTTCAGAAAATAAATCCAGTAATCCTTTTTTTGACACAATTATACAGCACCATTTCACATACAAAATCATGGTCCTTTTTTTTCCCAGGCGAGGCTTTGATAAGAGCCAACTAGTTGTGCGAACACGTGTTTTGTCAGAAAGGAATCAAATTTGTCACACTAGAACATTTTTATTTCAGTTTGCATATTTACCAGAAAATATTCAACCAATTGCCATGTCTTATTTTCCCTATTAAGTCTTTGAAAACGCCCCCGTCAGCTACCTAACTGCCGTGGTCGTACATGAGTTGCATTTATATTTTATAGCAGTACATGTTCATCTGTGAATGGTGAAGAATGGATGCAGATTTGGAGAGAAAGCTATTATTGAAGACTATTAAATGAGTTGGGTGATAACATTGCTCCTTATACAATGCTGATTTCACAGACACAAGTTGGTCTTTTTTCCTCAGGCGAGTCTTTGACAAGAGCCAAATATTTGCACAAACACGTGTTCTGTCAGAGACCAAATGTTGGTCAAAGATGAACAATTTCTCTTCATTTTCTTTTTTCTTCTAGAAAAATAATCATCCAGTTGTCATGTGGTTTTTCCCTGTTAATTCTTTGAGACGCGACAGTCAGCTACCAAACTGCCCTAACATGGCCTCATCCATCTAGAAAGTAGGAAAAAATGCTCTAAATTAAGAGTCAAACTTTTCTCTTGTGCTTGTAGATCAGATCAGATTGCTGATGGACCCTCCAAATCTCCAAGAAAAAAAGCGCATGATCTCTGTGATCAAAAGGCCTGGTTGGCATGCTGGTTGGCATCCATGAGAGCAATGATAAGGCACCACATCCAGCTTGTGTCAACATTATCCTCTTCTATAGTCGGCCTGTTAATATATGTGCAGCTCCTGTTAATATATTTTGCTTTACTTTAATTTGATTTGCCTCTTCTCGTGTCCCGTCATGCGTTCAGCGTTCAGCTGCAAGCCTGCGATATGGTTCACATAATCAAATCAAGTTGACAATCCAAAATATATTGGATGTATGCAAGACTAGTTCCATCAGCACCATTCCAGGAAATCAAATGACAAAAATGTGTAGTTTTATACCAGCTTAGCTGGTATAAAACTACACATTTAAATTTAACATTTCACAGCAGATATGATGACAATGTTCACCAGCAGCTGGTACATGGTAATTGGCTATTCGTGAGCACAAAAGCCTAGACTTTCAAATGCGCTAGAATTAACCCAGATGATGTCCTCCAGACAAACTGTTTGAAAAGGGAAGAAAAAAATACGCACAAAAAAAAAACTATAGAATAGAGCAACGGTCAGAGTGTACATACCTAGTTTTGCTCCAAAAAAAAAAGTGCCCACACCTGATAGATTCAAACTTTGGCGACAAAGTTTCGATAAGAGTGAAGTCGCCCCACTGTCCAAATCATATTTCAGGACTCAATCTTAGACCAAGCAACATTTGACTCAATCTTAGAACAAGTTCATATGTTGTGAGGAAGAAACCACATCAATGAACAGCTTAGACTTTTGGCTTAATTTGGCAGAATCATGGAAACTATAATCATGCATACAAGGAAAATTAGCTGAAGCACCGTCAGGAATGAATATACAGGCGATTGCCTGAGTAATTCTTTACAAGCGAGGTCTGCAAATATCAGGATCGTTAATCCATGCACGAAATACACCCTTACTTTCTAACACATAAGACCTGTAAAAGCCCCATCAGTTGAGATCATTCTAGCAATACAAACTCTAGAAGGTTCATAAATCTGTTCTTGTTACATAAACACTAAACCAATTTGTGAATTTACAGAAAAACTTAGCTTCATGTAACTATGGTCATAAATGCAAAGGATATATGGTATACACAACATCAACAGGAGGATTTAATATCTTCTATCCATGAAAGTTTTTGCATGGACTGTTGGACGAAAAATATTATGTGTGGACTGACTGATAGAGTTGAGCATAAACTCGTTTAGTCCTGTGAACAACAATGAGGCTCAAGCCAGCTCCCATGATGCAGAATGCCGACATAGTCAGTGAGCTGATAAAGAAGCAAGATGAACCTTCACACTTCAATGGTCCGTCTGACAGACGACTCATGTTGTGAAGCAATGGCGGAGACAGAAATGCTGATATCTGATGCTGGTGAGCTTGTTTCTCCGCTTCATAGTCATAGAGATTACTGACAATAAGGCCTGAGAATATGAGTGATCCTGTGGGGTTCGCTATTGTGAGAAAATTGTACATTGCACCAAAGTGTTTTACGCCAAAAAGCTCAGAGACAGCAGCAGGTACAATAGCCCAATGGGCTCCATATCCGAGTCCAACCAAGAAGGTCCCAATGTACATAGTTCCAGGCCAAACCATAGCAAATAGGAAAAGCCCAGCAGCCATCAGGGTCTGAGCAATTGCCAATGCTATGTGCCTTGGGTATGTACGCTCCCTGATCAAAATAAAAATCAACTCAGTATGAGAGAATTATGCCCAAGATTCTCGAAAATAGAATGAGAACAAATATTTTCCCCCCAAATCTTGGAATGTGCTAAGAAACTATACAAGTCTAAGAAAACCGACATAGTCAATGGCTCAATGCCAACATGATAATCACAAACTGTAACAATAAATTTTCTATTTATCTAAAAGCAATGCAAATTGTGGAGTACACTTCAAAAGATAATATGCAAGTAAACTGCAGCTACTTAAGTAAAATCATAATGAAAAGACTTCTGACCTATACTGACCATTTTTCCTATAAAGAAAAAGTGAAATGTAGATTGTAAAACGGATAGCTTAGTGTTAATACCTGACAATGATCTCAGATAAATATCCACCTCCAACACGACCAAGGAAGTTCCAAATACTTATCAATGACACAAAGATATGAGCATCTTTGAAACCAACAGCCTGGCTCATCTGACCCAGATTGTCCATCACTGCCAACCCTGATCCTGCCCCTAGCAGAAGTGATAACCAAATAAGCCAGAAATCAGCATTCGCTAATGCCTGCATAAAGGTGAAGTTCTCCCCCTGATGTGGTTTCCCCCTTGCTGCAGCTTGCACCAGCTTGGCCTGCAACTCTGTGATCCTTTTCCTACTTTCAGATGGGCGTAACGAATCAATATCATTAGGCTTCTCCTCTTCCTCCACCTCAGTTAAAATGACCTCTGGTTGATCCTCCTTATCTTGTGAAATGCTTGCCTCTGTTATAAAAGTTTCAGCCAGGAGAGCCTCTTCAATTGGATGTTCAGTTTTTGGCAATAAAGTCAAGGTCACAGGGATCGCGATCGGTGAAACAAGAAGGGCGAATAGAATCACAGTGAGCAAAACAGCCACGCTGTCACTCAGTTGCACAAAATCTTGGGCTAGCATGACACCGACGAGATATGATGCAAGGAGTAGGCAAATGGAGTAGACGAACATGAAGTTGTTATTATCAGATGCCCATGCCTGGTTGTGACCTCCAACAGGCCTAATAACAAACATCAGGCCAAGGGCAACCAATGCTGGTCCGACCGCAACCATGAAGATAAGTGTGGCATGGTCTGGTGTGTGCATTACTGCATATATTTGTGTCAAAATTGCGCTGCTTAGGCCAGAGAATGCTTTCAGGATGCCCACTGTTGGCCCCCTGCTCTTTGGAAAGTTTTGGATGCATGTAACAAGTGAAGCCGTGTTGAAGTATGTTGAGTAGTTGGTTCCAACAAATAGAAGAACACACATCTGAATAACAAAACCGTGAGATGTTACATGTTAGCTGCAGGAAATACGCAAAACAGTTACTCAAAATTTCACTGTATTGTTTTACTGATTTGAATGGGAGGAATTGGTAAAATAAGCATGAGTAAAATGTGGAATATTTTCATTTTTCTCCATATAATTTGGAGTTGTGGATAGCAGCATGGCTTATTGTTCAGTTTTATTTTGAGAAGTCCATGGTGTTCTGTACAGTTACAAGTGTACTTAGTATAAAAAAAAGAAACCACTTGTAATGCAAAAGTGGATAGATTCATAATTGCAATGAGTGGTGTGTGTAAACATAAAAAGAAAACAAAACAAGGCAAGGAAAAATGAATGCATTACATTATTCCCAATTGCTTGACCAGACAATTGAGGTTTCGTAAACAACCCCGACAATCTTCATGCTTTGGAAATCAGGAAATGGTTTGAATCGATTAATTGTTCACTTATTGGCACAATCATAGTTCCTGGGATTTATGATTTTGCACAAGTGCAAGCTCCCACGGGCCTTAAATATGGAATAGAATTGCACAAGTGCAACTGAGAGGAGACAAATTGAAAAAAAAAAAGGTGCTCAGTAACACTAACATATAACACATTTAGTCCAAGAACAAGAATAGTGACCCTACCATTTTCGCGAACCTCAGTGACACAATGACATTACCAATGCTAGGGAACAGAAATTCAGAACAATATGGCTGCTAACTTGTTAAAAAATGTTCTGTAATTCAGTAATATCATATTCAGAGTTGAAAAACAAGAGCAGTGACACTAGCCTTCCTATCTTGAACGAGAATAGCTCTACGGCCTCTACTGAAGTACTGTTCACAATGTCAGCAAGTGGAGGAACCGATGCGGGCTCACCATCCAGAGGGGTAGCGCAGGCGCCTGCCTGGTGACGACGAGCCACAGCCACCCGTAGCCGAGGAAGCTGTGGGCCGCGCCGATGAGCAGCAGCCCCCACGCCGGCAGCGTGGCCGAGAGCTCCCCGGCGAGGATGCCCACGCAGTCCCCGAGGTTCTTGGCGACGCCGAGCGTCGGCGTCGCCACCTGCCTCTGGTTGTAGCCGAGGGCGGCCTTGACCACCGGCGAGATGGCGCCGAAGAGGTACCCGATGCCGGCCATGGATTGCAGCCACATTGCGGCCACGAACACCAGCCATCGGTTCGTGGAGAAGGCTCTCAGCCTCTCCGCAACCTTCCCCATTGGACTGTGCCAAGCACTCACGGAGGAGCTTGCGTTTCGTGGAAAAGATTGGACTTTTATGCTGGAATCGGGTCCGGCGTCGTTGACTCTAGAGCTTCTGAAGCATTGGAGAGAGCTGCAAAAATGATAGAAACCGAGCGCAGGCAGATTCAGAGCTGGTGCCAAGAAAAAGGAGAAGACCACTAGGCATCAGCCTATGAATGTGGGGAAGTTGCTAAGTTGAAAAGCATGAAACAGCTCATCCAGACTGCTTCGGTGCAAAGGAAATGCCAGCAATCGAGGTTGGAAAGAAATCAAACCACACTCCCTGTTAGGATTCCACGTTCTGATTAGGATACATTACCACGTGATTCCGTTGCTACCTAGAAAACGTAGTCCAGATCAGTCTCCATACGAATACGACAAGCGCTGAACATGTGCGATCCAGCCAATTGGCCAGGGAATGACGGCATCTCAAGTGCCGAGCACGCCATGCGAATGATGGATGCAAAGCATACCGAGTGTTTAAGTCGTTCACAAGCATACTGGTATCAGCGACTGCTGTCGCCGATGCACCAGAGCAAGAAGTGCAGCAGCCACCTTTTCTCCTTTTCAGAAAAAGGCCACCATCCTTTCCCTCCAATCAAATGGACTTACTAGTTATATTTGAAGGTAGCTTGCTAGTTCCACGCCAATCACAGCTAAATGTACAAAAACTTGGCAAAATGAGAAAGAAAAACTGTCATGGAACAATGCCATGTCAGATGGCCTGTGTTGATATGTGCAACTTAGTCCCATACCAGTCCAGAGAGTGTAAACGAACATATAGATTTCTACTTACTGCAAGACCATTGTTAGTACTATTGTTTCCAGATTCTTCTATTGGCTATTATCTAGTTATCAAGCTAACAAGGTACCCAATACTTATGGGGAAATGGCAAAAATCGCCATGCACCTGCAAGGATACAGGACCCGAAGTCTTGAACAATAATCCACATGAACGAGTGTTTAATATTGTATTGACATGAGGCTAGTAGTTGATGAGGAATCAAGGCCAAAATTGTAAGAAGATGAGGTAATCACAACATTGTACTCACCCAATGAAAGACAGGAGAGAGATCTCCTAACTGTATTCCATATTTGACTTTGATCTGATAAAGTAAATTTACAACAGTACGATAGGTATGATAAAAACTTCCTATCTTGATTTATATTGACTGAATTTCCTCTTGTATGATAACAATAGCCTGAGTTTGCGAACCTAACACTTCTGTACAATAGCAAGCATGCAGTCAGTTGCAACTTGAAGACAACATTCAGAATTGGGTCATTTCCAAACAAAACTCAAACGCTTCTTCAGGTAGATCATGCTCGAGTTCCACACCCTACAACTCCTGTTTGCTTCATCCAGAGAGACCATTTAACAGCTTCCAAGAAATTTTCGTTCCTTTGTAGAGCAGCAATGAGGTTAGTGTATGTCACCCGATCAGGGCTGATGCCTTTAATCCTCATCTCTTGCATCAGTTTGACAGCATCTTCAGGCATCCTTGCTATCCCATATGCTTTTATCAAGGTATTGTAACTGTACAAATCTGGTTCAACACCTCGGCTCTTTAGCTCTGCAAGAACATTCGCAACATCTTGAATCCAACCCCTTCTCCCATAAATATTGATCATAATATTGTATGTATAGTGATCAAACTTGCATTTTGCTCTCTTCATTTTCTGCAAAACAGCAGCAAACTCTTCCAATTGCCCTGACTTTCCATAAGCATCCAGCATACAATTGTATGCCTCAAGAGAGACAGGAAACCCGGCATCCTGCATCCTTTGGACGAAATAATTCATACTACGAAAATTCCCACTTTTCGCATACGCAGCAATAATGGTATTGTATGTTATGATATCCACAAGTCCCTGCTTGCGAGCCATGAGAAAGACCTTTTCAGCCCTAATAAAAATCCCAGCTTTTCCATATATATCTAGCAGTACATTCAGTGTAATAGTGTTGGCTAAGTGTCCCTTCTGAATCATTTCATCAAAAATTCTTGACAGCTCATCAACAGGTATGGCCCGCCCACAGCAGTTAATAATGCAGTTATACATGCCTTCGTCACATTCAACTTGACTCTTAAGTATCCAGTAATATGTATCAGACAACTTCTCAAGCATACCACATTTTTGGTAAGTCCGAAGCATGTCAAGAAAAAGGAATTTATCAGGAACTATTTCTTTTTGTTTCTCCATTTCTGCCAAAATTGAACAAGCATCCTCTAGTCTCTCTGCTTTAGTGTACATTCTCACAATTACACTGTAAGCAATCATGTCAAGTGCAGAAGACGAAGCCTTCAGTTCAAGGTAAATAGTTTCAGCATCAGAAAATCTCTCCATCATGCTGAAAACATCAATCATAGTGCAAGAAATACGGAGATTCGGATGTCTTTCAGACTTAGGCATTTGATTGTATATCCTAACAGCATCATTGTAACTGCCAGCCTCTTTGCAAGAGCATATCAATATATGATATAAGTTGTCCTCAAAAGCAGAATCTTTCCACTTCTTTTCACGCAGAATGCACAAAGCTTCTTCAAGTAAAGAACTTTGAACAAATGCTGTTACTAAAATAGAGCATGTGGTGGCATCAAACAAAATCTTCTTGTAGAAACAAGCTTTTAAAATTGGAAGAACTTTATACATTCTTTCTACTCTCCCATATGCTCGAACAAGAACGGTAACAATTGATGAACACTGGCAGCCAGCTGCCCTCATGTCCTCCAGAATTTCAGCAGCACCTTCATTGTCATCATGTCTTGCTAGTAGATTGATCATAGTGTAAAAGTTGGATGCATTTGGTTGGAAGCCAGCACTCTTGAGCTTCCTGTAGTACGAAATTGCTTCTTGATATTTGTCTGCTCTACCAAAACCTTCTACCATTGATCTATAGGTGGTTTCGTCAGGAGCTAAACCAGCACCTCTAAGGCTGTCAAACACTTTCCTCGCCTTCTGTACATCAGTGCTTTTACCATATCCTGTAATTAAAGTATTGTATGCTACAACGTTCAGGGTGAATCCTTCGTCCACCATGGATTGAAATACCAATTCAGCCTCCTCCATTTTGCCTTGTTGGCAGTACACATTCAACCGAACCAACCAATTTTCCATGTTTGGAACTACTCCATCATTGTTCATTAGAACAATAGTATCCTCAGACTTGGAAAAAAGGCCTAAACGTGTATACAAAGTAATCATAGCTGAGTAAGCATTAACACACTTAATGTTGCAATTCCTCATTTTTGCAAAAGTGAATTCAGCTTCCGATAGGTTCCCTGTCTTCTGGTAAAGACCCATTAGCATACCAACAGTAGATACATTTGGCTGCACTTCTCTATCAACCATCATGTGAAACCACTTTGTTCCCCAATCATCAAGCCTCCTTTTAGCACAAACATATATCAGCCCATTAAATGCTCGAGCATCCAATGCACAACCCGAATCTGCAATCATTTCATGAAGCAATAGCTCAGCCATCTTCCAGTCCTCCTTCCAGGCAATCGCTTGAAGAGCTAGGTGATATGCATCAGCATTCCCCTTTAGCTTCCCATTAGCCTTCATCCAGTCAAAGAAATTAAGAGCCCTCTCATCACTGTGCTTCTCAAGATAGATCAGAGCAGAATTGCACTCCTCAATGCTGGAGTCCTGGCTGATACAGGACAAAACTGCATTGACATCATCATCTTTCACTACAGACTTGCGACCATGCCTGTTCTTTTCCGGACCATGCTTGGGAGCTCTACGCCTTCCCAACTTCTTACCGCCTGGTAATCTCCGCCATAACTTCCCTTCTTTCTTCATCTCTGCAGAGGCTCTTGAAGTTTCAGATAGAACAGATATACACAATGTCGACTCCTTGCTACCATCATCCTCTATAGAGCAGACGAAACCATTCTTCAAGCTTGCCCTTGGATGGCTCTTTCTCTTTACATTGTCAACAAAGAATTCACGGCATGAGAAAACATATCTGCCTGCGCGCCTGTGGTCCCCGACATAACCAATACCAACCGACAACAGTGAAAACCCATTCAAATCTGGCCCCAGCTGCACCAGGCTGCTGGTAAGATTGTGCCTTCTGGGTTTCCCAGGACTGGCTGGCGTGTGGATCCTCAGGACAGCCATTTGAATTTGCAGATGGGCATGGATTTCACACCAAACAATCCTGCACATTAGAACAAATAAAAAATGAATACACTGAGGTGCTTAGTCCCCAATTTTTTTGCAAAATTAACTGCATACAGGCATTGATGAACTTAAACATGGATGGGATAAATGACCACAAAGGCTTAGCCCCTGGCTATATTAGATGGATTAATATCTGCGCAAACAGGGAGTCAAACTGTGGTTGCTACTAGCTAGTTCCACTCTACAACGAGCTAGCCAACCGGACTAAAGCCCCGCTGCTAGATGAGATAAGATTAGCAGTGATTCATGTAGCAGACAAACCCACAGCTAACAGGAACTCAGGTTCTGGTCTGAAAATCGAAAGAGCAATGAGATCCAAATCCCCTTTTGGTTGTCAGACCGCAACCTGAGTTCGTGTCCACACACTTATTTTCCAACAGGTAGCTAACTACACTAATGGTAACAGCGACTCCGTTTGATTTGCTATTCGCTCCATAACAGTCTTCAAGATCAAGTCATCCACATATTCAATTTGTTAATTTTAAAAAAAAGACATAATCAATTTGGGGAGTTAAGGTTGGGGCTCACCTTGGGGAGGACCGCACCGGAGGAGGTCTGCGTGGGAGGCGCACCGCCCTTGGGTGAGGTTGCCCGTCGCCGGGGAATGCGGGGCGCGAGAGCAAGAACCGGCGCAGGCAGGGGTGCTCGCCGCTGCGGCGCCGGTTGCCGGTCGGGGACTTTGGGTGCCGGGCGAGCGGCCCCCGAGCTGTGTGCGGCGTGGGGCGGCGCAGGCGCGGTGGCGAGCCACCGGGAGCGGCGTGCGGCGGTGCGGGTGGGGGGCACTGGGGGTGCCGGCTCGCAGCTGGAGTGGTGGATTTGCTGGCCTTAAACGGCTAGGTGAAGTTTGGAGGGCCATTGGTTTCGGATAGGGAGCCTGCCTGCCTTGTCACTCTAGTCTCCAGTCTCCACAGCCCACAGCAAGTTAGCAGATTTTTACAGGTCATCTCAAACTGGCAGAATCAAGGAAAAAACAATCATGCATCCAAGTTATAGATGAAGCACCATCACCATCAGTAGATGACTATAAAGTACCAGAATTCAGATACCAACTGACACTCGTAAAATATTTTACATGGGAATAATGGTTCTTACAGTGCAGCTGCAAGCTCTGAAACATTTACTCCCTTTGTTGCAAAATATAGGGAGTAGTTTAGAATTAGAAGGAAAAAAAATCAAACTTTACACAATTTGGCCAACGATTAGTTAAATTGTATACATTATTACTATATAAAAGTTGCACCAATATATTTGCATTTCAAGCACCAATATATTTGCAACTTAACTTTGTGTATACATATGTCATTATATATGCAAGGTGTTTTGCGGATACATAGAACACCAGAATGGGGATTTGGCATCTCTATCCATGAAAATTTTATGTTCGGACAGACCGATAGAGATCAGCATAAACCCGTTTGGTCCTGTGAACAACGATGAGGCTCAATCCGGCTCCAACAATGCAGAGCACTGACATTATCAATGAGCTGGCAAAGAAGCAAACAGCCCCTTCACACTTCAGTGGTCCATCTGTAAGATATCCTGTACCATGAAGCAATCTTGGAGACAGCGACGCCGTGACCTGATGTTGGTGAGCTTGCTTCTCAGCTTCATAGTCATACATGGTACTGGTAATAAAGCCTGAGAAAATGAGTGATCCCGTGGGGTTCACTAGTGCCAGAAAGTTGTACATGGCACCGAAATGTTTTACGCCGAAGAGCTCAGAAACAGCAGCAGGCACGATAGCCCAATGAGCTCCATATCCGAGTCCAACCAAGAAGGTCCCGATGTACATAGTTCCGGGCCAAGCCATGGCGAAGAGGAAATGTGCAGCAGCAATCAGGATCTGAGCAACTGCCAGTGCTGTGTGCCTTGGGTATCCACGCTCCCTGATTATAAAAATAGACAGGATGAGAACAAAGATTAAGCAATCAAGTTAAACTTCAGATGTTGATCGTACAATGGGTATATTGTAGTGTTTATACCTGACAATGATCTCAGAGAAGTAGCCACCTCCAACACGACCAAGGAAGTTCCATATGCTCGTCAATGACACGAAGATATGCAAATCTTTGAATCCAACAGCCTGGCTCATCTGGCCAAGATTGTCCATCACTGTCAGTCCTGATCCTGACCCAAGAAAGAACGATATCCAAATAAGCCAAAAATCAGCCTTCACCAGTGCCTGCATCATGGTGAAGTTGTCCCCCAGGTGTGGTGTGCTGTTCGTCCTTTTCGACTGGGGCAATGAATCAATGTCCTTAGACTTCTCTTCTACTTCACTTAGAATGGCTTGCGGTTGATCTACCTCTTCTTGCGAAGTGCTTGCCTCTCCTATCAGTGGTTCAGACAGGAGAGCCTCTTCAATTGAAACATCTGATTTTGACATTATCGTCAAGGTCACAGGGATTGCAATCGGTGAAACAAGAAGGACGAGCAGAATCGTAGTGAGAATATTAACCACATTGTCACTCAGTTGCAGGAAATCTTGGGCTAGCTTGACAACGGCAAGATATGAGGCGAGGAGCAAACAGATGGTGTACACAACCATGAAGCTCTTGTTGTCGGATGGCCGTGCCTGCTTGTGACCTCCGACAGGCCTAACAACAAACATCATGGCAATGGCGACCAATGCTGGTCCGACAGCAACCATGAGGACAAGCATAGCCTGGTCTGTTGTGTGCATTACTGCATAAATTTGTGTCAAAATAGCGCTGGTTAGGCCCAGAAATCCTTTCAGGATTCCCACCATTGGTCCCCTGCTCCTTGGGAAGTTCTGGATGCATGTAACGAGCGAAGCCGTGTTGAAGTATGTGGCACTGTTGGTTCCGACAAAGATAAGAACACACATCTGAAAAGCAAAACAATGAAGTTTATATATTAGCAGCTGGAAATAAAACCAAACAACTAGTCAAAGCTCCATAAATTTTGCTTCATATATTCATTTGAGCGTGTGAAATGGTGAAATCTGAACTGAACACGAGGGGGATCATATCAGGTACCCAATTTTATCGACACAACTGAAATTGTGGATAGCAATACAATGTATAGGTCAAATTTGATTTGAGAAGTCCTTGCTATATTATTCCATCTAATTTTGTTTCTTTTTCTTTTATAACGTGTAAACATGTAGTGCAAAGTACTATGTGCATTCATAATACGCAGTGAGAAAGAAAAACAGAAGAGGTGAACTGGATCAGATTCTGCAAATCTCATTTTAGAGAAGGGGAATTTTGTTTAAGGGGGTGTTCAATTCCCCCAAAAAGTTTTCACCAAAATTTTTTCCAAGGGAATCTTACATGCATAGAGTAGCAAACGTGTGTTAATGACAAAACCCATTCCATAACCTCCAGGTAACTTTGCGAGACGAATCTAATGAGCCTAATTAGGCCATGATTTGCAACAGTGATGCTACAGTACCATCCGCTAAACATCCACTAATCATAGATTAATTACCATCATTAGATTCGTCTCGCGATTTCCAGGCGAGATCTATAATTAGTTTTATTATTAGTCTATATTTAGTACTCCTAAATGGTAAGATTCTCTTGCAAAATTTTTCACCAAATTTTTTTTACGGAATTGAACACCCCCTAAAACAGTATCGGAGCTCTAAGTCAGGCCTCATGGATCGGCAAATATGGGCGGTCATATGGGAATATGAAATCAGGTAATGAGAAGTGAAGCTCACCACGATCAGTTCCAAGAAAAAAGAGACTCTGCAACAGCAGCCGGCGGTCGGCCAGCCACATCCGTAGGTCCCAGTTGGCAGCCCCGAAGACTCCGCCAGCCGCTCATCCCAATCCCTAGATCGCGCCATGGCGCGGACTGGTGTGACCGCAAGTGAGGACTGGCGCGCCATCGGAGTGGAGCGCCAGAAGGATCTGCGGGAGCACGTCTGCAGGGCCGCGGCATCATCGGCGGCGACAGAGGGGGAGGAGAGGAGGGAGACGGGGGATGCGCGTGACAGAGGCGGGTGAACACACCGATCCGGTATGCC
>CM014276.1:35050579-35089209 GCA_004135705.1 Alloteropsis semialata | reverse complement strand
AAACAAAAAAAATCTCAGCTATCACACACTGAAAGAACAAGTGGTTAGTGCTCTCTGTCTCGGACCTTCTCCTTTTCCATAAGAACGTTGTCCCAGATTAGTAACTTGTTGTTTGATAAAAGACAGCAAATCATGTCCACTTTAGGCAGGATGTGCTTCTAGCTCTCATCACCATGCATCTCAAGATGGATTAGAACAGAATTGCACTCGATGCTGGTAAGCCTGGCTGATATATGATACAGGACAACACAGCATTGCCATCATCATCTTTCAGACTTTCACTAATCACAACAGATATGCGATCATGCTGGTAAAGAGAGTAATCTGTGCTACAAAACTTTCTACAGCAAGGGACAGATGATGAAAGCTATGCACAAAGCAAAGGTAACAGCTTCATATATTGCAAGGAAGAAAGTACTAAAGTAGCAGCAGATTTCCTGATCATCTCAAACTGGCAGAGTCATGGAAAATACAATCATGCATATGAGTTACAGTCTTACAGAGGAAACAACATCAGTAAGAAATAAGAATTCATAGACCAAGCAAGAACTATACGCTGACTATATGACACACGATCCTCATAAATATTCACATGGGAACAACGCTTCTTGGGATGCAATTGCAAGCCCAGAAACATATACTCCCTCTGTCTCAATATACAGTGCGTATTAGAATTTTTATAAAGAACCAAACTTTATAAATTTTGGCCAACAATTAGTCAAATCATATACATTATTACTATATTAAAGTTGCATTGATATACTCACATTTTAATTATCTTTTAATACGGATAAATTTTGTAGCAACTGATAATATAATATATGTGTAATTGATAGTCCAAGCATACTTTAAAAGACTTTTCCAAATCCTAATACGTCTTATAAAAATAAACAGAGGGCCTAATAATTTACAGATAAACTTAGCTTTGTGTATATGTGATTATATATGCAAGTTTTTTTTGGTGAAGGTTGTTCGGCACATTGAACAACAACATGAAGACTTGGCATCTACTATCCAGGAAAATTTCAGGCGCGAGCAGCCCGATAGAGATCAGCATAAACCTGTTTTGTCCTGTGAACAATGATGAGGCTCAATCCGGCTCCAACAATGCAGAGCACTGACATTATCAATGAGCTGACAAAGAAGCAAACTGCCCCTTCACACTTCAGCGGTTCATCTGTAAGAAAATCTGTACTTTGAAGCAATCTAGGAAGCAGCAACGATGTGACCTGATGTTGGTGAGCTTGTTTCTCAGCTTCATAGTCATAAAGGGTACTAGTAATAAGCCCTGATAAGATGAATGATCCTGTGGGGTTTGCTAGTGCCAGAAAATTGTACATTGCACCAAAGTGTTTTATGCCAAAGAGTTCAGAGACAGCAGCAGGCACAATAGCCCAATGAGCTCCGTATCCGAGTCCAACTAGGAAGGTCCCAATGTACATAGTTCCAGGCCAAGCCATGGTAAAGAGGAAATGTGCAGCAGCAATCAGGATCTGAGCAATTGCCAGTGCTGTGTGCCTTGGGTATCCAAGCTCCCTGATTTAAAGAATAGCTAGACAGGGTTAAAACAAAGATAACAAATTAAGTTCTAAATATTTAGATGTATGATCATGACATGGGCATTATAGTACCTGACAATGACCTCAGAGAAGTAGCCACCTCCAACACGACCAAGGAAGTTCCATATGCTCGTCAATGACACGATGATATTCACATCTTTAACTCCAACGGCCTGGATCATCTGACCAAGATTGTCCATCACTGTCAGCCCTGATCCTGACCCTAGCAAAAACGAAATCCAAATAAGCCAAAAATCAGCCTTCACCAGTGCCTGCATCATGGTGAAGTTTTCCCCAAGGTGTGGTCTCCTGTTCCTGCTTTGGGATGGAGGCAAACCAATGTCCTTACACTTCTCTTCTGCCTCACTAAAAATGGACCGTGGTTGATCTCCTTGCGAGGTGCTAGTCTCTCCTATCAGTGGTTCAGTCAGGAGAGCCTCTTCAATTGGATTTTCAGCTTTTGATGCTATCGTCAAGGCCATGGGGATTGCAATCGGTGAAATAAGGAGGACGAACAGAATAACCGTGAGAATATTAACCACATTATCACTCAGTTGCAGGAAATCTTGTGCTATCTTGACAATGGCAATATATAAGGCAAGGAGCAAACAGATGGTGTAGACGAACATGAAGCTCTTCTTGTCGGATGGCTGTTGCTGCTTGTGACCACCAACAGGCCTAATAATAAACATCATGGCAATGGCGACCAATGCTGGTCCAACCGCAACCAGGAAGACAAGTGTAGCCTGGTCCGGTGTGTGCATTACCGCATAAATCTGTGTCAAAATTGCGCTGGTTATGCCCAGAAATCCTTGCAAGATTCCCACCGTTGGGCCCCTGTTCCCTGGGAAGTTTTGGATGCATGTTACGAGCGAAGCCGTGTTGAAGTATGTCACGCTGTTGGTTCCAACAAATATAAGAACACACATCTGAATAACAAAACAAACAAGTATTATATATTATCTGCTGGAATTAAAATCAAATTACTAGTCAAAGCTCCATAATTTTGCTTCATTCACTTGAACGTGGGGAAATGGTGAAAGAACACTAGCAGAATTGTAAATGGTTCCCAATTTCCTCAAAATATTTGGAATCGTGGATGACTGTGCTTTTAAAATATAGTAATTTGAGAAGTCCATGCCATTCTATTCCATTTGTTTTCTCTTGATTTTCCAAATTCTAATATGCAAGCATGAAAATATGTAGTGCAAACTAGATATACATTCATAATATACTGCAAAAGAAAGAAGGAGATGAATTGGATCGAATTCTGCTAATCCCGTTTTGGAGGGGAATTTTCGTTGCAGTATAGAATTGGAATCTAGGCCTGGCCTCATAGATCGGAGCAAATATTGGGAATGCGATATTAAAATTAAGTAGTGAGAACTGAATCCCACCTTTATCAAATCCAAACAATAGAAAATCTGGGATGGCAGCCGGCAGTGGATCAACAGCCGCAGGTCCCGGACGGCGCAGCCCCGGAGACGCCACCAGCCCCTCATCCCAACCCCGAGATTCCGCCATGGCGTAGGCTAGCGTGACCGCGAGTGAGGATTGGCAGCGGAGTGGAGCTGGTGGCATACTGGCATGGCGCGAGCATGTCCACTGTGGCCGGCCGCACCATCGGCGGCGGCAGTGGGAGAGACTGGGGGGAGGAGGGGGAGGACACTGAAAAATGTGCGTGGCCGAGGGAGATGGACACTGACACGTGGATCCTGCATGACCTCTGCCCCCGAGCCATCAGGGACATGTCAAATTTCCTGTTTGGCTCCATTTTTTTTTTTGAGTAATGTTTGGCTCCATTGATAGAAAGAAGACAGGCACGCGACAGGTGAAGGAAGGCAAGACCATAAAAGGCTTTGGATAAAAGTGGATTATTGGAGAACGAAGGGGATTGAAGGAAAAATTAAAGGAACGAAGAAAATTGAGAGAGAAATGTACTAATTTTTTATTCCTCTTCAATATATCGTTGCCAAACAAACCCAGAAGAGGAGAGGATCTACTAAAGCGTATCCCCGTTCCTTTTGTGGGAGTTTTAATAAAAGGGTAAATGGAGGATGAGTTGGAGTTACTCTCAGAAACATTTAGTAGTGGTAGATCATAAGAGCAGGAACAATAAGAGCGACAAGTGCTTGTCTCCAACAAATACACATCAGCAAGCAATTTTTATTCTCTCTCTTCTCATTATTACTGTCTGGACCCACAAGCTACTAAACTACTGAGTATTCTACCTCTTTTCTCTCTCTGGATCCATTTTCATAGACTCAGAAAGCAACACTATCTCTCCTAATTATTACTTTCTGGACCCACGAACTGTAAGCGACCGGCGCATGCTCGTCGCATGCTGCAGCGACAAGCAGCGCTCTCTCTCTTCACTTCTCTGTTCCATGTCACCACACCAGCTGAGCTGTTGGTTGTTACGACAAGTTATTGCACCTGCTCTAATAAGAGTGTCTGCAATGCTAGGGCTCGGCATCTGACATCCCATTCATCGATCGGTGATCAACACACGCAAAAGGTAAGTGTTAATGTTGCACCTATCATTTCTACTGTCCGAAGTGAATGTTCGGTGAAACATAATATTCATATTACGGCAGATATTTTCCTATCCTAGTATTTGATTGCTCATTTTTTTTAATATTGTAAGCAATGATATATGTTACGTACTATTGTAACACAGTATTGGATGAGAAATTTTATTGGACGTGGGGTGCCAGTTTGTATAAGAGTGTGCACATAAGAGAAAGTGAATCTAACTCGACTAGTTATAGTGAGAGGTGTTATGATCCTTAACCACCCAAGTTCAAGTTTTCTCTAGATCAAATTTAGATATCGATTTTTTTTCTTAATGAAAAACCACATAGATAGGGTACTCGTGGCTGAGCCCATCCAGAGATTGTGACATGGGGTGTACTAATGCTTCCATCATATCTATTGGCGCGTCGAGTATATCTATTGGTTACATATCATTATCAATGGGACCCACAAAAGATTTGTTCCAATTTCGACGAAAGAGCGAAAATTGAAGAAACTAAAGCGACATACAACTAGCTAATAATGTGGTCAGCGGCTCACCATCGATATGGGCAGCGCCGGCGCCTGGCCGGTGACGATGAGCCACAGCCAGCCGTAGCCGAGAAAGATCTGCGCGGCGCCCATGAGCAGCATCACCCACGGCGGCACCTTGGCCGAGAGCGTGCCGGCGACGGCGCCGATGCAGCCGCCGAGGTTCTTGGCGACGGCCAGCGCGGCCACCTGGCGCTGGTTGTACCCGAGGGCGGACTTGAGCACCGGCGAGATGGCGCCGAAGAGGTACCCGATGCCGGCCATGGACTGCACCCACATGGCAGCCACGAACACCAGCCATCGGTTCCTGGTGAAGGCCTTCGCCCACCGGGCGATCTTCGCCATGGGAATGACCTATGGTTTTTCTTTTTTTTCCTTTTATGCTGGAGCTGGGGGCGATTTCAATGGAAAGAAGCAGCAATCAGTGCGCTTGGCAGATTTTTTTTTATGCGGCTTGGCAAATTATATTGATAGGCTTTGAGCCAAATGCTCTTGGAGCGATGGGGACTGGAGTACTGGACACATGACCGTCTAAACCTCGCGAGTGAAAACTGATATAGATAAATACTCTCTCCGTTGTAAATTATAATTCATTTGACTTTTTTTTACCTTAAATTTGATCGCTCGTTTTATTTAAATAATTTGTGCAAATATAGTCAAATTTAAGTCATTTTTGAAAAATTTTTATTAATAAAGCAAGGCACAACAAAAATGTGATATTTTTTCATAATTTTTTGAATAAGATGAATGGTCAAACTTAGTGGATCTGAATTTTTGATTCCCATATGACTAGGCCATAGCCATAGTGGCCCATTTGGTCCACCGGCGTAGCGGAACTACCACGTGGCATTTTATTTACATAAACATGCAAACAGGATCATCATCTAGGAGGACACCACTTAGTGGACAAATTAATAGACAATTGTATTCTCTCACACGGCTTTATAGGCCATATTTGGATAAACTAGAACTAATGGTTAGTTCAGACTATAGCTGAGTTGATCCAAGGCAGCGAGGGGGATAGCTTTTAGCTGATTATAGCTGGCCTGTATTGATCAGTTAGGCCATTCCCAGTGGGAGTTTCATAGGAGTTTCATGCGCATTAATTAGCATGCCACGTAGGATTTTCTGATGACATGGCATCAAATTTATGAAGAGAGAGAATGCACCAGTTTCATCTAGATGAAACCCTGTATGCACGCATACCAACTCTCATTGAGTCATGAAATTAAATGCTTTGGGGTGCCTATGAAACCACAAAATGAAACTATCTATTGGAGAGGTAGTTTCAAGCACCATTTCATTGGTTTGTTGCTTATGTGGCTATCTTGGAAACATCAACATGAAACCTACCACTGGGATTGGCCTTAGAGCTACAATTAGCTATATAGCCCTAGGTTGGTGCATTCTAACATTCCATTACATAATACTCCATCCGTCCAAATTATTTATCACTGTTGACTTTTTTTTGTACCGTTTGACCGTTCGTCTTATTTAAAAAATATATCAATATCATTTATTTTATTTGTGACTTGATTGATCATCAAATATACTTTACATATTACTTACCTTTTCATATATTAATATATTTTTTTTGAATAATATGAGTAGTGAAATGTTGTGAGAAAAAATCAACAATGACAAGTAATTTGGGACGGAGGAAGTACTCACTATATAGTGAACCATTACTGTTGTAACAAGGACTCGTAAATACTTTGATGAATGCATCAAAAGCAGCAGTTTTATCACACTAGTAAAGAAGAGGCCACCTGGTCCATGCATGCAGGATTGATATTGGTATCAGTACGTCCTGGTTCAAAAAAGGACTCAAAGTCGTCTTTACTCCAGTTTTTTTTTCCTCAACCGAGAGTAAAATTAAATTAAGTTGTACCGTCAGTTGAAGTTATGAACTAGGTGTACAGTAAATTTCTTTGCCTCCTATGGACCTTTCGTTTGGATCTATTTGAACAAATGATTAGCTATGGACCTGTTATTAGAACTAATGGCTAGCATCTAAATTTAGCAGATGAGGATCGTCCAAATAGACCTGCCAGTTATTAGCATTGCATCTTATTAATTATTAGTCTCTTAGCTAGTTGGAGGATACTAATAGTTTAAACCAACTATCCTACTCTCCGTTAGCATGGGGATCCAAAAAACCACTCTGCCAATAGGTAGATAATTAGCAGCTAGTAGCTAGCTTCTATAAGTGTATAGCCTTCTCATAAAAAGTGGGGGTCCGTAGAGGGTGACCAATCTTAGTGATCTACCATATTGTACTCCTCACCGAAATAATACAAGCAAATATTCAATGTATGTTTTTACTCGATCTTGAGGGTCTGAACCAGTATAAAATTCCTTGTCTCCTTTCACCTACTGTGACTGCTCTTCGCAATAAACCAAATATAATGCCGGTCTAAAATGCTGACATGTACCATAGCACATCATATAAACAAAATAGCGTATGGATCATTGTATTCTCCATTTCTTCACAAGAATGAAGTCATGATTGCCATAGATAATACACAGCGGTCCGAACAAATTTACACCTAGGCCGGCCTGTTCCCATTGTGCATTAGTATAGCATCCACCACACGAACACCGGTGCCAGAGCTGCTCTATGGCATGACCAATGATTAACTGAAGCTATTTACCACAAATGTGAAATGATTCTGTTTTTAGAAAAAGGAAATGATTTCAGCCTTTGCGACCACACATAGCCAAGTGTCATCGTTTCAGCTCAAAAGCTAATCACAAATAAACGAAATGGAGTACATAAAGGAAGAAATAAGAAGCAGAGTTTATCCATCCATTTGTAGCAAAGATATCCAAAGCGACGACCTCCCGTTTTGCTTGCCGAACATACAGTCTCCCTTAATTCCTCTCACTGCAAAAGGAACCAGAATCGTAACCCATATGCTCCCCTAAAACCAACTTGCATAAAAGAGGTACGTCATTTTTTCTCAAAAACCAAGTCATTAAGCGTACACCAGATACTCCACATAATAGTTGCATCCCTAACGAAAATCAATAATCTATTTTTCTTTCTTATGCCTATTAGCCACTTTCCAAGCATATGAGTGATTGATCTAGGTGGAGTTAACCTATTAGCTATACGGACAAATCCTCCAAATAGTCTTAGCATGTTGACAGTCAAAAAGAGATGTTTAATTGTTTCATTACAATTACAAAAACAACATTTTTGATTTTCTGTCCAGTTTGTTTTTGCTAAATTGTCCTTTGTTAAAATAACTCCTAGTTTGGAGGTACCAAAGAAAGGTCTTTATTTTTAGTGGAATCTTCAATGTGAAATGATTCTTACCTTAATGGAAAGACAGACTATTATATGTGAATTCTTATTAAATTACTAGGAGATAAGATAGATTTCTTGTTAACAGGTACGGTTGACATCGATAGAGCTTCAATAGTTAGTGGTTGGCTACATACATACAATAATGCAATTGGCCGAGATGCTCGTTTTCGAGACTCGAGAGGCCCAATAACTTCCAGTTTATAAATAGCTCTTGGGAGCCGTAGTAGAGAAGCCGGGGAGACAAATTGATCGAAGTTCCAGAGGACGTCTGTGCAAAAGCAAAAGCATGGCCTGCACGAAGTCGGCGCTCCCGCCGACGCGGCATGGGAGGCTTCTCACGGTGCTTAGCATTGACGGCGGCGGCATCCGTGTTATCATCCCGGCCACCATCCTAGCTCGCCTCGAAGCCCAGATCCAAGTTTTACACTTTTTGTTCATTTGCTAATTGTTTTGTTAATATGGGCGTGTTTGTTTCTGTTTATAATCAGTTTATCGGTCAAAATAAGCGATAATCCCACCCAAACATTTTGATTAATTTCGCTTATTCTCGATTCTCTGATAATCCAATTCTGAGATTTGAAGTACAATAATCGAGAATCAAGTAAATCTTCACTTATCTTAAAATCTAAGCATGGATGACAGAAGCGAAAACAAACACGCCCTATGTCAAATGCGCTAAGCTTTGTTGATTTTAATGAATTTGTTGCGGGAGAAAGACGGGCCCAACGCTAGGATCGCTGACTACTTCGATGTGATCGCTGGCACCAGCACCGGCGGGCTGATGGCCGCGATGCTGTCCGCGCCCGGCGAGGACAAGAGGCCTTTGTTCCCAGCCAAGAACATCACCCAGTTCTACAAGGACAACGGCCCGCACATCTTCCCACAGACACAGTACGTATACGTATGTAATTCCATTCAGTATTCTGAATAGTTTCGGTATGGATGGTGATGCTCGACGATGCTGATCTGCAGGGGCTGGCTCTGGAGCATGTGGCAGACAGCCAAGGATCTGGCGAAAAAAGCATGGGGCGGCCCCAAGTACGACGGCAACTTCCTGCATGAAAAGATCAGGAGCCTGATCCAGGACGACATCAGGGTGGCGGACACGCTGACCAACGTCGTCGTGCCGGCGTACGACGTCAGGCGCCTGCATCCCGTCCTGTTCAACACGTTCGACGCCGAGAGGGAGGCGCACAAGAACGCGCGCCTCGCCGACATCTGCATCGCCACGTCGGCGGCGCCCATCTACCTGCCGGCGCACAGCTTCAAGACACGGGGCTCCGACGGCACGACCCACGAGTTCCACCTCATCGACGGCGGCGTGGCGGCCAACAACCCCACCATGGCCGCCACGTCGGTGCTCACCAAGGAGATGCTCCGCCTCCGCGAGCAGCTCAAGGACCCCGGCGTGCCGCTCGTACAGGGTGATGACGCTGACGACGGCCCGCCGGCCAGCAGAAACCGCAGTAGGACCGCCATGGCCGCGCTCATCGCCCAGAAGAACAAGACGCAAGCGGAAGCAGCAAGCGAGTACAAGGATATCCTCGTCCTCTCCATCGGGACGGGGATAGCCAAGAAGGCGCAGAAGTACACCGCCAAGGATCGCAACAAGTGGAACATTCTCAACTGGTTGCACAAAGATGGCTTCAGCCCCCTCGTCGACTTCTTCTTCGACGCCAGCGCCGACATGGTCGACACCAACGCCCAGGTGCTCTTCGAGGTCTTGAATTGCGAGAAAAACTACCTGCGTATCCAGGTAATTACAGTACTAACTCCACCATCAACCCTAGCTTGCACGTCGAACAATAATGTGTGTTCGTATCATATGAATGTAGACTGACACCATGTAACATTCCGTGTTGAAAATTGTGGATTTAAAAATTTTTGTTTGAATTGATTGCTTAAACCTAGGAGTGTGTTCTCTCTCTCCTCTAATAAACTCTTAGTAAAATAAATTGTGCTTTTAATTGTAAATAGAAAAAATAATTGTTTGTGTGATTTGGTTTTTATTTGGTTTCACCGTGCTTGTGTGTGAGTTTATATTTGAATTACCATTCAAATATAAACTAAAGCTAATTCCTAATTTCCCTAAGCTAACCCAAGCTGGACCTTAATCTAGCCTAGCCTGCTAACTACTCTATCTAACTCTGGGCTCTAAGCATCTAACCAACAAACATTCGCAAGACCCGTCTCCTTTTTTTTCTTCTTCCTCTCTCTAATTCCTTTCTCCTTCTCACGTGAAACCCAACTCATCTAAAATCTGGCCCAGCCCGTGTCCAATACCTTTCCTTCTTTGTTTTTCTTTTTCCCTCACGTGAAGGCCCAGTCCGATCAGTCAGCCACCGCTGCCCCTGTTCCTCTTCCCCACGCGATCACGCGATGCATGTCACGGGAAATAGAACCGCGCGCCGCACGCCATCGCCGCTCCTCGCACGCGCCCATCCCTTCGCTCTCAAGGAAGCCGCGCGCCCACGGCACCTGCCGCGCTCCAGCCTGGCCGTGCCCACGCAACCCCCTTCCTCCTCGCCCACGAAAGCTCCTTCTATTTAATCCCCTTTCCCCTCTCTCTGTATCCATCCATGGCCGCCATGGGCAGAGTCCTGTTCTGGTGAACCACCGCTCAATTGAAGCAAAGAGTAGGAGGAGGAGGAGAAGGGGAGGCCGCTCGCCGAAGGAATTGAAGTGAGGAGTCTCACCGCGCCGGGAATCGTCGCCGTCGAACTCGTCACCATCGCTGTACCGCGAAGGCGCCGGAGCACTGCGTGAAGCCCCTACCGCAAGTCCTTCCCCATGCCGGCCATCGTCTTCGTCTACTCCTTGTGAGCCTCACCCCAATCCCTCTCTTCTCCAATCGCCGTGTCCGCTCTATGGTGATTGTTGGCCGCCGAGCCGCCATGGACGTCGTGGAAGCTCTGCTCCGCTTGTACTGCCTGATCGGCCTTCGAGCCGCGTTTGACTCTGCAGGAATCGCTCGCTGCTCTCGCTCTCGCACACACTTGGCCGCCCTGCTGCCGCCCGCTGGCTCGTCACCGTGTTCCTCGCCGCGGCCATCGCCCACCTCTCTGCTCTCTCTTGCGTTCTCTCTGTGTCTCTCGATCTCTCTCTTCTGCATGCTCGCATCTCCCTCTGCTCCGCGTCCTCCACCGCGCTCGCCACCATGTTGCCGCCGAGCCGCCCAACCTCGCCGCAGCATCACTCCACCAGACGTCCGACCACCACCGCAGCCTCGCCGTTCTGCTCGCCGCGCCGATCCACTCTGCATCGCACCGTCCTGGAACCCGGCTAGGCCACACCGTCGACCCCACCACGTACACCCCTGCCTCACTCACGCGCACGCATCTCTCTTTCCGGCACGCACGCGCCCCATCACGACCGTGACCACATCGCCGGCGTCTGGAACCGCTCGGTCTCGCCGCCGTCGCGACGCTGCTGCTCCACCCTCCCTTGCTCTTTCTGCTGGGTGCACACACGAGCACTCCACACACGCGCACGCGCCCCATCGCGACTGTGACCACATCGCCGGCGTCTGGAACAGCTCGATCTCGCCGCCGTTTCGATCTGCTCTGGAGGACACACAGTGGACCACATACACGCCCGCCGTACAAGTTGCAGAAGATCCGCGGCACCGTCCTGACCCACCGACCGCGGAACCCACCTGCCAATCTCCCCGTCTCCCTGCTCACTGGACCCGACCGCCTCATTTCTCTCTGCTCGAGTCCAGTTGGCCATGGGCCGAATTCGTGAACAGCCCATCACCCTCTCCCTCCTTTCGGCCCAGTCCACCATACGAATCAGCCCGAGCCGGCCCATCATCTCCTCCCCTTTCAGCCCGTGTCCGGCCTGTTTTTCTTTTTCTTTTTCGGAATTTCAGAAATAGGCTTTATCAAAGAAAATTCATAATAAATTCAATATAGCTCAGAAAATTATGAAATCAGTTTCATAATTCTTCTAAAATCATGACCTACACGTTAAAGTAGGAGTTGAGTGCTTTTGGCTCTTCTTTGGTTCTTATTTGGAGTTTATTTGCAACTAGCTTATCGTTATTGTTTATCCGATTATTAGGATTCTCGGAAGACTTGGACGACTACGTCGACTACGACCACGACGATCGTGACTTCATCAACAAAGTGAAAGTGAAGGACCTTGCTCCAGGTTCACGCCCATTCCGACTTTGAATCCTATTAGGCATTGCTATTAGAATTGCTAGCGCTTTAATTCATGATGATGATGTTAAACCTATGCATAGCTTTTGATTATTACCTGATATCCTTGTATACCTATATACATTGTTATACTCGTGCTATGCTTGCATGTGTGGGAATAGCTGTGGTCTTGATCTATCTTGGCGTGAGTTTTGGGTGGGATAAAACCGAAGAGTTTCGAACCCTTGGCTGGAGTGAGCAGACATTAACCGACCTTCTGGTCGGGGCTCGGGAAGTGTGTTGGGCACTTCCTACGGAGTACCTGTGGCGGGTACATTGATGTGGTTACTTTGGAGGAGCTGGAGGATGTTACCTGTAATGGGTAGACTGGCGTACCGCGGAGTCGGACGGCCCAGTTTGGAGGATTGCTTGCTCTGGCTTAGGCTGAGTCAGTTGGACCTGGTGACGGGACTTTGTCAAACGTGCACACCACTTATCCTCAGAAGGGGAGGATTCCAGCCATTTCTAGTTAGGCGGTACCATTTCTGTGGAGTAGTGTGTTAGGATTGGGCTCACCGGTGGCGCCACCGAAGCCCGGCTGTCTCACAGCCCTTTGTTTCCGAGACTCTCGACACCACGGTGGCCAGGCTAGAGACTCACAGTTCTGGGTCCCAAGCCCGGGAAAGCAGTATGGTACCGTTCTGGCTAGGAAGTCATGGTTGTGGGCTGTGTCTCGAGTTGGCGGCCACCAACTCGCAGCCCGGGTGGGGCCAGGTGTACACAAAACTATACGTATAGCCGCGTCCTCGGTCATGGACACCCCTCGATCCGGCTTCTTCTGATTAGTGTTTTGGGATATTCTACCTCTCCCCTTTTTCATAGCATTGGGTTGGATGAGAGCTGATAGTGCGGATTTCGGCTTGTAGCCGCTGAGATGGGAAGAGTGGGAGTCTTCCCATCGACTCGTGAGGAGCAGGAGGTGAGAATGCGACGGGACCCTGGTGTGCTAGGGTTGACCCGTGGAGATGATAGCTTGGGAAGCTGATGTTGGAGATCTTTATTTCTGTTGCTGCTGCTGCTGCATAGGAAAACCCCAGCTTAATTCCTTGATATATTGTTATACTAGAATTAGGCCACCTTAAAGCTTGCATACGGATGGTGACGTGGACCTGTCCCATTCCTTGGGGACAGTTCGTGAGCTTGCAGGTTTGGACTTGGATTCCGAGTTCAGCCGACGGATGCTACTTTGAAGGGTTGTGTTGCTTCGCTCAAGGTTGCCTGTGGCGAAGACTGGAGATGAAGACTTGAAGACCTAGCTACCGCTTCGTAGGCTTTCTTCTTGTCGTTTAGCCCAAAGGGCTTGTATCGGCTACGCTTTCCATATTGTCCTTGTAATAATTGTACTCTGATTCGAAGTATGGATATGATATTATGCTGAAATAAGTTCTATACGTGATAGCAGTAGATTCTGGAACTATCACATTGGTACAGGGAGTCGGATTCTCCGATTTGGAAATCCGGGTCGTTTCACACCATAATGGGAGAAATGGCGTCGCTGAACTGCACGACCGATTCCAACATGAAATCGCTGGAGGACATTGGCAATGAGCTGCTCAAGCAGAATGTGGCGAAGGTGAACTTCGACACCGGGCATATGAGCCCGTCGCCAAAGGTCCCAGCAACGACAAGGCACTTGAGATGCTGGCCGAGAAGCTCTGCCATGAACGCAAACTTCGCCAAATTGACTGCGGGCCCGCGAGTGCACAGGTCTCTTCTGCGTGTATCTGCACGCCTGGAGCCCTAGCTTGCCAATAAACTAAACAAAAAAAAAAGTAAAAGATTATAGGAGGTATATTGATCAGTAAACCTTCAGGTCTTGAGAAATTTTATGGTGCCTGGGTTTCACCTCTAGCCTACCCCAACTTGCTTGGGACAAAAGGCTATTGTTGTTGTTGTTGTTGTTGTTGGGAATTAGACAGCCGTAGCGAACCAGTTCTTATGGTACCAGTTTGTTTAAGCAGTCCGATCCTCTTATGGTTTTGTATTAGTTCTCTGCTTTCATTCTACTGTATGCCACCTTGTTTTATCTATTGTTTTTGAGAGAGGATCTTCTCAATGAATTATTGCCACTGCCTTTTCCATTTATTTTTTATAAAAATGAAACAAATAAAGTGTGACACGATGATATAGTGATTAAAAATGTCCTTGATCCCTGAAGCTGAAATTTATAGCGCTGTCACATGCATATGCATGAGTCAGATGCCATTGCTCTAATACTGCCTTCACGATATTAGGATATTAAGTACTATTCAGCTACAATGCTGATGTGGCATGACATGCTGGCGAAAAACCCTCTCAATTTCTTCTCTATCTCCCCGGAGTTCGGACGGAGCAGGAGGGTGCGGCGGCGCAAAACAGCGGGTGGAGGCCGGAGCTGCGAGCGGCACAGTGGCACCGGCGAGTGAGCTGCGGTCTAACCATTTAAGGCGCAGCAGCCCTTTGGCTGAGGAGCGGGCTCGGACCTGTGGGGGGTCTCTTTTGGCCATGTTTGGAAGGACCCGTCCAAAAAATTGGCGGCCAAAGATGTGATGTGTTCTGGACAATTGTTTGGCCAAAGTGGGACCGCTGCGGGGCTCACGGGCGACCGCGTTAGGCGTCCCCGTGACCCTTCCCCCGGCGCAACGATGTGCCCGGCTCCCCGCTCTCCCTCTCGGGTGAGAGCTTCTCCCCGCCGCCCCGCCGAGGGCCGCCGCGCCGCCGGCCCCATCCGAAGCTCCGCCGTCCATCCAGTCCCGCGCGCGCCATATTTCGCCGCCGCCCACCGCAGATCTGGCAGCGTTGCCGCCGCCGCTAGCCGCACCGTGCAGATCGGGCGCGCGTGCATCGGCGGGCCTCAGTCTTGGGAGCTCAACGGCGAGCGGTGCGCGAGGTGCTTGGCGGCGAGGTCGGCCCCTCGGCCTACGGATCTGCTGCCGTGCCTCGCCCTTGGGACTTCGTTCCGGCCGCAACTCCATCGGGCGCCCCTCTTCGCCTCCTGTCTTCAAGCTCGGTGACGGCTGCATCCGCCGCTGCCTTCTGCGTCCGCCCGGTGAGCCGGATAACTTGCTTCGTTCCCTCTCCTCGTTCGTCCCATATTGGCGCCGCCTTCCACAGTCGTCCTCACTTCACCGCCACGCCACCCGCTCCTCCTGCGCACCCGTCCTCGTACTCCCATCCGCCTGCATCGCGTCTATTCCGGCCCCCTTCACCTCTTCCTGCACCTCAGCATCCTCACGGCGGCAGCATGTCCGGAGGAGGGGATGACCCATTCTGTCCGTACTCGCAGCCGGACCCCCGGTTTCCCTCCGGGTACTACCTCATGCATCCGTCGTATTCCAACCTCCCGCTCCCCGGCAGCGGCAGTCAAGCGCCGCCTCCTGGGTTCCCGCGCTTCGACATGAACCACTACTTCGGCACCTGCAGTACCCCATCCGCCCCGCCTGCGTACCATGGAGGCTGGCCACCTCAATCCGGCGTACTCCCCTTTCATGAGCCTGCACGGCATTCGACCTCGTCCGCAGCACCCTTCCAACTAGGCCCCTACGCATCCCTTCCAGTGCCTTCCGGATATGGTGAGTGGCATGCATAGGTGTCACTATTTTTGTTGCAATCCCTCCAATTCAAACAATCTTTGCTCAATTAAAACTTTGCAGGACCTTATGGCGAGGGCAGTAGCCATCCAGCCCGTGTGGACGTCCCACTGGTGACCCCTTCATGGCCTTCGGCTCCGACGGCCGATGAGCCCGCTGCGTCCGGTGTACCCGGCCATCGGATGACCCGCAGCCATTCGCGCATGCAGGGAGCGTCCCCCGTGCATGATGTGGGTAGCAACAACAATTCAATGGACTCTGATGGTGCTGAAAACGACATGTCCTTGGTGAGGATAACTTCCGTCTTACCAGTCCATTTATTGTGTCATTTCCACTGATAGAACCAATTCACTGAGGCTGTTCATATGAAGCTGTTACAATTCATTTGAAGCTATTACAATTTCCATATGTTGCTCTTCAATCACTTCTTAGTCATATCCATGTACCAATTTATGATAGAAAAATGTTAGTGCTCTAGCTGATCTTCTTATACTTAGAGCTAATAAAGACGTATTAGGTTGACCTTGCCTTACCACTTGTTGAGCTGACTAGCAGTAGCAGCAGCAGTAGGTAGCAGTAGCAACTACTGTAAGTAGTGCATGATCATACCTGTAATAGGAGCAAGCCATGCTTTGTAGATGTCCTGGATTGTGAATATAACCAAGGCAACCAGAGCACCTGAAGTGTGTTTGAGTGTATGGGTGTGTGAGCTAACTGCTCACCTGGATCAGCTGCTCTGAGGTAGATAGGCTAATAATTTACATTAGCAGTTTATGAAACTAGCATTAATATTTTAATTTGCAACGCAGTTTATGAATCAGCATTCCTAAATTCCATAAAAGCCTAGAAGTTTCAGGCAATACCGCAGTAGCAAACTATCCTAAATTTCTGAGCAGGATATCACACATCATTTTACAAACTTTTTTTTTGCTTATTGAGCATTGACCTTTTTCTGTGCATTGTATACTGATTCAGTAATAGTTCCTATCTAGATCCTTGTGTTACCAAGCTCACAGATAATTTGTTCGTATGTAGATCCTTGTATTACCAAGCTCACAAACTTTTTTTTGGCTTATTGAGCATTGACCTTTTTCTGTGCATTGTGTACTGATTCAGTAATAGTTCCTATCTAGATCCTTGTGTTACCAAGCTCAGAGATAATGCAGTTTATGAAACCCGCATTAATGTTTTAATTTGCAGCGCAGTTTATGAATTCAGTAAGACATATGCATGTGTTCCTATAAAGTTTGAATTTATATTCATGTGTTTGCTGAGTAGGGTACCATTAGAGCAAAATGGGACGATGTTCATACTCAAACTTTATGCCAGTTGTGGATGGACGAAAAACAGAAAGGCAACTGTCCTCTGGGTAAAATGAATTGTCATGGTTGGAAAAACATGGAAGCAGAATTCGGCAGACGAACGGGGGTTCCATATCATAAAGGCAAGCTCAAAGCACGGGTCTCACAGCTCAAGTTGTTCTATGGCGCATTGAAAGTATTGCAACGTGGCACTGGGGGCGGCCGAAACCGGAAAGGTGGTTTCAAGGCATCAGCTCATGTTTGGGCAAGATTGAAACAGGTAATATCTTGCACTAAACTTGCACACCTAGTTACTCCAGTTCCCTAACTGATAACCGTATTTCGTGATGCAGAAGCTTTCTGAGATTGAGCGCTTGAAGAGGGAAGAGCCCCCTTGGCTTTGTATGCTGGAGGACATGTTCAGGGAAGTGACGATCGACTTCTCTGCTATGGAGGCATCAGCGGCCGATCCAATCCCTGACAACATTGAGTCCCAGGACAGTCCTGCTTGTGACACCGTTTCTCCATCTGGTACATCTGGTAGCCGTAAGAGGACAAGCAGTGGGGCGACCAAATCCACTGCTGATAGCCCGTCCAAGATGAAACAGCCACCCCGTACACCTTCTAGTAGCATTGCACCAAAGAAGAGACAAAATTTGTTTATGAGGATATTTCATAAGGTGACAGAAACCCAGGAGCACACTTCAAAGGCTCTTGCCCAGCTTTCTGCTGCTCAAACCCAGCGTAAACAAGAGGCAAAACTGGCGTATCAGCAATGCTTGCAGTTGGCTCTGGATTCAGGGATCAATGGCGACAGTGACAAGTACTATTGCATTAGTCAGCATTTCAAGGATGAGGGTCACAGAGATGCTTTCCTGTTGATGCAATCAAATGAAGCTAGAAGGGGGTGGATCCAGAGAGCTTTGCAGCATAGCCGCTAGCGTGGGTAGTCAGTCACGAGAGGTTGTAGGATACGTGGTCAAGTAGTGAGGTCACCGAATAATGTAGACAGTAGTTCGGACATTTATGTACTGTTGTATGATGGCATTGTTTTCCATAAACCTTGTGTGATTATTTGTGGTTTACATTAACATTGTTGTATTGTAATTTACTATGCATTAATTCTGTCCATTGTTAGCGTAGTACTGTCCTCTTCAACAACTAAGCTCATATATGTTTACTTTAAGTACCATATGTTGCACATTTTGTACTGCATGCCGCTGGTTTTTGACTGATGGAAGTTCATGTGTTGCAGGCCTCCAGTCCAGGGGATAATGGTGAAAATGATGGCACCACTGCGGCTATGGAACATGAAGAAGGCAACGTGTACAGCACGGGATCCGAAGGGGAGGGCACCAGTTCCGAAGGAGATTATATTCTCGAGTCAAGTGATGGTGACTCAAGTGATGAAGCTGCCGAAGAGTTGTACAAGGAGTGGGAAGAGTTGTTCGGAAAAGATGATCCTGTGTTCACGGGCATGAAGCTTGTCATGGAGAGTACAAGGAGTACAACTAAACTTTTGAAGAAAGCACTCGTTCTAGGTATGTACCATGACTCTGGATTGGGCAATCAACCTGGTAGGATAATTGCTGAGACTGGGATTGAATGGGTTGAAAGGACATTGCATAATCCAACAGCTTGCTACAACATGTTTAGGATGCATGCACATGTCTTTGAGTTGTTACATGAGCAGTTGGTGAACAACTATGGGTTGAAGTCAACTACAAAGATGTCATCTAGAGAGGCTTTAGGAATGTTCTTGTACATGGTTGGCCCTCCACAACCAGTTAGGCAAGCTGAGAATAGATTTGAGAGGTCGATTGGGACTATTAGCTGCAAATTCAACCATGTCTTATTGTGTCTGACCTCTCTTGCCAAAGATATAATTGCACCTAAGGACCCCACTTTCAGTTCTGTCCACCATAAGGTTGTGAACCATAGGGCTGCTCCTTTCTTCAATAATGCAATTGGGGCCATAGATGGCACCCATGTCAAAGTAGTAGTTCCTTTTGAAAAAGTCGGGCAGTATATCAATAGGAAGAATGAAAAAACCCAGAATGTTCTGGCCATCTGTGACTTTGATCGTCGATTCACTTTTGTTGCTGCAGGGATACCTGGCTCGGCACATGATTGGACCGTCCTGCAGGAGGCCATTATCAAGTATGGGCCACAGTTCCCCCATCCGCCAGCAGGTACAAACTTAATTTGTATGGTGCAACCGCTTAGTTTTGTTGAAGCAAATACTATGTGTTCAAGCTATTAGCTGCCTCAGATCATTGTGATATATGATATTGCTGGGCTAGAATGCTTTTTTATACTAAGATGTGTGCTTTGTAGACTGGTTAAAGTGATTGATCCATTATACATGCAGGCAAGTTTTATCTGGTTGATGCGGGGTACCCAAACCGCTCGGGATATCTATCACCGTACAAGGGGACAAAGTACCATCAGCAACAGTAGAGATATGGCCCGCCACCATCGGGTGAAATAGAGGTATTTAACAAAGCTCATTCATCTCTTAGGTCTGTCATTGAGCAGTCTTTTGGGGTGTTGAAGATGAAGTGGAGAATTCTGTTGGCTATTCCAAGCTATCCGAAGCGAACCCAAACCAAAATTATTCTTGCTTGTTGTGGCCTGCATAATTTCATTGTGGACAATGATGATGAAGATATCGACTTTCATTTGGCTACGGATTTCCGCCGTGTGAGAATGGTCGACGGAGATGTTGACGAACCACAAGAGATTCATGAGCCCGATGAAGTTGATGATGACACAAACATGAATGTTGTCCGTGATGGAATTGCACATGCATTGTATATGGCAGGACGTAGGCATTGACAAGGATTGACCTCGTTTGAATGGTGAGAGTTGTGGTGTGTAGGCGTAATTTGATGTATTTGGTTGTAATAAATGGTTAAACATTCATGTATTTCTGTTGAAATGAAAACGTTGGCTCCTGTGTGTGCACAATGATGGGTGCATGTAGCATTTGTTGACTTGGGGATCAAATTTTTGTCCCAAACACGTCAAAACTTTAGCAGGCAAATTTTTTGATCCACCTTCCAAACACGGCCTTTGTATATTTTTGCCAGCATGTCATGCCACATCAACATCGGGAGCACAAGTGACACATTTAGGACCTGCGATGGACCTTTTTACAGAATTTATGTGATGGATCCTTTTACAGAATTTATGGATCTAGATACGCGTTTTGAGAGTTTAGAAACCTAGACGAGCACGCGGGACAAGTTTAGAGACCCGGTGGTGCATTTTACTCTATTTGATAATAAAAGCCACAAAACCATTTGCACTCTAGGCGGGATGTGCTTCTCGCTGTGCACTCAGGACCTCTCTCATCACTGCGCTTCTCACGATGGATTAGAGTAGAATTGCACACGATGCTGGAGTCCTGGCTGATACAGGACAAAACCGCATTGCCATCATCATCTCACTAGCGACTGCAGATCTGCGACTATGCCTGTCAAGAGAGTAGTCTGTGCTACAAAATATTCTCTAGGAAGGGATAGGTGAAACTGTGAAAGCTATGCACAAAGTAACGGTAACGACTTCATATATTGCAAGGAAAAAATTACAAGTAGCAGCAGATTTACTGTTGATCTCAAATGGCAGAGTCAAGGAAAATGCAATCATGCATACGTGATACAGGGGGAGCACTATCAGTAAGAACTCGGAGACAAANTAGGATGCATGCACATGTCTTTGAGTTGTTACATGAGCAGTTGGTGAACAACTATGGGTTGAAGTCAACTACAAAGATGTCATCTAGAGAGGCTTTAGGAATGTTCTTGTACATGGTTGGCCCTCCACAACCAGTTAGGCAAGCTGAGAATAGATTTGAGAGGTCGATTGGGACTATTAGCTGCAAATTCAACCATGTCTTATTGTGTCTGACCTCTCTTGCCAAAGATATAATTGCACCTAAGGACCCCACTTTCAGTTCTGTCCACCATAAGGTTGTGAACCATAGGGCTGCTCCTTTCTTCAATAATGCAATTGGGGCCATAGATGGCACCCATGTCAAAGTAGTAGTTCCTTTTGAAAAAGTCGGGCAGTATATCAATAGGAAGAATGAAAAAACCCAGAATGTTCTGGCCATCTGTGACTTTGATCGTCGATTCACTTTTGTTGCTGCAGGGATACCTGGCTCGGCACATGATTGGACCGTCCTGCAGGAGGCCATTATCAAGTATGGGCCACAGTTCCCCCATCCGCCAGCAGGTACAAACTTAATTTGTATGGTGCAACCGCTTAGTTTTGTTGAAGCAAATACTATGTGTTCAAGCTATTAGCCACCTCAGATCATTGTGATATATGATATTGCTGGGCTAGAATGCTTTTTTATACTGAGATGTGTGCTTTGTAGACTGGTTAAAGTGATTGATCCATTATACATGCAGGCAAGTTTTATCTGGTTGATGCGGGGTACCCGAACCGCTCGGGATATCTATCACCGTACAAGGGGACAAAGTACCATCAGCAACAGTAGAGATATGGCCCGCCACCATCGGGTGAAATAGAGGTATTTAACAAAGCTCATTCATCTCTTAGGTCTGTCATTGAGCAGTCTTTTGGGGTGTTGAAGATGAAGTGGAGAATTCTATTGGCTATTCCAAGCTATCCGAAGCGAACCCAAACCAAAATTATTCTTGCTTGTTGTGGCCTGCATAATTTCATTGTGGACAATGATGATGAAGATATCGACTTTCATTTGGCTACGGATTTCCGCCGTGTGAGAATGGTCGACGGAGATGTTGACGAACCACAAGAGATTCATGAGCCCGATGAAGTTGATGATGACACAAACATGAATGTTGTCCGTGATGGAATTGCACATGCATTGTATATGGCAGGACGTAGGCATTGACAAGGATTGACCTCGTTTGAATGGTGAGAGTTGTGGTGTGTAGGCGTAATTTGATGTATTTGGTTGTAATAAATGGTTAAACATTCATGTATTTCTGTTGAAATGAAAACGTTGGCTCCTGTGTGTGCACAATGATGGGTGCATGTAGCATTTGTTGACTTGGGGATCAAATTTTTGTCCCAAACACGTCAAAACTTTAGCAGGCAAATTTTTTGATCCACCTTCCAAACACGGCCTTTGTATATTTTTGCCAGCATGTCATGCCACATCAGCATCGGGAGCACAAGTGACACATTTAGGACCTGCGATGGACCTTTTTACAGAATTTATGTGATGGATCCTTTTACAGAATTTATGGATCTAGATACGCGTTTTGAGAGTTTAGAAACCTAGACGAGCACGCGGGACAAGTTTAGAGACCCGGTGATGCATTTTACTCTATTTGATAATAAAAGCCACAAAACCATTTGCACTCTAGGCGGGATGTGCTTCTCGCTGTGCACTCAGGACCTCTCTCATCACTGCGCTTCTCACGATGGATTAGAGCAGAATTGCACACGATGCTGGAGTCCTGGCTGATACAGGACAAAACCGCATTGCCCGTGTTCAGATTCCCTTGGACAAAAAATTGTCCAAGGGAATCTTGCATGCATGGAGTACTAAATGAAGTCTATTTGCAAAATCTCTTCACAGATGAGCGTAACTTTTCGAGACGAATCTAATGAGCCTAATTAATCCATAATTTGCTACAGTAATGCTACAGTAATCATCCTCTAATCGTGCGGTCAAAGGCCTCATTAGATTCGTCTCGCGAATTTATAGGGGTTGTGGAGGTAGTTTTGTAAACTGACTTTATTTAATAGTCAAAGTAGGTGATAATTTTTTGGCAGCTCATCTGAACACGGCCACGTGTTCGGATGGGGTTGAACAATTTTTTGTCCCAAGGAATCTTGTATACATGAAGTACTAAATGAAGTCTATTTACAAAACCCAGCCACAGATGAGTGTAACTTTGCGCGACGAATCTAACGAGCCTAATTAATCCATGATTTGCTGTAGTAATGCTACAGTAATCATCCTCTAATCGTGCGGTCAAAGCTCTCATTAGATTCGTCTCGCGAATTTGCCAGGGGGTTGTGGAGGTAGTTTTATAAACTGGCTTTATTTAATACCCCTAATTAGTGGTCAAAGTAGGGATAAAAAATTAATCCCTACATCTGAACACGGGCGATGCAGATCTGCGACTATGCCTGTCAAGAGAGTAGTCTGTGCTACAAAATATTCTCTAGGAAGGGATAGGTGAAACTGTGAAAGCTATGCACAAAGTAACGGTAACGACTTCATATATTGCAAGGAAAAAATTACAAGTAGCAGCAGATTTACTGTTGATCTCAAATGGCAGAGTCAAGGAAAATGCAATCATGCATACGTGACACAGGGGGAGCACTATCAGTAAGAACTCGGAGACAAAACAAGGGCAAGAACTATACCCTGACTATCTGACACACAACACTCGTAAATATTCACAAAAATGGTTCTTCAGATGCAAATTGCAAGCCCTGAAGCATTTTTCCCTCCATCTCAAGATACAAGGCATATTAGAATTCAAAAAAGATCAAACTTTATATACTTTGACCAATAATTAATCAAATCAGACACATTATCACTATATAAGAGTTGCATCAATATAGTCGAATTTCAAACTTCTTTCAACAGAGATAGATTTCGTAGCAACTGACAATATATTATAAGATTAAGTGATAGTCAAAGCATACTTTAAAAGACTTCTCCAAATCCTAATACATCTATAAAAGACACAGAGTGAATAATAATTTACAGATAAACTTAACTTTGCGTATATGTGATTATATATGCAAGTTTGCTTTGGGTGAAGGTTATTCGGCCCATTGAACAACAGCATGAGGAGTTGGCATCTTCTATCCAGGAAAATTTCATGTGCGGGCAGGCCGATAGAGGTCAGCATAAGCACATTTGGTCCTGTGAGCAATGATGAGGCTCAATCCGGCTCCAACAATGCAGAGCACTGACATTATCAATGAGCTGAAAAAGAAGCAAACAGCCCCTTCACACTTCAGCAGTCCATCTGTAAGAAAATTCCTACTGTGAAGCAATCTTGGAGGAAGCAACGCAGTGACCTGATGTTGGTGAGCTTGTTTCTCAGCTTCATAGTCATAAAGGGCACTAGTAATAAGGTCTGATAAAATGAATGACCCTGTGGGGTTTGCTAGTGTCAAAAAATTGTACGTTGCACCAAAGTGTTTTATGCCAAAGAGTTCAGAGATAACAGCAGGCGCAATAGCCCAATGAGCTCCATATCCGAGTCCAACTAGGAAAGTCCCGATGTACATAGTTCCAGGCCAAGCCATGGCAAAGAGGAAATGAGCAGCAGCAATCAGGATCTGAGCAATTGCCAGTGTTGTGTGCCTTGGGTATCCAAGCTCCCTGATTTAAAGAATAGCTAGACAGGATGAGAACAAAGATAGTTCCAAAAATATAGATGGATGATCATGACATGGGTATTGTATTGTTGATACCTGACAATGACCTCAGAGAAGTAGCCACCTCCAACACGACCAAGGAAATTCCATATGCTCGTCAATGACACAATGATATTCACATCTTTAACTCCAACCGCCTGGATCATCTGACCAAGATTGTCCATCACTGACAGCCCTGATCCTGACCCAAGCAAAAACGATATCCAAATAAGCCAAAAATCAGCATTCACCAGTGCCTGCATCGTGGTGAAGTTTTCTCCAAGGTGTGGTCGCCTGTTCCTGCTTTGGGATGGAGGCAAATCAATGTCCTTAGACTTCTCTTCTATCTTCCTTAAAATGGACCATGGTTGATCTCCCTCTTCTTGCGAGGTGCTTCCCTCTCCTGTCAGTGGTTCGGTTATGAGAGCCTCTTCAATTGGATTTTCAGCTTTTGACGATATCGTCAATGCCACAGGGATTCCAATCGGTGAAATAAGAAGGACGAACAGAACCACTGTGAGAATATTAACCACATTGTCACTCAGTTGCAGGAAATCTTGGGCTAGCTTGACAAGGGCAACATACAAGGCAAGGAGCAAACAGATGGTGTAGACGAACATGAAGCTCTTTTTGTCAGATGATCGTGCCTGCTTGTGACCACCAACAGGCCTAATAACAAACATCATGGCAATGGCGACCGATGGTGGCCCGACCGCAACCAAGAAGACAAGTTTAGCCTGGTCTGGAGTGTGCATTACTGCATAAATCTGTGTCAAAATAGCGCTGGTTATGCCCAGAAATCCTTGCAAGATTCCCACCGTTGGGCCCCTGCTCCCTGGGAAGTTTTGGATGCATGTTACGAGCGAAGCCGTGCCCAAGTATGTCACGCCATTGGTTCCAACAAATATAAGAACACACATCTGAAAAACAAAACAATGAAGTGTTATATATTAGCTGCTTTCTTCTGGAATTAAAAACCAAATTTCTAGTCATAGCTGCATTATTTTGCTTCATTCATTTGGATGTGAGAAAATGGTGGAACGAACACTAGCAGAATTGTAAAAGGTTCCTAATTTTCTCAAAATGTTCCATATTGCGGACGGCAGTGCAATGTATTGGTCAGATATAATGTGAGAAGTCATTCGTTTTCTATCCCATTTTATGCCATTTGTTTTCTCTTGATTTTCTAATTTCTACTGTGCAAGCATGAAAACATGAAGTGCAAAAGGAGGTACATTCACAATATGCAGCAAAAAAAAAAACAAGGAGATTAATTAGATCGAATTCTGCAAATTCCACTTTGGAGAAGGAAATTTCGTTGCACTATTGAATCTAGGTCAGGACTCAGAGATCGGGAGTAAATATTGGGAATATGAAATCAAAATTAAGTCTGAGAACCGAACTCCACCATCATCAACTCGAAACCAAAGAAACTCTGGAATGGAAGCCGCCGGCCGACCAGCCACAGCCATAGCCGCAGGTCCCGGACGGCAGCCCCGGAGACGCCGCCAGCCCCTAGATTGCGGCATGGAGCAGGCTGGCGTGACCGCGAGCAACGACTGGCGCGCCAGCGGTGGCGCGCCAGCGGTGTGGCTGTAACATCCCGGTTTTTTCCGGAATGTTCCTTGAATGCAAAAATGTGGATTTCAAAATTTTTCGTGCGTTGTCGTGAAAACACCTAGATTGTCTTCTTGTGAATCTCCCTAAATTCCTAGGAAATTAAAATTGACCTTTTAATTCTGCTTAGGTTAAATTTAGGTTAGAGTGCTTTGGCTTTTCTTTGGCTTTATTTGGATTTTTGAGTGTGTTTATATTTGAATTCACATTCAAATATAAACTAAAGCTAACATCTAATTTCCCTAGACTAACTTGGGCCCTAACCAAGCTAACTAACCTACCCATAGCTGAACCCGACCTGCAAAACGGCCTGCCATCTGGCCTCCCCACCGGCCCAGTAACCTTCGGCCACCTCGGCCCAATCCANCGCCCGCGCCACGCGAGTCCCCCGCCTGACCGTGCGCGCCCGTCCGTTCGCCCACCACAGCGCCCGCGCCGAGCCCCTGGATGCGCGCCGCGTGTCCTGGGCGCGGAAGCCGATGATCAACGCCGTCCCTGCCCTGCCCTCACGAAACCCTAGAGCCGCGCCTCCCTATAAAATCCCCTAGCCGCCGCTGCTTCCTGCCCGAGCCGCCCCTGGGGTTTTCCCTGATGCCGCCGCCGCATGCCCTGCTGGAAGAGAGCGAGGGAAGAGAGGAGGGAGCCGAGGGAGAACGCCGGAGGCACGCCGTGCCTCACCGTCCGCTGCTTGACGCCCGCCCGTGCCAAGGAGAAGAGAAGGGAGGAGGTCGCCGCGCCCTCGCCTCGGTGAAGCTGTTGCTGTTCTGTAGCCGCCGTGCAAGCCAGGGTGCTGGTGGACCTGGAGCCGAGGAGGAGGAATGGAGCGCGCCGCCGCTGTTTCGCGTCACCGAGCCAGACCACGAGCCGCCACCGCCCTGGAGCACGACGACCCCGAGCTGAACCGCAAGCGCCGACGTCCCTGCTCTACCTCGTCACCATGTCGACCTCCACACCATCAGGCCCTAGGTGAGCACCACCATGGACACCCTCTTCGCTGTTCCCCTTTTTGCTGCTACGGCCATGAGAAGACCCCTGTGCGAGTGTGCCTGTTGTGTGCGCGTGCCTTCGTGCCGCAGTGCTTCTGTGCAGGTGCCGATGTCCCCATGACCGAGCCTTGTCCAAACAGACCCAACCATGGCTGCCCTTGCTCCCGCCCACGACCTGTTCGACGTTATACCCGAACCACGTGTGCATGCCCTGGCCGTCCCGTTCCGCTATCGATCGTCGTCTCTTGTGCGTCGATCGTGAGTCGCGGACCTTGTCGATGAATCCTTGCTGTCCCTGACCATCTCCATGCTGTTACCCTGTCAACCACGTCGCGGCCATGGAACGCCATGAACCCGCGTCCTAGCTGATGCCATGCCGTTCCATTCCGGTGACGTTGCGGCCGTGGACGACCACGTACCCGCACGCGTTCGCCCAACCAAAGCTTAGCTACGACTTCGTGTCGTGCGGCCCGTAAACCCGCTAAGCCGAACCAGCCCAAGTGTTAAACCTGTCCAAAGCCTTGCCTTGGCCGTTCCAAAGCCGCCCTGTCGTCATTCCTTGGCGATCGCTCCGCGACCATGGTAAACCATGAGTTCACGTGATAAACCTGCCTTTGCCTGATGAACCCGAAGCCATGGACAACCTCTCTTTGGTCCTCATTTTACCAGCGCCTTCCTTATGCGCGGCCAAGGTGAACCTTGTGCCCGCGTGCCATCGGCCTGAGCCACACCCTTGCCGTTTAAGCCCGAGTCCATGAACGACACCTTTCGTCGCTCTTGCCTCGACCTTGAACCTAAGCCGTGACCTTTCCTGGTCCATAACTGCTCCAGCCGACCTCTGCTTAGCCTGTCCCCGGCCTAACCTCGAACCTTACCGGAGACCACCCGGACTTGTGTGCAACTCGTTGCATCGAATCCGGGCTTGCTGCCTGCTAGACGAGATGCCTCGCTACCTGACCCATATACCCTTGAATCTCGTTGGCCCAGTATCGACCCGCTAATAGTCCGTCTTGGCCCACTAACATATTGGGCTCGTCTTATGACAAGCCGGGCCCACTAACTGTTCTCCGCAACCACTAACACTATGGGGCCCACGTGATGACATGTGAACCCCACTGACTTGATCAGCTTAGCCACCTGACCGAGGGGGCCCATACAATGTTGCATGGGACCCGCTAACTGTTCTCTAACTTAGCCAACTAACTTGGCCGCTAACCAGCTTGACCGCTAACCGAACCTTGAGCCGTTGACCATATCAACCCTGGTTGTTGACTTGGTCCACCCCGACGTCGGTAAAGCCCACTACCGGTGTCCAAAACTAATCCCACGTGATGACCTCATGATGATGTTAGCACGGCTAACCCGGGCCTGGCATGTGGCGCATTTCGGTGTGGCCACATGTCAGTTGTTTTCTTTTCCTTTTGCGGAAATCTAGAAAGGGTTTATTAAAGGAAAATAGTATAAAATCAACTATAGCTTAGAATAATGTGAAACCAATTTCAGTGTTGTTCTAAAATCATGAACTACCCGTTAGTGTGAGGTTTGGTGTTCTTTGGTTCTTATTGCTTCTTATTTGGAGTTTATTCGCATTAGAATGCCGTTGTTTATTTATGCAAACGTGTGCTAGGATCTGAAGAAGATCTAGAAGACTCCGTCGACTCCATCAACTTGGACTTCGGCAAGTGAAGACCTGTACGACTACATCAAGATGAGTTTGGATCGTAAAGTCACAGGTGTCCACGCCCATCCTACTTTGAATCCTATTAGGCATTGCTACTAGTATGCTAGCGCTATACTTTCTCGCATGATGATGATAATGACCTATTGCACGGCCTTATTTATTTAACGTTATCCTTGATAAACCTGATACACTTTGATGCTACGAACTTGCTATGCTTGCATGTGTATGGGATGGATGTGATAGGATTCTTGGCGTGTGTGGGGCAAAAACCCGGGAAAGGAGTAAGGGGTTTTGGAAACTTTGCGGGGGTGAGCAGCTTAACTCGATCTCGTATCGAGGGCTTGGGGTGCGAACTTAGGCGCATCCTGTGTGGTACCTGTGGCGGGTACATGTTCTTGTGCTACTTGAGGAGTTTGGCGGCAATACATGTAATGGGTGCGCGAGCGGACCACTGGAGGTGGAGACGCTATTTGACGGTGACGCTCACCCCGGCACCAAAAACCGAGTTGGTTATAACTTTCCCCAGGACTTTCCGTGCTCACCACTTACACTTTATGGGGGGTGTTCCAGCCAGCCTAGTTAAGTGCGGTACCCGGACTGTAAGGAGTTAGCGGAAGTGTGTGGGGGAAAAGGCGGAGACCTTTGTCCCCCGAAGGAGGCTCATACCCCGGGACTTGGCCACCGCGGGGGAGGCCATCACAGTTCTCGGACACCGAGTTGCGTCTTCAGTGTATCCTAAGCCGGGAAAAGCAGGAGGGTACCGTTCACTGGCTAGGGTCTGTGCTGTGGGTTGTGTCTCAGTCGGCTTGCAACCGACTTGCAGCCCGAGTGGTTCCAGGAGTACAAGCTCTGCAGAGTCTAATCTATATATATAGCCGCCGTCCGCGGACAAGGGACGATTCCTGGGTGACATGTTATTTCCGCCATTGTTTTAGGGATTTCTACCTCCCCTCTAGAATAGGGCCTGCCTCAGGCAGTTGAGATGTGAAGGGTGGGAGCTTTCACATCGCCTAGAGAGTGATGAGTGGAAGATATTGGTGACGGGTACCTGGTGCGCCAGGATTGCTCGTGGTGTTGTGAGAATGGTTTTGGGATGAAGATGCTGCTTGCATAGGATTAACCTTAAGCCTATCCTTGATATTTCTTATACTACATTTAGGCCACCTTAAAGCTTGCATTACGGATGGTGACGTGGACCTGTCCCAATCCTTGGGGGCAGTTTGTGAATGAACAGGTGAAGGTCCGATGTGCGAGACCAACTCCGGTGAAGTTGGTGAGAAGGTTACTGTGCTATGCTCAAGTGTTTCCTGTGGAAGTGGCGCTCTGAAGACGAAGCTGGCTTGAAGCCTAGTTACCGATGCGTTGGTTTTCATATTGTCGCTTAGCCCAAGGGGCTTGTAAAAGTACGCTTTCCGTTATATATCCTTGTTGTAAGCTAACTCTGATGATTGTTTTCGTTGTATGGATGTGATATCCAGCTGAAATGAGTTCTATACGTGATAGCTGTTGATTCTAGGACTATCACAATAGGGATTCGGATTCTCGTATTTGAAAATCCGGATCGTTTCAGTGACCCCGTGGTGCTGGCGGCTTGGCGCGAGCACGTCCGCAGTGGCCGCCTGGCCGGTGGCGTCATCGGCGGTGGCACCGGGGGAGACAAGGGGAGGTGAGGAAAAGAAGAGGGGGCAGAGAAACGTGCGTATAGTCTGACAGAGGAAGATGAGCGATGGGGTTACAATACATTACAACAAGGCAATTCTCTTTCCAATTTCAGGAAAACGGAAATGAGTGATGCAACAAGGTATTTAAAGGCTTGTAGAATATTTTATCGATTTGTAGAATGATCCTATGTTAGAAGGGGGAAATCTGGTACGTTTATATTAAAAAAATGACCCTACGAGGAATTCAAAGATTAGAAAATCTCTCCAGGAGACCCAAATCCAAAATGGATCTCCGACGATGCTGTTGCAGCCTCCAATAGAGTACCCTTACCCAAACCCAAAATAGGTTTCTAGGAGAGACACAACTTAAATCTGAGTATCCTTTCTCCTGAAGACTCATTCGTAGAGAGAGTTCTCTTTTGGGTATTATTGTTGGAGAAGACCAGAAATAAGTATGGAACTCTTTGACTGTAGCACTATGTAAACGTGAAATTGGTCTTGTATTTTAGGTCTTATTGTTGGAGATAGTCTTATGTGACCATAGTTCATCCCCTATCTCTATTTTTTTCCCACTTTCAAGTATTTATTAAGTTCTAAACTACTCGAGGTGGAAAAACACTTAAAATGTCTTTGCTACCAGGTGAGGCGATGGTGCTCAGCCAAAGCGCCTTGTTCAGAAAGAGGTTGCAAAAGATCCTTTTCCCTTTTTATCTCATGTTCTCACCCAATATGTACTTGGGACACACTACTTCAGTATAAGCAAATATTGTTGAAGTTTAGAATCCATTTTCACATACGACAAGTTTTGGTTTCGACTGGAAAAGGTCGGTGGTGAAAATAGTATTTTCATTACCAGTTCGTATTGAAACTTGATAGTAAAAATAATTTTAAAATTATATAAAATATCATATAGCAACAAAAAGAATTATGCCCGGACACCCCTAGGATTCGAACTTGTGATAGGATTCGAACATGTAATCAATTAGCTCGTGCGAGCCTCTCTAACCACTGCATAATATCAATTGTGACTAACTGAGATGCAATCCATTTATATTAACTCTTTTCAATCTTCGTATATTTCTAAAGGATCTGGTACAGAGTCCAAATTTGATAGCTCCTGGAGGCCCTCTAGTACTGTACCGGTTACTAAAGGCTTTCTAGCTAGTTTTGCCTCGTTTGTTCTAACCCTGCTCTTAAATAACCAATCTCTGCAAATAACCATGGTCCATATATAGTTATATACCAGTATTTAAGGTGTCAGCTTATGATTTGCCATACACTACAACAGCTTTGTCACTGGTTCAGAATGTATATACAGTTTCAGTCACTGTATTTAGTCTCTCCTACAACATATGTAGTGAACTACTAAAACCTGAAATGCGTCACTTCATGACGCATGACAAGTTGACAACTTGAATATTTACAAAGTTAGTTGCCTGTAGCTGTCCGTCTAGGCGATTGGGCAGAATTATTTGGTGACACTGACAGACATATACACACAACCGTAAAATAAAAACAGAAGGTTTGTACTGTGCCTCTCCGGTCGTTTTTTAGTGATGCTCAGGCATATAGGAAGGTAACTTAGGGCCTGTTTAGTTGGGGTAGGTAAGATTGCGAACTTAACTGTAGCAATTTTAAATCTAAGATTACGAGGACTAAACATGATCTAATTATAAAACTAATTACACGGATGGATGAAAAATCGTGAGACGAATCTATTAAGCCTAATTAATCCGTTATTAGAGATTGTTTACTGTAGCACGATGTTATCTAATCATGGCCTAATTAGGCTCATTAGATTCGTCTCGCAAAATTACTCGGGGTTATGGAATGGGTTTTATCATTAACACACGTTTGCTACTTCATGCATGTAAGATTCCTTTTGATAAATAGTAAAAAAATTTAATGTGACAAGAAACTAAACAGGCCCTTGTTCTCTTCTTGCTTTACTGTTTGAAAGGATATCTATATATGACAACGCAAGTGACAAAGACAAGTCTAGCCAAATATCTATGTGGGTTGATCGCAAATATCATCTACTACCAATTATGGAACACATACAAGAGAGAAATTCGAGAACCAAATTAAGCGAGCTAGATGCAACTAACTTTTGGTCAGCGGCTCACCATCGAAATGGGCAGCGCCGGCGCCTGCCCGGTGACGATGAGCCACACCCAGCCGTAGCCGAGGAAGATCTGCGCGGCGCCCATCAGCAGCATCACCCACGGCGGCGCCGTGGTCGAGAGCGTGCCGGCGACGGCGCCGATGCAGCCGCCGAGGTTCTTGGCGACGGCCAGCGCGGCCACCTGGCGCTGGTTGTACCCGAGGGCGGACTTGAGCACCGGCGAGATGGCGCCGAAGAGGTACCCGATGCCGCCCATGGACTGCACCCACATGGCGGCCACGAACACCAGCCATCGGTTCCTGAAGAAGGCCTTCGCCCTCTGGGCGAGCTTCCCCATGGGAGATGATGAGCTACCTATAGCCTGCGTTTGTTCGAAAGATGTTTCTTTTTTCCTTTTTATAATGGAGCTCGGGGGCCCTTTCGATGGAAAGAAGCAGCAATCAGTGCGCTTGGCAGAATAGCTAGGCTTTGATGAGCTTATATGCTAATTATCTGGCGGCTAAACCATGTGAATACTGACAAAGATAGTATAAAATAGAAAAGAGGACTGGGCGATAGCCCAGGTGGTTGGGGTCCCAGGTGCGGAACCAACCGCTCGCGAGTTCGAGTCACAGACCGAACTCCCGTGCCTCACTGCGGGATTTATTCCCGGTTTTATCAGGTGGCACATCCGACTGTGCAGTAGCACATACGCAGACATAGAATAGAATACAAAGTTCAGATCTTAGCTTAACCATAGGGAGGTGTTGTGTATAGGGGTGGATATCGAGCTGGCTCGCTTCAGCTCGTTTAGATAACGAGGCTGGCTCGGCTCGGCTCGCAGGAAGCTCGAGCCAGCTCGTTTTAGCTCGTGAGCTCAGTTCGGAGGAGATGATGGCCACGCCTGAGGCACGCTGCGAGGCTGTCTGGAAGCAACAATACAATATCGAAGATCGGCAGGCCTGCCAACAAGCAACGGCGCGGTGAATCACAAGCCATATCATGAATCTAGCGCAAGAAGCAGTAAGCAAAAGAAACTCCCGGCCACTGAAAAGGTAAAGAAAAGATCAAAGAGATTTGTGAGCGCAAAAAGAATCTGAATCTTGCAACTGAACATGAATCCGAGCAAAAGAAACATCATTCCAATAAAAAAAACAAAGGACATGGATGATTAATCAAATTCCGGTGAAGGAGCTCTCGAGATCCAAATTCCCATGGGCACATAAAGCAGGATGTCGTCACCCATGGGCCATGGCCGCCTCATCCTTCGAGATTGATGTAAGCGGACAGAGGCATGCTACTTGATTCGTTACTTCGTATCCTCAGCCATGGAGGCCAAGCAGCAAGCAAGCGGGGGAGGCGTTGCTCTCCTGTCGCGGAAGGCTGGAGGCCCGCGAGGGGAGGGCGAAGCAGGACCGCGAGAGCTCGTGGCGATGGGAGAGCTCGTGGCGAGGGGAGGCAGGGTGCTCGCGGCGGGGAGGCCTCGTGCTCGCGGTAGGGGTGGGCAAAGTATACCGAGAACCGAACCGAAAGCACCGAAACCGAAGTTTTCGGTACCTAGTTCGGTTCCTAATTTCTAGGAACCGAATTTACCGAGATAAATTCGGTTTTTTACCGAGGGAAACCGAACTTACCGAATTTACCGAACTATATGTAATATGCTAAGTGTGAATGTTGTTATATTATTGATTATATTATTGTGGAGTGTTATATCATATATTTGTGTTACTTTACTCTTATGGTCTAGTGGACTTTTTATATGTATGTATTTAGCACAATTATTTCCTATGAAATCATGTTAAAATTAGCTTTTAAACTTGTTGTTGCACATATGTGTGATAGGTTCGGTACTTTTCGGTAAATACCGAAACCGAACCGAAAGTACCGAAACCGAAATTCTCCGGTACCGATTTTTGGAAGGAACCGATCGGTACCTATTTTCGAAGGAACCGAAGTACCGAACCGATCGGTTCGGTAAATACCGATTGCCCACCCCTAGCTCGCGGTGAGGGGAGGTAGCGTCGTGGGCTCGCGGTGCGACGGGGAGGCGGCGAGGAAGTCGCGACTGGGAGGGAGAGGACCGAGCGAGAGGTTGTTGGGTCGTTTAGGGTTTCTATCGATGAGTCATGGGCCTATTGGGCCGTGTTTTGGGCTAATATTGCATCCTCGACCTGCTCTAGTTTGTTGCTGTACAAAGCTCGATAAGCTCGCGAGCCGGCTCGAACTTGCTCGTTATACTAACGAGCAAAAACACCAGCTTGAGCTGGCTCGTTAGGCTAACGAGCCAAGCCGAGCAGGGATCGCGCCGAGCGAGCTAACGAGCCACGAGCATTTTGTCCAGCCCTAGTTGTGTATGGTGTGAGTGAATGAGTGTGGTGTGCGTTTGCGGCTGAGTTCAGATACTACAGCCTTGTATTCTAGAATAGGGCCTCTCAAAAAAATAGTATAAAATAGAAAAAAATGCTAACCCTACTGGCCACACTACGGAAACTATTTGCTGAGTGTCTGGTGCTTTACCGAGTGCATTTCATCGGACACTCGGCGAACATCTACTTTACCGAGTACCTCAAGCAAAACACTCGGCGAAATATATATACTCGGTAAACAACGGGTTTGCCGAGTGCTATATTTAAAACACTTGGCAAACAAAAACATGACACTCGACGAAAATATATACACTCGGCAAAATAGTGCACGTGACCGCCACGTGCGACGGCTGTTAAGGTTTTGCCGAGTGCCCGTCACCGACAATCGGCAAAGACATTTGTTTGCCGAGTGTCCTTCAGCGAGGGCGAAGCGATTCATGAAAAAGCTCCTCCAATTTTTCCAAAATGGTGCTTTTCAGAGAAGCAAAATAGGTTGTTTGGCGTGCTAGCTTTTCCCTGTGAGCTTTTGCGAGCGGCGGCGGCGGCTCGACATCCTCCTCCACGCGACCATGCCGGCCTCCTCTGAGCCCCAGCCGCGTCGCCTAGGGGAGCTCGCCCCTGCCGGCCCCAAGCCACGGCCGCGGAGCTCGGCCCTACCGTCCTCGGGCATCTCTGCCCAGAGGAACTCGTCCCCGCCGGTCCCGAGCAGCGATCGTCGCACCTGCGCCGGAGATGGTGGCGCGGTGGAGCTTCGGCCGAGGGCACGAGGAAGAGCTTTGGTGGAGAGGCTGGGGCGACGGGCGGCGGTGAGAGTCCGGGGACGGCAGGGAGAGGTCGGGGGCCAGCAAGGCGAGGAAAGGGGTCAAGAGCCGCGGCTGACAGGGAAGGAGTTGGGGACCGTGGGGGAGGCGACTGACGAGGGGCCTGGGCACGGCCGGCGGGGAGAGGCCTGGGCGGGTCCGGCGAAGGGGAGGAGCGCCGTAGGTTCATGTGGAGGAGAAGAGACGGGGAAAGAAAAAAAGGGTTCGTCCACAGAAGCTTGGGAAGCGGCTCGAGTTGTGCTTTTGCGTTCGTAGTGTAAATCGAGCTTTTCCAGCTTTTGTTTAAGGAAGTAGCTGACCCGTTTGGGGGAGGTTTTCGCTTTTTGCAGCTTCCTGAGGAAGCAAAAGCTCCCAAAAGCTTTCCCAAACATGGCCTAGTCACAAACTATTGCGATGACTGGCCTTGTTTGGTTTGAAGAAGTTTATAATAAGTCCATAAGCCTCTCATAAGCAGAGACTTATAATAAGTCCAAATTGTGTGTTTGGTTCCATGGGCTTATAATAAGCCTCTACATTATGTAATGACCTTTGTGTCCCTCAGTAAAGTTCCTTTTCTTCACATCGATAGGGTTGTAGAGAGAATAGAAGTTGGAAAATGATGTTTTCTGGTGGGTCCATACAAAATAAGCCCAATAAACACCCTTCAAGAGGTTTATGGGCTTATAAAATACAGTCCCATAAACCTCACCAATAAGCCTGAGTGTTTGGTTCATAAGAGGTTTATTCGAAAGTTATGGGTAAGGCTTATTATAAACCCCTCCAAACCAAACACCTCTATCAGCACTCCTTTTGGTTGGTCCTTATGATGTTGTCAACCTCTTCACCATAACATCATCAACACGACATCATGTCGCCTCCATGTTCCTCTTGGCTGTGATCACCTCTGCTCTCCGTGGATAGCAGATGTTTGATTCCAGGCGAAAAGTTTTTTCTTTAAGCAAAGGGCTGAATTCGAATGCCGCCCACACTTGGCCTGGCCCGGCCCAACCCGGGTTCAGAAAGTTTTCTGACATTACAAATGTGGCCCGGTCCAGCCCGGGATCGGTAATCAAGCGGTCGGAAGGCGCACTTCTGGTTCGCATCCACGACTGGGCTGGAAGAAGAAGTAGATCGGCGGCGGCGGCGACGGCGAGCTAGGGTTCCGGCGAGGCTCCCCGATGGCCTCCGACGCGGCGCGGCGGCGGCAGGAGCTGGCGGCGGAGGGGCAGCGGCACCTGGAGGAGACCATCGCCGCCGCATTCCAGATCCTCGTCTCCATGAACGACGAGCTCTGCAACGCCGGCCTCTGGTCCTCCTCCTCCGTCTCTGCCGCCGCCGCGGCGGCCGCCGGGCCCCAGCACCACCACTCTGCTACTCCGCCGCCGCCTCACTCCGCGGACTCCGACGCCGCCGACGCCGGGGGCGCGCCCGGCCCCGGCGGGTCGCTCGATGACGCGAGGCACCGGTACAAGGCCGCCGTGGCGGCGCTCCGGGCGTCCATCGCCGCTGTGTCATCCTGCGCGCAGGTGAGGGCTAGATTAAGCTACTAATTGTCCTGGTGCTTATTGGAAAAAAAATCCGAGTCTTTGAGGTGAATTATGCTGTGATTTTGCTGTGAAATCTGAATGTTGTGATTTTAGATGTTTGCAATGGGAGCTCCTGTAATGTAATACATAGGGTACATAGTATGGAGGCAGCTTTCTGTCATGCGGCCATGAAATGGCTTGTTACTTGGCATTGTTGACACAGCTATAAAGGTAAAATTTTCATGTGAACTTGCAAAGTACATGTTGCTATTTTAGCCAGAAAACAACCTTTTTCTGAGTAGAAAGAACATTATTGCTGAGCTTGGGTTGACTATTGACATGTTTGCTTCGAGTGGTTCAAGGTAGGTGCTATTATCAGTGTCTTTTATTTAAGACACAATGAATTTATGGACTTTTATTTGGGATGAACTGATTGATAATTCATGGTTTTTGTTTACCTTGAACTTGTCTTTCACATAAGATAGGGAATAAGCTTAATACTGTCTTTGCTCTGCTTTGGAGCCAGCATCATTTTTTGAGACTGTTATTTCCGTCCCGTCAGAGATGAAATTAGTTTGCAGTAGTTCTGATTTGAGTAAAAAAATGAGCTGAAATTGATCTGGATTTGTTGATTCTTCCATATACTGCTTGTCTAAAATCATGCTTCTTTTCATTACAATTTTTTTTTTCACATTTCTTTAATGATGTTGCGCTTTTCCAGGACATAGGATCAACAGAATCTGAAGCTGACCCTGCTGAGATTGAGAGATTGGAAGAGCGTGCATCTGCTTTAAGAAAGGTACTACCTTGTAAATGATCTAGTAAGTTTAGTCTGTGCTACTATATTCCTGCTGAAGTTGGACTGCTGTGTTGATTCTTTTTGATTTGTCAAATTCTTGTTTTGTCATTTATTATTACTTTTTGTATGAGTACGNTCGTTTGTGCATCTCGACATATGGAGTGACTATGGCAGCTTGCTGTAGTACGGTGAAATGTACTTGCCTGAAAGCAACTAGGTCATCAACATTGTGTGTTTGCTTGCCTATCGTGCCTATGCCACCTAGCCTTCCCTCATGTGGAGATTTTGGCACGTCCATTCTGTCAATATCCAAGTAGTATGTGCAGAACTCAATTGCCTCCTCTGTAGACCATCCGCTTACCATGCACCCTTCAGGCCTATATCTATTGCGGACATATTTCCTTAGAACGCTCATTAGCCTCTCGAAAGGAAACATCTGATGTAAGAAGATGGGACCAAGGACTCTAATCTGTTGTACAAGGTGGGTGAGGAGGTGGACTGATATGTCAAAGAAGGTAGGTGGGAAATGCATCTCTAGCCTGTTAATAGTATGGATCAAGTCTGCCTGCATCTTGTCTAGTATTTGTAGATCAATGACCTTGTGTGACATTGCATTGAAGAAGGAGCACAACTTTATGATTGATTCTATTACCTTTGTCGGGAGAACACCTCTAATTGCAATAGGGAGCAACTGTGT
>CM014276.1:35036132-35049579 GCA_004135705.1 Alloteropsis semialata | reverse complement strand
AAAATTCATTGTCCAAGTAAGGAATAAATACTATTTTACCAATTTTGAACAAAATGCATAGCTTGCTTCAAAGAGAGACAAACTCTCACCAATGGGACTACAAGATCACTAAAAGAAATTGTTAGTCTCAAGGACACAAATTGTAGAATGAACTCCCCCTCAATAGGTGCATCAAGTGTTTGAATCACTTGTCACATGCACTTGTTCAATTTAATGGGTTTGAGGAGTTTATTTCACAATTTGGTCCCGGCACATAAATAAATTGCATTTATTGAAATGGTGCCAAGAGAACTTACTACCACAAAGATAGCATATGAATTTGTATGCCATTGAAGTGCTGAGAGAATTTCTTATAATATTCCACTTTAGATAAAAGTTGACAAACAAACCTCTGCCAGAACTTCTGGTATAATTTGGCCGGAACTTCTGGCACAAAACCAAGCCTGCCGGACTTTGGGTCGGAAGTTCTGGAGCCGAGACAGAGGCTACCGGACTTTTGGACCGAAACTTCTGATACAGGACAGAGGCTGCCGGAACTTCACTTCAGCTTACTGGTCCAGAACCGGTAGAACCGGTTTCCCAAACCGGTGAAACCGGTTTTTCCTGGCAGCTCACATGTAAGTGGAAATGTATCTTTACATGATCCAAGAAATTCTTTCTTCGTTGATTTATTATTTTCCTGCACTTAAAATCAATATGCTCTGCTAGAGAGCCATTAAAAGCATTTTATGGCATACGGGTACTAAATAACACTATGAAAGTCTTAGTCATTTGCAAGTGCTCACACATGAGTTATAAAGCACTTATATCCACAAAGGTTTGAATAACTAAGATAATCAGTTAGTGCATGTTACCGAGATGTCATTGGAGCAAAAGTAGCTGTTGTTGTGCTTGAACTACAAAACAACAAACTTAAATTCTTTTGTGACACTTGGCAAAATTAGGGTTCCAAGGTTGACCCATCTTCATTCTATGCCAAGGTTCCAATGCATCTCCATACCCCTGCAAGTCTAGCAAGAACTCTTTGGTACCCAAACCATGTTGGGTCCCTTAGGGTTAGTCACAAGATGCTTGGGAACCCAAATGGCTCTTAGGCTAGTTTGAGGTGAACTAATCACTCTAGTAGCATAAGTACCAACTTTGTCATTCCCAAGCCTATCAAAATTATAATGGACAAGATCAGATTTGGAAATGTTACCATTAGGACAATCCTTACCCAAATGTCCCTTTGAGCGACAAGTGTAGCAAATCCGGTGTTTGATATTAGTTGGTGATTTGCTCTTCTTTTTGATCACTTGTCCCTTGCTAGCCTTTCTGCTTGAGGATGTAGCTTGATCGCACTTCTTGAGAGGTTGATCTGCTGCCCCAGCCAGAACCGGTTTCACCGGTTCCTGGAACCGGTTAAACCGGTTTTGCACAGGCAGCTCCACCTTCTTCAAAGGACATGCATCAATCAAGTGTCCAACTTGCTTACATTTGTAGCATGCCCTCTTCTTGGATCCTCTCTGCTTCTTTGTCTTGCCTTTAAGCTTGATGGGGCACATGGATGCGTAATGCCCCATGTTTGAGCATTCAAAGCATTGTATGTGGTCAAGCCCCTTTTTCCTCATTTCTTGAGTCTTGTTCTTGTTGACTTGCTTGTCATGCTTAGGGACTAAACCAGTGACTATTGATCCCTTCTCAAGCTTATTCACCATGTGTTCATGGTTATCTTGAGAAGGTTGCACTTGGCTCTTTCCCTTAAGCTTGACCAAGTCATTCTTGATCTTTTCTCTTTCTTGCTTCAAATCTTCCAATTCTTCAGCAAGGAGATCATCACAAGACTCTACAACAACATGCTCACCACAAGATTTGGTTGCTTGAGAGCAACACGGTTTTTCACATAATAAAATAGAATTGATGTGAGAGCATGTGCATGTGTGTGCATGAGGTACAAGATGTTTTACCGATGTTAGTACAACCTCATGAGCAATGTCTAGCATAGCATATGATTCCACAAGCTTCTCATGAGAACACTCAAGTTCTTTGTGAGTTGCTTGCAAAGCCATATGCTCACTACTGAGCTTTTCAAGTTGAGAACCAAGCACTTGTTTTTCTTGTTCTAAGGATGCTACACAAGTAGATAAATCAGTAGCACAAGCATAATCCTTTGACAAGATTTCATACTTACAGACCAAGGAGGCATGTGTTGATTTGAGAGCCTCAAGTTCTTTCGTCAAAGAACTTAGTCTCTCATTAATTTGACCATTCCCCTTCTTGGTCTTTTTCTGCTTCTTCTTCTTGGCCATCAAGCACATTAAGCTTTCATCACTAGAAGATGAACATGTTGACGTGGAGGCCTTGCTTGAGTCGTCGCTTGTGCCTTGAGCAGAGCTGCACTAGGTCTCCCTGGCAGAACCGGTTTTTCCGGGGTTGCAAACCGGTAAAACCGGTTCCTGCACAGGAACCAAGTTTTGCACTTTGTTGCTCTCTTGCTCCGTAGATGGAGTCACCTGAGGCTCACAAGATATTGTTGATGTAGATGAGCATTTCTCAGGTGATTCCATGACTTCTTCCACTTCATCATCACTTTCCGGATTTTCAAATATATCCTTGATGAGAGTCCAAATGAGATGTCCATTTCTTCGGATTTCTCTCTGGCTAGAGATGATGTCCCATAAATCTTTACAAACAGAACTTCACAAGAAGTCAGTAACACAAGCATTGAGTTGCACGCATGCTAACTCCTTTTGAGTGAGTTTTGACAAAACAAAATTGTCATAATCAAACTCAAGGGGTAGAATGCTAGCAACTAAGATATGTTCAAGTACAGGATCCACTATTCTGAGTGCATTATGAACATTACCACACCAAGAAGCATAGTTTGAGCCATCGAGCTCAAGTGGCTCAAATTGTACCTCAATCGATATCTTTTCTTCACGGCGGTTAAGCTTTGATGTGAAGCCAAGCTCTGATACCAATTGAAAGGACCTTGATGTCGCCTAGAGGGGGGTGAATAGGCGAATCTGCGATTTACAAAAACTAATTCCAACTGTCAGCACCAAAACCGGTATTACCGGTTTGGCAAACCGGTAAAACCGGTTCTACACAGATTGCACCAACAAATGTAATTTGCCCCTCTACGAATTCTAGCACAAACCACAAATGGTGTGAAGCTTCCAGGGATGTTTTCAAGTGTTCCAATGAAGCTCCTGCACACAGCTCAAGCACACCAAAGTAGATCGAAGCGGAAGCACAAGTAATATGCTAGAAAAGACAAATTGAGGAAAGAGCTCAAACCAAGAGACAAGAGATTTTTCTCCCGAAGTTCGGATTCACCGCTCGCGCGAAGCAGCCACCAAGGCACGGTGAATCCTACTCTCCGTTGAGGAAGCTTATACGACCACCCAAGGTCAAGCTATCTCCTCCTTCCACTAAGTGACCTCTTCCCTTGCGGAGGCGAGGTGAAACCTTCACAAACGATCCCGTGGCTCACCACACACTTCGGTAGCTCACCGGGCAATGCCTAGCCGTCTAGGAGGAAGAACCTCCAAGAGTAACAAATGCTTCAACAGCTGATCGACGAAACCACAAGTGCTCAAGGAATGGATTGCTCTCCAATGCTCACACACAAGTCACTCTCTCAACCCAACTCAAGAATCTCACAAGGATTGCTCAAATCTCACAAAGAGAGGTTGGGGAGAGCTCAGCTGGCCTCAGGGATATGCAAGGGACGCCAAAGAACCAGCAGCCCCTCAATGAGGAGCTCATGGGTATAAATACCCATCCCACCAAAAACTAGCTGTTTTTCTGTCAGAGAAAACCGGTTTCACCGGTTACCAAAACCGGTTTCACCGGATTTCAAACAAACTAGCCGTTAGACGCTCAGGCCACATAAACCGATTTAACCGGTTCCCAAAACCGGTAAAACCGGTTTACCCAAGGAACCCGCACTAAGTTAGGATCTCTCATGGTTAAACTCACAAGGGTTCACTTGAGCACTTTTGGAGATTGTCATTCAACCAATGTTGCATCCCTCTTGATAGTACAGCATACCTACACTCAAGACATAAGATAAATCATAATTCAACAACTTGAGCTTGTATGTCAATGATCATGCCATTACTTGATCAATCACTTCTTTGAGGGCTTTTCAACATTGTATCTTCAACTGAGCATATCCACCTTGAGCTAGTGACTTAGGATTTTCCATAACTTATATTTGAGTTCACTTTAATCCTTAGGTCACCCTCTTATCAATCATAACATATATATGCATTGCATTGCTTTTCTTGATGAGACTTGGATATGATACTTCGAACACACCCCGGATACTAGATGCTTCACCCTAGCAATTTGCACCTTAGCTTGCTTAGTCCCTCGCTCTAGTCATCTCGATTTGCTTCTTCATCACTTACCCTTGTATCATCAAGTCGACTTTGCTTTGCCTTTGAATGAATTCCACTTGAAAGAATCTTCAAATGCTTGTTCTTGATTGACAAAGAATATCCCACATAATGCAAGCTTCCAATTGAAGACCAATATGTAACACATATGCTCATGTCATTTTTATCATTCATACATGAAGTCTTGCACTATCCAATCTTGTTGCAATATCCAATCTTATGCAATAATTCTTCTTTTCTCAACTGATCCATGAATCTCTATCTTCATCATAGTGATAGTGTCTCATGCCTTGTCCAAAGACCATCCTTGGCATGAGACCAATAATGATCCAAGCATACTTCTTTGAAACTATCATCCCAATATTTTAATGACTGTCCATCTTAAGCAATTAGAGACCATATATAAATCATAGAACTATGTCTCCATCATGAATACCAATGACATGCATTTTCAACATTCTAGAAATCATGGGATCATACTTGCTTGCTTTGATTAATAAACACATATATATCATGAGCATATAAACTGTAAATTAATTATAAGAATAAATCCCTGCTCATGCACTTAAACAAACAAGTTAGTCCTTTAATCGTTTTGTCACTCAATTCACCAAAATCTACTTGAGGGCCTAGATGCACTTTCAGGGATGCCATCAAGTCACAAGCGCTGGTCGACTTCGTCGCCGAGTGGACCGAGGCCCAAACTCCCCCGACATCCATCGAGCACGAAACGTGGGTCATGTACTTCGACGGATCGCTTATGAAGGAAGGAGCCGGTGTCGGCCTTGTCTTTGTCTCGCCTCTGGGCGTGCGCATGGAGTACATGGTTCGACTGCACTTCCCGGCCTCCAACAACACCGCCGAGTACGAGGCCCTCATCAACGGACTCCGTATTGCCCTCGAGCTTGGCATACGGCGTCTCGAGATCCGAGGTGACTCGGAGTTGGTCGTAGATCAAGTGATGAAGGAGTCGAGCTGCGTCAGCCCCAAGATGGCCGCCTACTGCCGGGCGGTCCGCGAGCTGGAAGACAAGTTTCTCGGCCTCGAGCTCAAGCACATCCAACGACGGTACAACGAGGCGGCCGACACCCTCGCCAAGGCGGCCTCCAACCGGAAGCCCGTCCCCCATGGAGTGTTTGCCAAGGACCAGCACGCCCCCTCCATCCGGCTAGATGACGAGCCACCTGAACCTCCGACGCAAGAGGAAGTGGAAGTGATGGAGGTCGACGCAGCACCAGAGCCCAACCTCGAGGATCCCGACTGGAGGATCCCGCTTCTCGAGTGGATCGTACAAGGCAAGCTTCCGCCCGACAAGACCGAGGCTCGGCGGATCGCTCGCTGGGCCAAGACTTTCACGCTTATCGAGGGAGAGCTTTACCGGCGAGGCACCTTTGGCATCCTAATGCGCTGCATGCCGATCGACCAAGGCAAGGAATTGCTAAGGGACATCCATGCAGGAGCATGTGGGCACCATGCCGCGCAGAAGACACTTGTCGGGAAAGCTTTCCGGCAAGGGTTCTACTGGCCAACCGCGCTTGCCAATGCTAAGGACATCGTGCGCAGCTGCGAAGGCTGTCAGTTCTACGCAAGGCAGACTCACCTCCCGGCGCAAGCCCTGCAGACCATCCCCATCACTTGGCCCTTTGCCGTATGGGGTTTGGATCTAGTCGGGCCACTGAAGAGAGCACCCGGGGGCTTCACGCATCTCCTCGTCGCCGTCGACATGTTCTCCAAATGGATCGAGGTAAGGCCCATCAGGCGGGTTCGCTCACAAGAAGCTGTCCAGTTCTTCACCGACATCATCTACCGCTTCGGGGTCCCGAACGTGATCATCACCGACAACGGCACTCAGTTCACGGGCAAGAAGTTCCTCAACTTCTGCGACGACAACAACATCCGAGTGGATTGGGCCGCCGTCAGCCATCCCAAAACCAATGGACAGGTGGAGAGAGCCAATGGCATGATCCTACAGGGGCTGAAGCCGCGAATCTTCAAACGCCTCGAGAAGTTCCGAGCAAGGTGGGTCGCGGAGCACCCGTCGGTCCTCTGGAGCTTGCGTACTACTCCAAGTCGAGCTACCAGCTGCACGCCCTTCTTCATGGTGCACGGTTCCGAGGCGGTCCTCCCGACGGATCTTGACTACGGCAGCCCAAGAGTTCGTGCATACGACGACGAAGGGAACCAAGCCTCCATGGAAGACGCCATCGACCAGCAGGATGAAGCGCGCAGCATCGCACTACTCCACTCGGCCAAGTACCAGCAGGCCCTACGGCGGTACCACGACCGCAACATTCGAAGCCGGGCCTTTCAAGTCGGCGACCTCGTCCTCCGACGAGTTCAGAGCAACCGCGGCCGCCACAAGCTGTCGCCGCCATGGGAAGGCCCCTACATCGTCGACCAAGTCCTTCGCCCGGGGACTTTCAAGCTCAAGGACGCCGACGGACAAGTTCTCTCCAACGCTTGGAACATAGAACAGCTACGTCGCTTTTACCCCTAAAAAGTATCTGTACTTTGTCATTCGCTTACGATAATAAAAGCGCTCCTCCGTTCCGAGTACTTTATGAGCTTGTAGTCGCTTCCCGAGACACTCTCTGAGCCCTCTGAGATAAGAGGCGAGTGACCCTTTCCCCGCGTAGGGTCGAATAATTTCGACAACCGACACGATAATTACCTACTACGGCCTGTTAACCACCAGGGGTTCGAAGGCTGGCCCGTCGAAGGGTTCGACAGCCGCTCCCGGGCACCCCGAGCGAGGGGCAGCAAGGGATGGGTCCCAGCGGCCAGTACCCGGGCGCACGAGCGTCACGGGCATCCCGAACTGCATTCGAGTCTTGATGGAAAGTAAGATCATGGTTTTTCCTCCGATGGAAAGGCAAAGAGCCGCCAGGTCCGGACGAACGGACTCGGTAACTAGATGATCTCGCCACCAAGAATTTGAAGCTGATCACCAGCTGATCCGATCGGAACCCGTCGAGCGGGATGCCGAGGCTTCACTCGAATTGACCCATTATCAGCTCATACGGACACCGCATTTTCGGCCAGCAAGGCAAAAATACGGCGCGGTCCGGCCCCTCCACCTTTTGCGAAAAAAGGTGCTTGAGGGGTAACGATGTAAGGAGAAACAGGCTCCTCCACTAGCACCCTGCACCGCGTGGGGTCCCAGGTCACAGAAGAGGCCTGTGCGAGGCCACGCCACGACAAAACGAGGCCGAGGATGAGCCCGAGAAGTCTCCACCTCGCCCGACGAGTCCCCCCGCCTCTCCCGAAGAGCCTCACACTCCCCTGCGGGCTCGCACGCCCCTGCAGCTACGTCGCTTTTACCCTTAAAAGTACCTGTACTTTTCGTTCGCGATAATAAATAAAGTGCTGCGCTGTTCCGAGTACTTTATTCGCACACGGTCATTTTTCGAAATGTACCTTGCGAGTTCCCAAAGCTAAGCGGCGGGCGACCCCTTCCCTGTGTAGGATCGCCCACCGCTCGGGGGCTCCACCCGGGGCCCGGTGCCCCTCCTTTTTTTCGCAAAAATTCGACAAGTGATCGCTCCCGCGCGCGGTCAAGCGGTATACTTTTGTGCTTGCGGGAAAGGAACGTCAGCTCGAGTGGCTTTGTGATCACACTTGTCCAAGTTCCAAGTGCTTACGCCCCTGCGGCTACGGCGCTGACTTGCGAGCAAAATCCAAAGTCCACGGACCGACGTCTTTTTCCCGAGAGCAATAAAGGAATCGCCTCGATTAGTTGTTGCTTTCAACGTAACAGGCTGCTATTTGTCATTATTTGAACCTTCCAAAACTGCTCGGGGGCTGCGAGTCCGAGTGCCCAAACTCCCGAGTTCCTACACCCCGGCGGCTATGGAACAGAGTCCGACGGGCAGGCCTCCGCGCCTTCCCATCTCGACCTATGACCCCAAGCTTTCGGAAGAAAACGGAAATGGCAAACAACAGATAAAAACACGAGTTTTTTAGCAACAACGATTACCCTTTAAAGGGGAATTGAGTTCATTACATTACAAAAATGACTAAGTCCCCTATTTTCTATTCCACCCCGAGATCCTTCAGGGCGGCGGTCAACACCTTCTCGGCGAACGAGGAAGACTCGGCTTCAATCTCATCATATTCGGCATCCTCGTAGCCGGGGGCCCATCCGCCTTGCAGGGACTTCCGATCCATGGTCGGATAATGCGACAGGAACATGGCAATAATCTTCCGTGCCACACTCCGAGCAAGATCCGAGGCCTGCGCCCGAGTCCTCCCAGCGACAAGGGCAAGGCGGTCCACCAAGGACGGGCCACCGCCGACGTTGAGCTCCTCGAACAGGTGCTCGACGGCCTGGACCAAAGCCTGGTGGACCTCGGACTTCTTCTCGAAGGCCCTTTGGCTCTGCTCGCCCGCCTCCCTGGACCTCCGAAGGTCCTCGACAGCTCCTGCAGACAATTCTTCATCAGAGTCATCTCGCAGGAAGGAAAGCAAGAGGAAGGACGAGCAGAAACACGATACTTACTGGCCAACTCCGCCTTCAGGTTGTTGCCAAGCTGCACCAGCTCCTGATTGGCGGCAAAGGCCTTGGCCACCTCACGCTTCTCCAACTCGAGCTTTGCCTCCAGGGCAACCTTCTGGTCTCGCAGGGCTACATCGGCAAGCAGGCCTAAGCAAACTCGTGGCCACTCGAGAAAAACAGAAAGCAACCGCCCAACAAGAAACGAGGAAGAATAACTTACCGAGGATCTCTTCCTCCCGCTTCTGGGTGACCTCTCCAAGGCGGGCCCCCTCTTCCTCCGCGGCCTTCAGCTTCCCGGCCAGCTCGACCAACTGGTTGTTGGCCGTCTTGAGGTCAAGGTCGCGATGCTGAACGTCTGTCTGGAGGTCCACCACTTTCGCCTTCAGCCCCTCGACCTCCTGCATGGCGGCAGCCTTTTCCCGATTGGAGGCGTCGGCGGCCGTCAGCGCCTCCATCACTGTCTTCTCGGCCTCCTCCACCTTCGCCTCGAGGGCGGCTTTCTCCTCCTCGGCCTCGGCAATCACCTCGTCCCTGGCCTCCCGGGCCTCGGTAAGCTGGGCCTCGAGCTGCTCCTTCTCCTCCTTCAATTGCTCAACGGCGTGCCACAGCCCGGCCTCGCGGCGGAGGAACAGGGACTTCTCGGAGCTTCGCTCCATGATTTTCTGAATGAAAACAGAAAGGGGAGCGATAAGACATGATTTTCTGAATGATAACAGAAAGCGCTAAGAAGGAAACCCGAGACCTTACCCGAGAAGGCTTGATGATCATCTCGTTGAAGACCTCCTTCATGTTGTTGAGGCCCTCTGCGAGAAGACGGCACTGCTCCCTCTCCGACCTGTCATCAAGCTCGAAGACAGGACTCTCCAGGTTCTGACGATCGTACCACAACAGCCGACCCTCACACGGCAGGTTCGGGTTGTCCTCGATGGGTACGATGGTCTGGAAACGACGATCCATCGTCATCATTCCCGGAGTTTCCCTGAGAGAGTCCACGACCTCGCATGAGGGGCTCGAAGGCCTCGGGGACTCCACGATCGGCCCCCCGCTGGGCTCGCCGTTGATCCTCCGCGAGCCATCCTCCGGCGAATCCTCGAGCACGATGACCTCTGAGGGAACCACCCCGGAGGAGGGCTCGGGGGCTACAGCAGCTGCCGCCGCTGGGGTGGCAACGTCTTCAAGGGCGCCGGTCGTCCGCGCCTCCGCTTCCTCGGGGTCGGCCACGGTCCCCGAAGGGGTAGCAACCCCGCGGCCGTCTCCCCCGGCAGCAACCTCCTCGGCCCCGGTTAGGGCCGCGTCACCAGGCAGGGCGACCTCCCCTGCCCCAGGGTGGCTCGCCGCCTCCTGAGGGGTAGGAAGGGCCGCCCCCATCAGCTGCTGCTCCAGCTCGGCTTGGAGCGCCGCAACAGCCGCCTCCGCGGGGACGGTCTGCGTGACGACCAGGCCTGTCGGGAGTTCACCTCCCGGGCTGTCGCCGTCTCCCTCTGCCACCTTCTCCTCCACAGAGGGCGTCACCCTTCGTGCCGCCTCCTCGGCCTGCTCCGCCGAGGGCACCGGTGTCGCCTCCTCGGCCCGCTCCGCCGAGGGCACCGGCGTCGCCTCCTCGGCCCGCTCCGCCGTGGGCTCCGGCGTCGCCTTCTCGGCCGGCTCCGCCGCGGGCTCCGGCGTCACCTTCTCGGCCTGCTCCGTCGCGGGCCTCGGCGTCTGCGCTACCGAGCGCAGCATCTTCTTCGGCGCCACCACGAGCGGAGTGTCGGCCCGGCTGGTGCGACACAGGTCAAGGATCTCGGCTAAGAGAAATGGCAACTATGAAGACGGAAACCACTCGAGAAGGACAGAGCATTACTCACCTCGACGAGACGGTCCGGGTCCGCTTGGAACTCGTCGGCGCCGGGCCCCTCGGGGACAAGGGCCTCTTGGACCCCGCGAGCGCCGTTGGGGCGGGGGCCACCTGCGCGGTTTCGGCGCCCCTGCCCGAGTGGGGCGCCGCCTGGCCAGTCGGGCCTCCTCCTTCGACCGGGGACGGATCCGGCCGCCCCGTCGTGGCCCTCACCGGGGCGGAAGGGGCCTGCGCCTCCACCACGGGCGGCGCGGGCGAGGCCCTGCCCCCAACAGGATCTGCCCCTGCGGCAGGTACGGGCGTCCGGGGCGCGTCCCGCCCTCCACTCTGCGCCCGCGTTGTTAGAAGGGCTGGCGGCGGCCGCCTGTCGTCTCGTGGCGCAGACCTTTTGGGGGAGCGCGACGCCCCCGACGACGAACCCCCCTTGTGGGCGCGCTCCGACAGGTCCCGGCTCCGGCTTCTCTCCCGACGGGGGGAGGCCGTGTCCCGTCGGGAACTCTTCCCCTCCTCGGGCGCATGACGGGTGGACGGAGGCGTGCGGCCGCGCCTCTCGCGCTGGCCGTCCCCGGAGGACCGTTGATGCCGGCTCGACCGAGAACTATCGCTCCTCCCCGCGTCCGGCGGAGGCGACCTCCCTCTCCCGCTAGACCCCGGTTGCCGCGCCGAGGGCGAAGCTGTCACCACGGCGACCGCCTTGAGCTTAGCAGGGGGCGCGTCCTCATCCTCCACGTCGTCCTCGCTCCTCGAGTCCCCCTCCGCGGGCTCCGACTCGGGGTCCTCATCCTCGGAGACCCGCTCTCCCCTTTTCCTCCTCTTGGCCCGCTCGGCGTTCCTCTCCCGCTTGGCCACCTCACTCATCCTCCACTTCTCCCGGCGGTCCTTCTTCGCCTTGGCCCGCTCGGCCTCGGCCCAATTCTTTGCCCTGTCCTCGGGAAGCGGCGGCAGGGAGTAGGAGCAATCATGGCTCTTCACCTAAAGAACTCGGGATCAGGAAACCGAAAAGCACTCGGGATTGAGTTCAAGACGGAGGAAGGAATCCTTACCAGAGCTTTGGTGTGGGCGTTCGGGAGCATGGGGAGGAGGTACGGCGGTGGATATGCGTCATGAGCCCTCCCTATCGCTGCCGTCACCCGGCGCTCCACCTCGGCCTCCGAGGGCAGGGGGACCATCGTCACGGTCCCCACGTAGGGGGCCTTCGCCGGAGTCATCTGCCAGATCTGGAGGGTGCGCCGCCTCAGCGGTACGATACCTCTCGAGAGGTACCCGCCGATGACCTCCGCCGCGGACACGTTCGCGTCCCGGAGTCGAGCGAGGGCCTTCCAGATATTCCCGAGGAGTTTCTCCTGCAGCTTCTTCTCGGGCCCATACCCCCAGTTGTCGGGAGCCTTCTCGAACGACCTCCCGGTATACGCCGGGAGGGGATTCTTGGGGTCGTTCTTGAGGTAGAACCACCCGGGGTGCCACCCCTTGTTCGAGCTGATCAGGGTCCCCGTGATGTAGTCCTTCGACCGCCCCTGCTTCAACTTCAGCACGGCACACCCGATTGTCGCAGGGGCGCCGCCTTCGCAGGGATGCAACGCAAATTTGAAGAAGTACCGGAAGAGGTCCCAGTGGGCCTCCATCCCCAGGTACCCTTCGCAGAGCGCCACGAACACCGCCATCTGCTGCACCCCATTGGGGTTGATGTGCTGGAGCTCCAGCCCGTACTCATTGAGCACGGCGCGGATGAACCTCCCAGCAGGGACGGAGAACCCGCGCTCGTGGAAGGCGACGAACGAGACGACGTACCCGGCCGGCGGCCGGGGGGAGTCCTCCACGCCGGGCCTCTTCCACTCTTCGGCCTCCGTCAGCGGCGGCAGCGAGCCGTCCCTCACGAGCCCCTCTAGCTGCCTCTGCGTCTCCCTGGAGCGCTCCCAGACTGACATCGTGAGGTCGCCGGACGAAGGTGGCGTGGGTTGTGTGGGGATGTGGTCTCTCCTCCCTCGGAAGAGCGCAAGCGCGGCGGCGGCGGAGGACGCGAGAGAACAAGCGCAGCGGCGAGGAAGACGAAGCGCGCGGCAGAAGGCGAAAAGATTGGAGTAAATTAAACCCTAGGCGGCCGCGGCTCAGGGCTATAAAAGGGGAGGCGGCGCGGCGGAGCGACCGCGGCGTTAAATGCGCGGGCCCACCTTCGGCACCTCGCGACGTGCGCACGTCGCCTCACCTGACTCCCTCAAAAGGCGCGCCCTCCCTCCACGCGGCGAAAAACCGGGCCGGCGCTCCCGTGCTCGGCCCATCAACGGTTGGGCAGCGGCCCGGCCCACCAACGAAGCGTCCCCGGCAAGCTTCCCAACCCCGACAACCTCCAAGGCAAACTACCCGGGCTCAAAACCTTAACAAGAGCTCCAGCTCTTCTCAAGGCTCGGGGGCTACACCCGGCGGGTGCGCTCGCGCGCCCCCACCGGAAGAATCACAACTCATCATTCCTTCGCCACGGCTGAACTGGGCGCGAGTTCCCAACTCCCCCCCCAGGCTCGGGGGCTACTGACGAGGGTCTGGATCAGGGGTACCCGATCAAGCCCTTAATCCTCGTCATGACGATAATCCACCCTACAAAAACAAAAGCCGAAGACCCAAATCAAGCGGATCCTCCATGTCCGGACAGCTCGGAGGTCGCCCGACGAGTCTCCGATTCGCCCGAGGAGTTCTCCGCCTCCGAGTGGTTCTCCGATTCGCCCGAGGAGTTCTCCG
>CM014276.1:35002815-35036077 GCA_004135705.1 Alloteropsis semialata | reverse complement strand
CGGTTCGCCCGGGGAGTCACCGCTTCCGAGCGGTCTCTGCCTCGCTCGACTAGACTACTCGGCTCCGTCCCGCTTTGGCCCATCCGGTGCCGTACCAACTTGGTACCCGCCGTGCCAGAGCATGATGGGCGTCCGTCCTTTGCCACGGCAGCCACAGTGGCATCCGTCTCATCCGAACAGGAACGCTACAGTCCAGGGAGGAACGCATGCGCAACACCGGGCGGCCAAGGACGACCCCAGGCGGCCAAGGACGACACCTGGAGCCCGAGGAGGACACCTGGAATTCCCGAAGGCCCAGAACAAGTCAACCACGACCCAGAAACTACCCGGAGACTTACCCGAGAAGTCATCTACATAAACCACCCGGGGTGTACGATCCCGGGTCAGGCGGGGCGCCCACTCCGTCAAAACCTGCTCCCTATACGACTTGGCATGCGGCGCAGGTTAAAGGCCTCGGGGCCGAAACTCCCATTGTAATTTTCTCTTTTTTACCTCCCCGCTTCCTTCTCTCCCTTGAGACTATAAAAGGGGCCGAAGGGACACCCGTGAGGGGGGGAGGGGAAGACACAACGGACGAACATTCGAACACAGGACGAACAGTACACTCACTCACACAGCACAGGGACTTGGGACCCTCTCCCTCTCCCGACTAGTTTGTACCCCCTACTACAGACTTGGACTTGAGAACATTGGCACTCACTGGACGTAGGGTATTACTCTCCGGAGGCCCGAACCAGTATAAACCCCTGTCTCTTAAGTCACCATCCGGACCCTGACACGCGATCGTAGAAATTTACTTGCCGGCGGTAGAGAACCCCGGCAGTGTTTCTGTTTGGCGAAGAACTGGCACCCTTGGAACCGGCGGATGAGTTCCTTGGCATCAGAGACGGCAGTAGGCCAAAAGAACCCAACCCGGTATGCTTTTCTGACTAGTGTTCCTGCGGCGGCGTGGCTTCCGCAAACTCCTGAGTGGATATTGTCAAGGATCTGGAGGCCGACTTCTTTCGTGACGCATTTGATGAACACCTGGCTTGTAGCGGCTCGTCTGTATAGGGCGTCGCCGACCACCACATAGTCCCTGCTTCGGCGTTCCAGAATCTTTCATGCTGTGGGGTCTTCTGGTACCTTGTTATGGGCGAGGTAGTCTATGAACTCGGCCATCCACTCTTCTTTGGCGTCAATGGTCATTACCTCGCAGAGTTCAGGGCAGGCTCTGGTTCATCTCCCAATTCTTTAACGAAGGGTTTAAGGAGACCTTGAATGAACACACCTCCGGGTACTTCCGCGCGGGTTGACCCCAGTTTGGTGAGTGCGTCAGCTGCGAGGTTGTTCTCTCATGGAACGTGATGGTATTCTATTCCATAGAATTTTCCCTCCTGCTTGTGTACTGCCTCACAGTAAGCGTTCATTCATTCGCTGTGGCGATCCCATTCTTTGTTGGCTAGGTTTATAACGACGACGGAGTCGCCATAAACCAGCAGCCTCCTTATTCCGAGTGAAGTGGCGATGCGGAGCCCGTGGAGGATTGCTTCGTACTCGGCGGCGTTGTTGGTGACGGGGAAATGTATTTGAAGGACATATCGGAGTAGTTCCCCTTTTGGTGAGATGAAAAGTACGCCGGCGCCCCCGCCGTCGATCATTAAGGAGCCGTCGAAGTACATCTTCCAGTGTTCGCCGCTAGTGTCTTCTTTCGCGTCCTGGCTCTCGGTCCATTCGGTGATGAAGTCGGCGAGAATCTGTGATCTGATGGCGGTGCGCGGGACGAAATCTATGACGAACGAGGCGAGTTCGACGGACCATTTGATGATTCATCCGGTGACATCCCTGTTATGGAGGATTTCACTGAGTGGAAATTGCGTGACCACCTTGATGCAATGCGCCTGAAAGTAATGGCGGAGTTTCCTTGATGTAATCAGTAGTGCATAGAGTAGTTTCTGCACCTGGGGATAGCGCGCCTTGGATTCGCTTAGTACTTCGCTCACATAGTAGACTGGTCGCTGCACGCATTGCACCTTTCCCTCCTCTTCCCTCTCCACAACGATCACAGTGCTTACCACATTAGTTGTGGCTGCAATGTATAGGAGCAGTGTCTCATCATTGTGCGGGGCGACGAGTATCGGTGGGTTGGAGAGGTAGTTCTTGAGGTTAGTGAAAGCTTGCTGCGCCTCCTGGGTCCATTCAAACTTGTCGGTCTTCTTGAGCATCTTGAAAAACAGCAAGCCCTTATCCCTTAGCCGGGAGATGAACCTACTCAAGGCAGCCATGCAACCAGTCAGCTTTTGGATCTCTTTCTTCCCAGTTGGCAGTTTCATCCTCTGGATGGTGTCTATTTTTTCTGGGTTGGCTTGGATGCCTCTGTTGCTAACGATGAAGCCGAGTAGTTTCCCTTTCGGTACGCCAAAGACGCACTTGGTTGGGTTTAGCCTCCAGTTGAGTCTGCGGAGGTTGCTGAATGTTTCGGAGAGGTCGGCGATGAACTCGGCTTCGTTCTTCGTCTTGATTACTATGTCGTCAACGTAGGCCTCGGCGTTGCGGCCGATCTGTGTATCCAGGGTCAGGTTTGTGGCCCTCTGGTAGGTGGCGCCAGCGTTTCGGAGGCCAAACATCATCTTGGTGTAGCAGTAAGCGCCGATCGGAGTAATGAAGGATGTCTTCTCTTGGTCTTCTTCTTTCAAGGCGATTTGGTGGTAGCCGGAGTAGCAATCAAGGAAGCATAGGAGTACGCATCCGGCGGTGGAGTCGAAGACTTGGTCGATGCGGGGTAGGACGAAGGGGTCCTTAGGGCAGTGTCTATTGAGATCCTTGTAGTCAACACACATTCTCCATTCATTATTCTTTTTTCTTACAAGGACTGGATTAGCAAGCCAGTCAGGATAAAAGACTTCTCTAATGAACCCAGCAGCTAACAGCCTTGTAATTTCTACCCTAATGGCCTCCTTGCGGTCCTGCGTGAAGCGTCGGAGCTTTTGGCGAACTGGTTTGGCGTTCGCGTCAATCTTCAAGGAGTGCTCGATCACCTCTCTCGGAACACCCGGCATATCTGATGGAGTCCATGCAAATATGTCGGTGTTGTTCCGGAGGAAGGCGACGAGCGTGCTTTCCTATTTGGCGTCGAGCCCTGAACCGATCAGGGCGGTCTTGGAGGAGTCGGCGAGCCCGAGTGAGACGGGACGTACTTCTTCGGCCGGCTGCATGGTGGTTGGCGCGGCTCTCCTTTTGGAGGACTCGGGGATGGAGCCGGGATCGCCCTGGAATGTTCTCGCATCGTTGACCACTTCCATCTGGAGTACGCTGCGTTCGATGCCAGTGCAGAGGTGGAGCCCTTCCTTGTTGCATCCTTTGGCGGTGTGCACATCGCTGCGGACGGAGAGGACGCCGTTTGGTTCTGGCATCTTCATCAGTAGGTACGTGTAGTTGGGAATCGCCATGAATTTGGCGAGCGCCGGCCTTCCGAGTATGGCGTGATAGGCGGTGGTGAAGTCGGCGACCTGGAAGTTGAGGTACTCGGTTCGGAAGTTACTTTGATCGCCAAAGGTGACGGGGAGAGACATCTGCCCGAGTGGCTTGGAGCCCTTGCCCGGAATCAGCCCGTAAAATGGGTGAGGGGAAGGGGTCAAAGCGTCGAGGCCGATGCCCATGTCCCTCAGCGTTTGGGCGAAGATGATGTTGAGCCCACTTCCACCGTCGACGAGTACCTTGGTGAGGCGAGCGTTGTTCACGATTGGGCTAAGCACCAAGGGGTACTCGCCAACGTCGGAGATCTGAAACCATTGGTCTTCCCTGGAGAAGGTGATCGGCTGCTCTGACCAGCGGAGTGGTTGGATCGGCGATGTGTAGCAGGAGAATATCTCCCTGTCGTGCACCTTCTCCCGGTGCTTGTCATCCACCTGAGGCGGTCCTCCGAGGATGAAGTTCACCTGCCTCTCGACATTTGGGAAAGCAGGGTTTGCGGGAGCCCCTTTCCCCTTGTCGCCCTTGTCGTCGTTGCGTGGCGGCAGCTTCCCTTCCTGCTTCTTGTAGGCGTCGGTGAGTCCCATGCAGTCGATCATACGGTGCTTGGACTGCTTATGTATGGGGCAGGGCCCTTGGAGCATCTTGTCGAACTCGGCGCTGAAGTTGGTCCGCGGGCGAGGGCCTCCGCGATCCATGGTGGCGATGGTGCGATCTCCCGAGCGCTTTCGGTCGCCCATTCTGCTCGGTTCTGGCCGAGCTCGGCGTGGGTCCTCCTTCCTTGGTCGGTCTTCTCGGCGAGGCGGCCGATCGTCATCCCGAGTGCTTCTCTTGTTGTAGTGGAGGCGAGTGGCTTCTTTGGCATTGGCCAGCTTGTTTACCTGCTCAAAGAACTCGCCAGAGGTCTTTGGCAGGTCCTCACAGAGGCGCTCGAAGACTACCGACTCGGCGAGGCCGTCAAGGAAGTAGTGGATGATCTCGGACTCGGAGCAGCCGGGGACGAGGTTGCGGTTCTCCATGTACCTGCCGGTGTAGTCGCGGAGGCTCTCCCCATGATTCTGCTTCACCTTCCCTAAGTCCCATGCTGTGCCTGGCCGGATGGAGCTGCCCTGGAAGTAACTTGAACTTGCGGCAAAGTGTGTCCAGTTATCGATGGAGTCGGGCTCGAGGCTGTGGAGCCAGCTTAGCCCTACCTTGGTCATGGCGACTGGGAAGTAGGCGCACATGGAGTCGTGGTTGCCGTTGGCGATGCTGTACGTCCGAAGCCACATTGTAGGATCCGCCTTCCCATCGTACCTTTTTACGCCTGTAGGTTTAAAGTTAGCAGGCATTCGAATGGATCTTACTCGGGCCGTAAACGCTGGGAAGCCGTCGTAGTCGTTGAGGTTCTCGGCGTTCTCACGCCCTGAATCAGCAGAGAGATCCTCAGGAGTGCAAGCCCGTGGCGGCCTGTGCTGTTCGAGTGGAGGCCCGTACTTGCGGTCGAACTCGCGGCGGCGCGCGGCCTCATTGGCCTCCAGTTCTCGGCGCAGGCGGGTGTCGCGGTCCAGCCCCGGGGCGCCGTGTTCGCGGTTGTACTCGGCGCGTCGTCGGAGCTCTTCCTCGTCCCTTCGCCGATGGCGGTCGTCAAGATCTCTGCGGAGGTCGCGGTTGCGAAGTTGTTCGCGGAGGTCCGGCTGGTTGACTACGCCTTGTTCGGCTTCACGGCGGCTAGCTGACCTGGAGTGACGAGAGGAAGAAGCGGCGGCCTTTTGGGCATTGATCATGCCAGCGGCTGCGGTCAGCCTAGTCTTGATGCGGTTGAGCTCCGGAGTTTCTGGGATCCCTTTCAGTTCATGATGCACGGCGGCAAGGTTGGCTGACGGAGTGTCGTAGACGCCTACGCCGCCGATTTCTTGGATGAAATCATCGTTGAGGTTACGGGTGGCTCTACGGTTTTGGCGGTCTCGTCGCGCGTCGTGGTGTTGCCTTTTCTCATCGTTGCGCCTGATCCTGGCGTCACGCTGCGCTTGATCCTCTCCTTGGACTGTGGCTTTGTCGGCGGATATGTCGGAGATGAACGTCTCCCGTTTGGCAGGCACGATCCTCTTGTTTGGGGGGAGGATGCGTGTGACTTTCGGGAAAGTCGGCGATGGTTCTTCTTCAGGCGAAGTCGGCACGTCTTGACGACAAGGAGGTTGTGTTGTCGTGACGTTCAGAGCAGATTCGATCTGCGTGATCGTGACGGAGTTGGCGGCCCCGCTTGCTTCTGGAGAGTAGTCGGCGTTTGGCCATTTGCCGAGTGCTTCCTGGTACACGACCCCGCTGTTCCTGAGTCCGAACGGGAATCGTGTTGGGGGAGTGACGTCCTGGCGGGCGGATTTGGCCAGCTCGATGCACTCGCCGACGGAGGCAATGGCTCGGTCCATGTCTGCCTCGAACTCGCGTTGGCGTGCGGCCCATCGTCTTCTTTGTTCCTCGGGTGTCACGTGAGCCCTGCGTGGGGGAGGTGGAGTAGACGAAGCAGTCGGCGGTGTAGGCAGAAGAGGGCTCCCCTCGGAGACTGGGAGGGCGGCGTCAACCGTCGCGATCGTCGAGTTGTCGGCGATCGTTGATGGCGGAGTGGTGATGGTGACGACCCCGTCCGGAGTAGCGTCGAGTCGTGGCGCGGTCTCCTCCGGGGTGGCGTCGCGGCTGAAGGAGAGCTCTCCCTTGGGTCCGGCGGTGAAGACCATGGATCCGAAGAAGAACATGGCCCCCTCAGCGATGGAGATCTTGGCGGATGCCGGCGTGATGACGGCGGGAGTAGATGCCATCGAGCTTACAGATTGATCTCATCGATCACCCCTACCTTGCGCGCCAACTGTCGGATTTATGGATCCGGCAGTCCACATAGGGTAGCCTACGTGGTTGATTTGTTGACAGATAGATCGAGGATCACAAGTCGATGGTAACACAAGACGCAAGGATTGAATAGGTTCGGGCCGTCAAGATGACGTAATACCCTACTGTTGACACCAGATTTTGACTCGGCTGGAGTTGTGTGCGACGGAGTTGACGTAGAGGCCGAGTCTGATTCTGAATCAGCCTCCGATTCCGATCGGAAGACGTCCGATAGGAGTCCTGATCAGACATGAAGGAAAAGGCCAGAGCATGTACGACTTCTAAGGGGGGCCGCATCTGGAAGCTTCTTCAGGGCCTGATTGCGCATTAAGATTTGTAATAGATCAAGTAGTTTAAGATTAGATTGCTTTAAATAGATTAGAGATATTGTCGTAGCCGGCAAGCTTTAGCTAGATTTTCAGGGTATAAATATAAACCATGCGCCATTGTAAAAAATGTTCACACAACCATTCAATCAAACACAACTTTCGGCCTAACATGCCACCCAAACCCTTTTCGTCGAGTTCTTCAGCAAGCAGGGCTACATCATCTTGACCTCCGGTTTGTCTGTAAGTCCGACACCCTTATCGAGTAAGCTTTAGATTGAGGCGTATCGCCCTTCTTCGTTTAGTTAATTCACCAATTTATCGAGTTATTCTAGGCTTTAGATTGAGGCGTATCGCCCTTCTTCGTTTAGATTGCTCACCCTTTATCGTATCTTGCTGTTTTATCCTATCGGCTTACATCTATCAGAGAAGATCTATTCTGTTTTATCATAATTCAGGCCTCATAATAGATCTGTTCTTATTGTTTATATAGCTGATTTAGATCTAATTCGCAAGTTACAAATAGATCTGATTTAAATAAGTTGTTTGATATAAATTGATCTATCGGAATAAATAGATTAATCGGTGCCCTGCTAGCAACGCTGTCTCGAAATCGATCCGATTGTTAGTGACACGAGAATTAGTTTATTTATCGCCTTTGGAAAGATGTATATTAAAGAATAAGTTTAAATTAGATCTATCTCTGATTCGGCCTTCATGGTTGATGGTTTAATCTAACGCTGTATCTTCACGATTCAGTTTTCATAGCCGATGGTCTGTTTTAATACATGTTACATCTTCACAAATCGGACTCATAGCCGATGGTTTATGTTCTCAAATCGGACTTCAGTTCATGTTGATCCGATCTGTTGGGACGAATCGGGGCTTTGGTCGATGAGTTCCTTGTTGTTTATTGATTAAAATCTACCTTGTCAATTTCAGGTCAAATTGACTGGCACGCCGCGAACCTCGAGATTTTGGACCTGCACTGAAGTGAAGCAAATCTTCCAGGCCACAGTGTTAATTTTTGAAAGTCAACGCCTGACTTTTTGAACGTCAACACATTTTGGCACGCCCGGTGGGACAGAAAGCTTCTGCGATGGCACCTGGAGACAAAGCAGCTGCGATCCCTACGATCACGATGGAGGATCTCAGTGACGAGCAGAAGAAACTCGTGGAAGCACAAATTGAAGAATTCAAGAACTTGTGCCTAGACTCATTCAGCAAAACTTGCAATACGGTGATTAAGAAAAATCAGTTTCCTGTTCCTCAGGAAGCGTTCGATCGGATCACTGCCGAGGAAAGAAAATTCTTTCAAGATTTTGTAGATGCTGGTTTGAGTCATGCTTTGAATAATCAATCTGGGATATTGGTTAACACGGTGGTGGGATTGATTGCCCAATTGCTGGATGGAGCTATATTGAAGGATGTCCAGAAGGGACCTGCTTACTTTGATTCTGGAGCTGCTTCGGCAATTAAGGATCTCAAGAAGAAGATGACGCAATTCACTTTGTCTACATCACCGGAAACTCACCCTGAGTGTTATGAGACTCCCAAGATAAAAAAGGCAAAAGCTAAGGCGGTGGAAGGAGGTGAAAAAAAGGAACAGGAAGAGGAATCGAAAGACAAGGAATACGGCGGAACTCAGCATATTGACCAGTTTGGCAGCCGAATTCCTGTGGTTGATGGTAAGATGGTATATCCTGTTTTCTTCAATACTGAAAATCCACCCAAGAACAAGGGCACTGACAATCGGGAGCCGTCGATCGGACCAAATGAGACACCCGTCATAATGAATCGTGCTCCGATTAGTCAAGGAAACTACACTCAGGAGGATTGCGCAGATAAGATTGCTGACATCATGAAGAATCAGTTTGGTCTGAAGCCCAAGGGTCAGTCTTATCTGTATCGGAAGCCGTATCCGAACTGGTTTGATACATTGCCTATGCCAGCCCGATTCAGGATTCCAGATTTTTATAAATTTTCTGGACAAGGAGATGTTACCACCATTGAGCATATCAGCCGATACACAATTCAGTGTGGTGAAGTTGCATCGATTGATCCATTGAAAGTTAAGCTGTTTCCTATGTCGCTTTCTGGATCGGCCTTTTCGTGGTTTTCATCATTATCACCAAATTCTATTAGTAATTGGGCCGATTTGGAAAAACAGTTTCATGCCTATTTCTTCATGGGAGTACAAGAGACCAGATTGTCCGATCTGACAGCACTCCGACAGAGAAACGGTGAATCGGTTAGTGAGTTTGTCCAAAGATTCAGAGATGTGCGCAGCCGATGTTACTCGTTGAATTTATCGGAAGGACAGTTGGTCGATTTGGCATTCCAAGGTTTGTTGCCTCAGGTCAGAGACCGATATACAAGTCAAGATTTTGAAGGCTTGGGACACATGATTCAAAAGCTCTCTCAGCATGAAGGACGTGGCAATGACTATCGGAGAGAGAAGTTCCAGAGGAAAATTGCCAATATTGAATATGACTCCGATGGGGAGGAAGCTGAAGTCGATTTGGCTGAATGGACCAAGAACAAGAATTCCGTCGCCTGTCCATGGGTAAAGGTCGAGCCAGAAAGGTACAGTTTCGATATTACAAAAGCCGATAAAATATTTGATTTATTGCTAGCAGAAAAACAAATCAGGCTATCACCAAATCATACGATTCCTTCTGCCGAAGAGTTAAAGAAAAAGAAATACTGCAAATGGCATAATTCAGTTTCTCATCATACCAACGATTGCAAAGTGTTCCGCAATGAGATTCAATCAGCAATTGAGAGAGGGATCATTAAAGTTGAAACTGGCAAGAAACCGATGAAGCTTGATGGCCACCCATTTTCTCAGAATATGGTTGAAATCGGAGCACCTGACAGAAAGATGAAAGCCAAAGTCCTCACGTCGGAGAATGCGAAGAAATCGGGAGCTGTTGACCTAGATTGCCAAGTAACGGCCGATGACATGCAAAATCGGAGTCATCAGCAATATCGGGATGATCACCGACGCGGCGAAAAACCTAGGGTTACATCAGGGCAGCTCATCGATAAATATATGCACCAACAGGAAAGGGATCGGAGTCCTCCAGCAAAAAGATTTGATAATGAAGATCATTGGGGATGTCCATTCTTCAGGTTCTGTTGGAATGAAAAGTTAAGGCTTCCATCAATCTATGATTGTCCAGAGTGCAGCGATCAATATGAAAGCTATAGAGATTCAAAAAGGAAGCGTCAATCTGTGCACGACCGATTAGACTTTGGACGTCTATGCAGCTGGCATGATGAGGTGGCTTATCAGCAAGAACACGAAGATTGGCGTGAATACCATAATCGGCGTGAGTATGAAAATCGGTGCTATGACCGATGGGACAATGATCGCCGAAAGTATGATGATCGCCTAAATTATAAAGCAGACCGTCTTTCTGTGTATGATCGTCTGGTGTACAGGAAAAAGGAAGTTATTCAAGAGCCAGAAGACGCACAGGAATCGGAGAAGGAGGTCAAATCGGACCTACGCCTAGGAGTCAATCCGCAATGGTGTCCTGATGGTTTGACCAAGACTCAGAAGAGAAGGGTTCAGCGTCTCCGATTCAAGGAATTACTGAAGGAGAAGCGTCAAAAAGATGATAATTCCAAGGTCTGGAAAGCTAAGCCCAAACGTGATGAAGATGGGCCATCAGCATCGGTGAACATGGTTTTTGTGCTGCCTGCTGAATACAATGCGAATTCAACCGATGATGAGGCTAATGAAGTTGAAGAAGCTATGGCACAGTTGATTCTACAACCACAACAAGCTGTATTTGACAAGCCAGTTGATGAGAAGTATCGGCACTTGAGGCCTTTATATGTCAAAGGATATGTTGATGGTAAGCCGATGACTAAAATGCTTGTTGATGGGGGAGCTGCTGTAAATTTGATGCCTTATACTACATATCGGAAGCTTGGCAAAGGGCCTGATGATTTGATCAAGACCGATATGATGCTTAAAGATTTTGGCGGAAATCCATCGCCGGCTCGGGGGGCATTAAACGTTGAATTGACGATCGGGAACAAGACTTTGCCTACTACATTCTTCGTCATCGACAGTAAAGGGTCTTACAGTTTGCTCCTGGGTCGTGACTGGATTCATGCCAATTGCTGTGTGCCATCTACCATGCATCAGTGTCTTATTCAATGGCATGGAGATCACATCGAAACTGTCCAAACTGATGAATCGGTCAGCGTTGCCACCGCCGATTTAACGGTCTGGGAGTTTAAAGGGATTGAATGCTTATCGGGCAGGAATTGGGAAGGCAATTTCATCCAAGTGTCCGATGATGGTTTAAAGCCGATCCTAGCAGTCGGCTCTGAGAGTTTATATTAATGGATGATTTTATTGAAGATGAGGGTAAACTTGGTCAAGGGTTTATGTCGGCCGATGAGTTAGAAGAAATAGATATAGGTTTAGGAGATAGACCTCGGCCGACATATGTAAGTGCAAAGTTGGATCCTGAGTTTAAACAAGAATTAATAAAGTTATTAAGAGAGTATCGTGATTGTTTTGCTTGGGAATACTATGAGATGCCAGGTTTAAGCCGATCTATTGTTGAACATCGGCTTCCGATTAAGCCAGGGTATCGGCCTTTTAAACAAGCGCCGAGACGATTTAAACCCGAATTAGACCAAGAGATAAAAGCCGAAATAACTCGGTTATATGAAGCTAAATTTATTCAACCTTGCCGATATGCTGAATGGATATCTAATATCGTTCCTATTTTCAAGAGAAATGGGAAGTTGCGAGTTTGTGTCGATTTCAGGAATCTTAACAAGGCGACTCCGATGGATGGGTATCCGATGCCGATTGCCGATATGTTGGTTGATGCAGCTTCAGGGCATAAGGTGATTAGTTTTATGGATGGTAATGCAGGATATAATCAAATTTTATGGATGGTAATGCAGGATATAATCAAATTTTTATGGCGGAAGAGGATATTCCTAAAACTGCATTCCGATGTCTTGGTGCGCTTGGATTATACGAGTGGGTCGTGATGACTTTTGGTTTAAAAAATGCTGGCGCTACATATCAAAGGGCAATGAATTATATATTTCACAAGTTGATCGGCAGGATTGTTGAAATTTATATTGATGATGTAGTAGTGAAGTCCGATGGATATAAACAGCATCTGGCCGATTTGCGAGAAACTCTTGAATGTACAAGGAAACATGGTTTGAAGATGAATCCTAATGTGTGCGTTTGGAGTATCGGCCAGACAATTTTTGGGTTTCATGGTGCATGAAAAGGGAATTGAAGTCAGACAGAAAAGCATGAAGGCTATAAGGGATGCTAAGCCGCCCACCGATAAGACGAGCCTCCAGTCGTTAATCGGTAAGATTAACTTTGTCAGAAGATTTATTTCAAATTTATCTAGAAGAATTCGTCCTTTTTCCCCGCTGCTGAAATTAAAAGCCGATGAAGAATTCATTTGGGGAAAGGATCAATAAAAGGCATTTGATGAAATAAAGCAATATATGATGACACCGCCAGTTTTGATTCCACCTCAGAGAGATAAGCCATTCCGATTATATTTGTCGACCGATGAATTGTCGATCGGGTCTGTTCTTATACAAGAATTTGAAGGAAAAGAAAGAGTGGTTTATTATTTGAGTCGGAAGTTAATTGATGCGGAAACAAGATATTTACCAGTTGAAAAATTATGCTTATGCCTGTATTTTTCATGCACTAAGTTGAGACATTATTTATTATCTTCTGAGTGCACAATCGTTTGTAAGACCGATGTGGTTAAATATATGTTAATGCCGATGTTGAAAGGAAGAATCCGAAAGTGGATATTAGCATTATCAGAGTTTGATTTAAAATACGAATCGGCTAAGGCGGTTAAAGGACAAGTAATGGCCGATTTCGTAACACAACACATCGGGGATGAAATTAAATTGGTTGATCCGATGCCTTGGACATTATTCTTTGATGGATCTTCGTGTGGTCAGGGATGTGGCATCGGAATCGTTATTGTTTCACCTCGGGGGGCAAATTTTGAATTCAGTTATCCGATGGATCCAAGCTTTACCAACAATCGAGTTGAGTATGAGGCATTGCTTAAGGGATTGAAATTGTTTTTAGAAATCGGAGCTAAAGCTATTGAGATTTTTGGAGACTCCCAGTTGATGATTTATCAGTTAATCGGTAAATATGAATGTAAAGATGATGTTTTGATTCAGTATTTTGATGAATGCCGATTATTGTTGAAGGAATTTGTGATGGTCAATATTGAACATATCCCCAAGGCTCAAAATCAGGAAGCTAACAATTTGGCACAAGCTGCTTCTGGCTATCGGCGTTTTCATGAGATCATGACGATTGAGCTAGAAATCGGAGATTGGAGGTATGAGATTGTAAATTATCTTAAAGATCCATCACAAAAGGTTTCCAGGAAATTAAGATTCATGGCTGTTAAGTATGTGTTGCTCGATGATCAATTGTATTATAAGACAATTGATGGTGTGTTGCTCCGATGTTTGAGTAAATCAGAATCCAAAGATATAATGGATGAAGTGCATGAAGGAGTTTGTGGTGCACATCAATCGGCTTATAAAATGAAATGGATTATTCGAAAGACAGGTTGTTTCTGGCCAATGATTCTAGAAGATTGTTTTGAATATTATAAAGGTTGCCAAGAATGCCAGAAATTTAGAAATGTACATGTTGACACCGGATTTTCGCACCTGACATGCTGAGTCAGATGGTGACGTGGTGAGGTTGAGACTGCGCAATGGGCCCGTTGAATGGTCAAACAGAAGATGACAAAAAAGAAGCCGATGCTGAAGAGGAGTCCGATGAAACAAGAAGTCCGATCTGATAATGGAAAAAGGGCGCGTCGGCTAAGAAGGAAGCATATCGGGTGCGGGGACTATTTCCTTTTCAGAAGGCATATGAGAGTCCCGTTTTGTATTAGATTTAGTTTACTTTATTTAGTTAGTCTGGTCCGATCAGGACTCTCCATGACCGGGGTATAAATATGAACCCTCGTCCATTGTAAAAATTATTCTCACAATCAATACAACCCGGCTTCACGCCAAAACCAGTAGTAGTTACCGACGAAGCTCATTGGTGGACGGGCTGCATCAGTTCTGATCTCCGGCTTACCAATAAGTTAGTCAATTTATCGAACTAGTATAGGCTTTGAATTGAGGCGCATCGCCCTTTCTCGTTTATACTGTTCAACCGATTTATCTCTGGATAATCAAGATTGATATAGATTCCCTACGTCGGAGCTAGATCAGTATTGATTATTCAACAGATTATCGTTTATCGGACTACACTTTAAGCCTAGATTCCCTACGTCGGAGCTAGGTATCAAGATTAGTCTAGATTCCCTACGTCGGAGCTAGAGTAATCTTGGTTACTAAAGGTAGTCTTTGCGGTTTGTTGGAGTTGCTAGATTGGTTTAGATCTACGCCATGTGAATCAATTCTACTTCTTCGACGGCTTTGAGCATTGGTCTTGGTCCGATTTAAGCAATATTTATCTTACAGCATCGTTCTAGGTCCGATCATGCTTTGTGGTTTAATCTGGTTGTTCTTTGAGTATTGTACTGGTGTAGATTCCCTACGTCGGAGCTGGATCTTTACAATGCGATTAGATTAATCTTTGATTGTTATGCTTGGTCTAGATTCCCTACGTCGGAGCTAGATTCATCTTGATTAGTCAAAGGAAGCTTTGGTTATGCCTTATTGCTATTTGAATGTTAAGTGTGGTGTAGATTCCCTATGTCGGAGCTGGATCTTGCTTAATTATTTGGTAGCATATCTTAGAATCAGAACGAATCTGTTAATGTCTTTACCTGCTTATTTGCTTAATCTGGTCAACACCTGTGCGAGCATCTTGTTTAATTGACAGGTTGATGAGTCGAGTCTGATTATCTAGCTATCTGATCTGATCATAGTTGGAGAAATCTAGATTCCCTACGTCGGAGCTAGATTTCTCTGAAAGGCTATAGTCCGATTGGTTGGTTAGATAGTCCGATAAGATGAGTCAAACTGGCAATTAGGCAAGGTGGACAATGTATCGGCTTACACTTTGATTATTTAATATCTTGTTTAAAGACATAGCTGATCCATTACTTTACATATTGGCCTTGTTTTATGCTTTATTTTATTATTTAAAGGCTAATCTGTCATATCATTCAAGGTCCGATCCTGACCGGTCCAATTCTGAGGTCCGATTTGGTGTCTAACTGAGGTCCGATTACTCGGTCCGATTGACGTCATCAATGAAGTCCGATTTTGAGGTCCGATCAGTATCGGCCGATACGTGTCTGATTGGGTCTTGGCTAAAATTCGACGTTACTCCATCGTCTGAAATAGAGCCGGCACAATCAAAGAGCAATTTAACTGTTTTATTCCCTTGTCAATTTCAGGTCAAATTGACTGGCACGCTGCGAACCTGAACTGGAGTGTGGACTGGCACTGGAGCGAAGCAAATATCACTGGTCTTCGTGTGCTGCACGCGGGAGATACGACTGCCGATTTTCCGCGTCAACAGTACAGAAAGCGCCTGCGTCAGCCACGAATCCGATTATCAAGCCATGGCCTTTTCGAGGATGGGGAATTGATTTGATCGGACAGATTTATCCATCATCGAGCAAGGGTCATAAATTCATACTGGTGGCAACTGATTATTTCACTAAGTGGGTTGAAGCGATTCCTTTAAAGGTCACTGATTCTAAGAATATAGTGGAGTTCGTTAAAGAACATATTATATATCGGTTTGGTATTCCTCAAACTATCACGACCGATCAAGGAACTATGTTTATGTCTAATGAATTTCAAGATTTTGCTGCCAGTATGGGTGTTAAATTGTTAAATTCTTCTCCTTATTATGCACAAGCCAATGGTCAAGCAGAAGCCTCAAATAAGAGTATTATCAAAATCATCAAGCGAAAGATTGATGAGTATCCAAGGCGATGGCATCTCACGTTGACCGAGTCGTTATGAGCATATCGGATGGTGTGTCACGGGTATACCAAACTGTCTCCATATCATTTGGTTTATGGACATGAAGCTGTTTTGCCTTGGGAGACTAAAATCGGATCGAGACGAATATCGGAACAAGGAAACTTGACTGCCGATGAATATGAAAGTTTGATGAATTTTGAGTTGGATGATTTGGCTGAAACCCGATTGAGAGCATTGGAGAATATTGAGAATAATAAAATGCGTATTGCCAGATATTATGACAAAAAGGTTAAGCCAAAAGCATTCATTGAAGGAGAATTGGTTTGGAAGCTGATTTTGCCGATAGGGACTAAAAGTTCTAAGTTTGGAAAATGGTCGCCTAATTGGGAGGGTCCCTATCGTGTGAATCGGTGTGTTCCAGGGAATGCGTATACTTTGGAAACATTGGAAGGAGAAGAGTTTTCCAAAGTGCTTAACGGGAAATATTTGAAGAAGTATTATCCAAGTATTTGGATCGATTCTTAAAGCCGATATTCTAAGCAATATCGTCTAAGATAGCCGATACGATACGTATCGCCTTAAGGGCAAAAATATTTACACAAAATAAATGTTCATCGACGATCGACATCATCGAAATCACCCAGGTTCATCAATGACCACTGTCATCGGAGTGATATAGCTAAAGAGTTTAACTATTATAGGAATTTGCGGATTGCTTCAATCGCGCTCAATCGGATGCTATCGATTTTTCGAATTTCTTCTAAGTCTTCCACATCGGAGCCTGGAATGTTCTTGATGCTTTTGTGAATCTGGCGAACTTCCTCGAGGCGTTTGTTCAAATTTGGTTGAGCTCGTCTTGGGTCTCCGACATTTCCTTGCGGGTTTCTTCGAGCCGTTTGAGCAGTTCGGCTTCGACGCCTTTGAGGTGCTTCATCCGATTCTCTAGCTGTGTTGGTTTGGCTTCAAGGGTCTTGATCTGGGCCTGCATGGTTTTCAGCTCATCTTTGCCGTCGTCGCGCTTCTTGGTCAAATCTTGCTGGGACAGCCGCTCTGATATTCTGTGGCGAGCAGCGAAGACTTGGGGTTGATGACCCTCGATAAAGGCGGCCGGGATGATAGCATTTTCCATCTCCGATGGTAGTTGTCCCTTCAGTTCCTTGTAAATTTGGTGAATCGGCTCGGCGTCTTCAACAAGGATGGCAATGCTTTTGTTCAGATGATTTAGCATTTCTTGAAGTTTTGCCTTGGCCTCATCGGGGATGGTAGAAGACGATTGCGCGGAACTGACTTCTTCCTCTCCGATGGCGGCATCCAAGTCGAACGATGTAAAGCTCATTGCCGATGGATCGTGTGCCTGAAATAGAATGTCAATAAAATGTCATTAAAAAATTAATATTGACCCAAGGAGACGAATCGGTACCAGTTTAAATTGTCCCTCCCGGACGTAATCGGGGATTACTTGAGGTTGAGCAGTGCTCGTTTCAGGAGCAACTATTTGAAGAGTCTGGACTGGTTCAATCGGAGGAGACACTGGTGGGGTTATTATTGTTGGTTGTTCAGGAATGGCCTCCGATTGAACGTTTGTAGCAGGCTCTCCAATCCGCTGCCCAGGGATGGCCTCCGATTGAACGTTTGTAGCTGACTCTCCGATCTGCTGCCTGGGGATGGCCTCCGATTGAACATTTTCTTCAGTCTGTTGCTCATGCATTACCTCTGATTGGACAGTCGTACTTGGCTCCTCGATGATAGGTTGCAGATCAAGAGTCTACGATAGGATTGGTCAGTTCAAGTATTTATGTTTAAAGATAATATGAATTGGATCAAATTTACCTGATGGGCCAATTCTGTTTGTATATTTTGAATTGGAACTGGTTGAGGATCGGGCAATTGGATATTTGTTTGCTAAAAAAGAAAGAGACAGTGTTATTGCCGATTTAATTTGCGAAAGAGTATGAGTTAAGAGAAATCGGATTATTACCGATATTGCATCAAGTAGCATCCTTGCACCCTCAGCGACCTTTTGTGCAGTCTCTTCGGCGTCTCTGGAAGTCGATTGGCCAAGGATTTTTCCGGGAGGCTGTATAGAAAGATTATTTGATTAAGGTGTGAATCGGAATCGGAAAGAAGAATCGGAAAAGAGAATCGGAAGGATAAGAAGATCGTACTACTTGGATTTTCTTTGGTTTCTTTTGTGCAGGAACTTTGGTGGGAGCAGTCTTCCTCTTGCCCTTGCCATCCATGATGTCCTTCAAGGTTGGAGCGGTAGAGCCGATTCTTGGATTTGGGGTCTTGATAAAATATTGGATCGGCCTTCCGCTGTTGCTCACTGCTGGTGCGTTCTCTTCAACTGGCTGTTAGGAGAATGGAATTCAAATTATGAAGAGTTCATTTAAATTAAAATGGATGAAGTGGGGAGATTTCAAAGACTTACAGGATTTTCTATGGCTTCAAAATCGGAATCAATGAGTGTGCAATACGTGATGGCCGGAAGTCTCAATATGTGGAGACGCAATTCTTTCCACCAATTTCTGAAGAGCCTGGATGAGAAGCTGGTGCACAGCCATTCTGGTATTTCAAAGTTGGCTTGGGGGGCAAGAGATAAAATCCTATCCATCTCCAGGGATGATGAAACCGATTCTCTGTGCTTGATTTTATCGGAGAAGTAAAGACCGATCGGGAGTTGACCAAAGCCCAACTAATGAGCTGCCACCGATGGATTGTAAAATTCATATGATGTGGTCTTACGGCCAAACGCGATGTTGCTGTCTAGAATAGTTGGTGTGATGAAAGACTTGAGGACAGGCATGATCGATGCTAACTCATTCTGAATGTTGAATAGGGGCATTTCATAGTCACGATTGGGATCACTATAAGCAAAGTAGCTGAAGCGCTCTGATGCGATCCCATGGTAAAAACTTTCAAAGTATGTGGCCATGTCCTTTGATTCAAGTCTTGATCCGGGGCAGACCGATGCTGCTTCTCCAAATGACATGCATCGGCGACTGGTTGCATCTTCTCCTTCTGCATAATAGTTTGGGAATTGGTGTTCTTTGAAATTATATCCGAAAGCAGATCGGAACTGTGTTTGCAACCATAGCTGAATAAACCACCAGGGGCCTCCGATATGTCCAACTGCTTGGCCGTCTAACAGTCTGGCCGACACCTGGTGGAGGAGATGATAGACGGCTCCGAGGAGAAGACGACCAAGGGGGACCGATTCGCCGCGGGATAATGCTTCTGCAATTGCTTGCATGTTGGAGGTAGCGCCAAGAGTTGGTCCACAAAATACGAATCTTTCCAACCACATGTTGAGAAAGGCTGCATGTTCTCTATCTCCGATAGTGCCGGTTTTGCAATGATCGGCGATGTATTTCTTCCAACTCTTGGAGCCTGAGCCTACTAGTCTGTGGTTCAGTTCGTTGGACAGCTTTCTTGGGTTCATGGCGTTGATGGTGTTGAGGCCGGTCAGCATGTGCACATCCATGAGTGTAGGCGTCATCGGGCCATGACCGAATATGTAAGCATTGAGAGCATCGGACCAAAAGAGAGAGGAAGCGGCCAATAAATTCTCGTCTTTGACCATGTCAGCAAGTGAGAGTGTGAGACATTGGCCGATATCTTTCTCATCCCAAAAAGGGGACTTGGCAGTTTGCATTCTGAGAAACCAGTTTCGCCATCCTGGGACACTGCCAGGCCATGATCGCAAGGAGCCGGCCCAATCGGCAACTTGCAAGTCCGATCTTTTAAAAGGGAGTCTTTCCGATTCCATGTTTATCAAGTCCGTCGGATCGGGATCGCCCATCGGACCGAGGTAGTACCCGGCTTCGACATGAGAGACGGGGGTGACTAGGTTTTTCTTAAGATGCTACAATCAGAGAAATAAAATAATAAATGCAGAGATGGAGGCTCGTAAATAGTTCTAGAAAGGAAATGCAGAGATTAAAATGGAGATTTTTGGGTGATTTTTACCTCAGGAACTTGATCAGTATCCGCCTTATCAAGGGGAGCCGCCATTGATGGAAGGAAATGGATCTACAATGAACAGTAATATAAAGAGGGGAAGACCTAAGGGATTGCAGAAGAATGCAGTAAATCACAGATGCGTGGTATGAATCATATGCGGAAGAGTTCCTTACCTGATTTGCAGCGAAAAGTTGAGGCTTGAGGATCACAGGGTCGCCGGATGAGAGCTTATGGAGGTGGCAATGGCAGACGATCGAATGCAATAGCAGATGCGCTTGGAGAGACGACACTTCGGGTCTGCATTTATAGGCTTATGGAAGAAGGAACCACCCGAAGGCCACGGCGCCGAATCCACACGGGATTCGAGGGTTGCAACAGTGAAGGGTGCGGGTTTCCATAAGCTGTTTGCTGCCAGGGTCATCATTGCTCGGAGAATTTTGGAATAAAATAATATTTTATCCCAAAATTGGTGGGCATGTGTTGACACCATATTTTGACTCGGCTGGAGTTGTGTGCGACGGAGTTGACGTAGAGGCCGAGTCCGATTCTGAATCAGCCTCCGATTCCGATCGGAAGACGTCCGATAGGAGTCCTGATCGGACACGAAGGAAAAGGCCGGAGCACGTACGACTTCTAAGGGGAGGCGTGTCTAGAAGCTTCTTCAGGGCCTGATTGCGCATTAAGATTTGTAACAGATCTAGTAGTTTAAGATTAGATTACTTTAAATAGATTAGAGATATTGTCGTAGCCGGCAAGCTTTAGCTAGATTTCCAGGGTATAAATATAAACCCTGCGCCATTGTAAAAAATGTTCACACAACAATTCAATCAAACACAACTTTCGGCCTAACGTGCCACCCAAACCCTTTTCGTCGAGTTCTTCAGCAAGCAAGGCTGCATCATCTTGACCTCCGGTTTGTCTGTAAGTCCGACACCCTTATCGAGTTAATCTAAGCTTTAGATTGAGGCGTATCGCCCTTCTTCATTTAGTTAATTCACCAATTTATAGAGTTGTTCTAGGCTTTAGATTGAGGCGTATCGCCCTTCTTCGTTTAGATTGCTTACCCTTTATCGTATCTTGCTATTTTATCCTATCGGCATACATCTATCAGAGAAGATCTATTCTGTTTTATCATAATTCAGGCCTCATAATAGATCTATTCTTATTGTTTATATAGCTGATTGAGATCTAATTCGCAAGTTACAAATAGATCTGATTTAAATAAGTTGTTTGACATAAATTGATCTATCCGAATAAATAGACTAATCGGTGCCCTGCTAGCAACGCTGTCTCGAAATCGATCCGATTGTTAGTGACACGAGAATTAGTTTATTTATCGCCTTTGGAAAGATGTATATTAAAGATTAAATTAGATCTATCTCCGATTCGGCCTTCATGGTTGATGGTTTAATCTAACGCTGTATCTTCACGATTCGGTTTTCATAGCCGATGGTCTGTTTTAATACATGTTACATCTTCACAAATCAGACTCATAGCCAATGGTTTATGTTCTCAAATCGGACTTCCGTTCATGTTGATCCGATCCGTTGGGACGAATCGGGGCTTTGGCTGATGAGTTCCTTGTTGTTTACTGATTAAAATCTACCTTGTCAATTCCAGGTCAAATTGACTGGCACGCCGTGAACCTCGAGATTTTGGACGTGCACTGAAGTGAAGCAAATCTTCCAGGCCACAGTGTCAATTTCCGAAAGTCAACGCCTGACTTTTTGGACGTCAACACCTACGTCCTGTGTTTGGGTGTATGTATTGCTGTGTATGAAGTTCCTGAAAGATCTCTGTAGTTGGGTTCTAGTCTCGAGGTGTGGATTGGCTGTTGTTGATCGTGTTGATCTCGTGTTCTGGAGGGGGGTCCTAAGGCACCTTATATAGTCCGGTTGCCTTGAGTTACAAGTCGGCTAGAGATCGTAACCTACCCGAAATACAAGGATTCGATCCTATAACGATTACAAATATCTTTCCCTAGAATTCCGACTAGTTTATCTTGATCTCCAATCTTCTTGCGAGATACGCCGTCTTCTTTCTTGTCCCGCGCGCCGTCGTACCCATCCCGGCTTGTCCGACTGGTGGGCCTCCCGAGTGGTGGGCCATCCAGTCTGACAACCTGGTCCGATAGCACTCGGATTAGACCGTCCCTTACCGGTTGGGCCAATCCACCTTCTGGGTACCCCCGGGGGTCTATCCCCGACATTTGGCGAATTGGCTCGGCATCTTCTACAAGGATGGCAACGCTCTTATTTAGATGGTTCAGCATTTCTTGAAGCTTTGCCTTGGTCTCATTGGAGATAGTGGAAGACGATTGCGCGGAACTAATTTCTTCTTCTCCGATGGCGGTATCCAGATCGAATGATGCGAAGCTCATGGCCGGGGAATCGTGCTCCTGAAACAAAGTTCGATGAACGAGTGTTATTAAAATAATAAATATTGACACAAGGAGATGAATCGGTACCAGTTTAAATTGACCTTCCCGGACGTAATCAAGGATTACTTGAGGCAAGGCAATATTTGCGTTAGGAGCTTCTATTTGAAGAGTCTGGGCTGGTTCAATCGGAGGTGGCACCGGTGGAGTTGTTGTAGTTGGTTGCTCAGGAATGGCCTCCGATTGGATGTTCGCAACCGGTTCTCCGATCTGTTGCTCAGGAATTGCCTCCGATTGGACATTTGCACGTGGCTCCTCAGTGATGGGTTGCAGAGTTGCAGGAGTCTATGGTTGAATCGGTCAGTTCGAGCATATGTATTTTAAAATAATATGGATTGGATTGAATTTACCTGTTGGGCCGATTCTGCCTATATGTTTTGAGCTGGGGCCGGTTGGAGATCGGGTAATGTGATATTTGTTTGCTGAAAAGAAACTGTTATTGCCAATTTACTTTTAAAAGAAATATGATAGGTGAAATTGGATTATTACCGATACTGCATCAAGAAGCATCCTCGCACCCTCAGCAGCTTTCTGTGCAGTCTCTTCGGCGGCTCTGGAAGTCGATTGGCCAAGAATCTTTCTAGAAGGCTATATAGAGGAGTTATTTGCTTAAAATATGAGTCAGAATAAAGGATCGAAAGAATAAGAAAATCATACCACTTCGCTTTTCTTCAGTTTCTTTGGTGCAGACACCTTAGTGGGAGCAGTCTTCCTTTTGCCTTTACCATCCATGATGTCCTTGAGAGATGGCGCGGAAGAGCCGATTCTTGGATATGGAGTTTTGGCGGCATATCGGATCGATTTCCCGCTATTGTTCACTGCAGGTGCATCTTCTTCAGCTGGCTGTTGAAGGGTTAAGATTTGAGTTATGGAGAATTTAATTAAATAAAATTGAATAAAAGTGAAAGAGTTTCAAAGAGAACTTACAGGGTTTTCCATGGCCTCGAAATAGGAGTCTATGAGTGTACAATAGGTAATGGCCGGAAGTCTGAATATATGAAGACGAAGCTCTTTCCACCAAGTCTTGAAGAGTTTTGATGAAAAGCTGGTGCACATCCATTCTGGTATCTCAAAATCAGCTTGGGGAGCAAGTGATAGAATTTTGTCCATCTCTAGGTCTGATGAGACCGATTCTCTGTGCTTAATTTTATCGGAGAAGAATTGGCCGATCGGGAGTTGACAAAGCCCAACTGGCGAGCTGCCACTGATGGGTTGTAAAACTCGTAAGACGTGTCCTTGCGACCGTATACAATGTTACTGCCAAGGATAGCAGGCATGATGAAGCATTTGAGAATCGGCAGGATGGCTGCAAGATCGCTCTGGATATTGAACAGAGGCTGCTCGTAATCACGATCGGGGTCGGCATAAGCAAAATAAGTGAGACGCTCCGATGCTATCCCGTGGTAGAAGCTTTCGAAGTAGGTGGCCATACTTTTTGAGTCAAGCCATGAGCCAGGGCAGGCCGATGCTACTTCTCCAAACGACATGCATCGGCGAGTGGTTGCATCTTCTTCTTCAGCATAATAGTTTGGGAATTCATAATCCTTGAAGTTGAATTGGAAGGCGGATCAGAATTGAGTATGCAACCAAAGCTGGATGAACCACCAGGGGCCTCCGATATGTCCAACTGCTTGGCCATCTGAAAGCTTGGCCGATATCTGGTGTAGAAGGTGATAGACTGCTCCAAGGAGGAGACGGCCAAGAGGGACCGATTCGCCATGAGATAGTGCTTCTGCGATTGATTGCATGTTGGAAGTGGCACCAAGGGTTGATCCGCAGAACACAAATCTTTCAAGCCACATGTTGAGGAAAGTTGCATGCTCCCTATCTCCGATGGTGCCGGTTTTGCAGTGATCGGCGACGTATTTCTTCCAACCCTTGGATCCTGTGCCTACCAGATAATAGTTCAAGTCGCCAAGAAATCTTCTTGGGTTTAAAGCATTGGTGGTATTCAGGCCGGTCAGCATATGTACATCCATCAACGTTGGTGTCATCGGACCATGGCCGAATAGGTAGGCATTGAGGGCATCGGACCAGAAGAGGGAACTGGCGGCCAACAGATTTTCATTCTTGACCATATCAGCAAGAGATAGAGTGATGCATTGGCCTATGTCTTTCTCATCCCAAAAGGAGGTCTTGGCGGCTTGCATTCTGAGGAACCAGTTCCTCCATCCTGGGACGCAGCCGGGCCATGATCGGAAAGAACCTGCCCAATCCGTGACTTGTAGGTCCGATCCCCTGAATGGAATTCTCTCCGATTCCATGTTGATCAAGTCTGTCAGATCGGGGTCACCCATCAGACCAAGGTAATACCCGGCCTCGACATGGGAGGCAGGGATGACTAGATTGTTCTTAAGATGCTACATTCAGGAGAAATAAAGTGGTAAATACAGAGATGGCGGCTCATGAATAGTCCTAGAAGAAGAATGCAAGGATAAAGATTGAGATTTTGGGCATTTTTACCTTGGGGACTTGCGTGCCGTCCGCCTTATCAGCAGGAGCCGCCATTGATGGAATAGATCTACAATGAATAGTGGCGTGAATGAACAGATTGAGAAAATCACCGTGGGAAATGCAGTAAAAACTCAGATGCATGGTGTGGATCATATGCGGGGAAGTTCTTACCTGATTCGCGGTGAGAGATTGAAGCTTGAAGATCAGAAGTTAGCCGGAACGGAGCTTGCAGAGGTGACAATGGCGGGTGTGCGAGTGCGATAGCAGATGCTAGGTGAAGGAGACGATGGTTTGGGTCTGCATTTATAGGGCTTATAGGAGAAGGAACTGCCCGAAGGCCATGGCGTCGAATCCGCACAGGATTCGAGGGTTGCAACAGTAAGGGGTGCGGGTTTCCATATGCTGTTCACTGTTAGGGTCATCATTGCTCGGAGAATTTTGGAACAAAATAATATTTTATCCCAAAATTAGGGGGCATGTGTTGACACCAGTTTTTGACTCAGCTAAGGTTGTACGCAACGGAGTTGATGCAGGGGCCGAGTCCGATTCTGAGTGGTGTCCGATTCCGATCGGAGTTCATCCGATAGGAGTCCTGATCGGATACGACACAAGAGAGGCCGAAGCACATACGACTGACAGGGAAGGACATGTCTGGAAGCTTCTTCAGGGCCTAATTACGCGTCAAGATTTGTAATAGATTTAGTAGTTTAAGATTAGACTGCTTTATTAAAATTAGAGGTATTGTCGTAGTCGGCAAGTATTAGCTAGATTTCCAGGGTATAAATATAAACCCTGCACCATTGTAAAAGATGTTCACACAACCAATCAATCAAACACAACTTTCGGCCTCACGTGCCAACAACCCTTTTTTGTCGAGTTCTTCAGCAAGCAGGGCTGCATCATCTTGACCTCCGGTTTGTCTGTAAGTCCGACACCCTATCGAATTAATCTAGGCTTTAGATTGAGGCATATCGCCCTTCTTCGTTTAGTTAATTCACCAATTTATCAAGTTGTTCTAGGCTTTAGATTGAGGCGTATCGCCCTTCTTCGTTTAGATCGCTCACCCTTTACCGTATCTTGTTAATTTTATCCTATCGGCTTACATCTGTGACAGATCTATTCTGTTTTATCATAATTCAAGTTTCATAATAGATCTGTTCTTCTTGTCTATATAGCTGATTTAGATCTAATTAGCAAGTTGCAAATAGACCTGATTTAAACTAGTTCTTTGATATATATCGATCTATCGGAATAGACAAGTTAATCGGTGCCCTGCTAGCAACGTTGTCTCGAAATCGATCCGATTGTTAGTGACATGCGGTTCAGTTTGTTTATTGCCTTTGGAAAGATGTGTACTAAAGAATGAATTTAGATTAGATCTATCTCCGATTCGGTTTTCATAGCCGATGGTTTATTTCAATATACATCATATCCTCACGAATCGGACCCAAGGCCGATGGTTCATGCTATCGAAATTGGACTCCTTACAATGCTGATCTGATTCCTGGAATGAATCGGGGCTTTGGCCGATGAGTTCCTTGTCGTTTACTGATTAAACTCTACCTTGTCAATTTCAGGTCAAATTGACTGGCACGCCCTGAACCTCAAGATTTTGGACCTGCACTAAAGTCAAGCAAATCTTCCAGGACACAGTGTTAATTTACGAGAGTTAATGCCTGACTTTTTGGACATCAACATTATGGAATGATGGCTACCCCATACACTTGTTGGCCCGTGTTTGTTATCCCCTCAATCTTGCCCCCGGCATGCTGTTTCAACAACAGAACATATTCTTGTCGTTGATAATTCCTGGATACCCGGGGCATAATATGAATGTGCACATGGAGCCTCTGGTTGATGATTTGGAACGTGCTTGGGAGGAAGGGGTATTGACATATGACCGAGCTACAAAGACAAACCTCAAAATGCATGTTTGGTACCACTACTCCCTGCATGACCTGCCGGCGTATGGGTCGTTCTCTGGCTGGTGTGTTCACGGGAAGTGGCCATGCCCAATATGCAATACATCTGTGAAGTTCATTTGTTTTCCCAAGGGTGGAAAGTATTCTTCATTCGACAAACATCGACAGTTCCTCCCTCTTGACCATCCATTCAGACGAGACAAGAAGAACTTTACAAAAGATGTCGTAGTTGAAGACCGTGCACCGCAAACGATGACAGGTGCCGTGGTTCGTGCTCAATTAGATGCTCTCGAGGTCAATCAAAAGGAAGGTGGTTTTGTGGGATATGGTGAGCAACATGCCCAGACTCATAAGTTGGGCTTGTGGAGGCTCCCCTATATGGATGACCTTCTTCTTCCACATAACATTGATGTAATGCACACTGAAAAGAATTGGGCTCAGGCAATTTGGGGTTCAGTCATGGCCATTCCTGATAAGACAAAGGACAATGTTAAGGCTAGAGTGGATCAGGCGAGATTATGCAATAGACCAAAGCTAGACGTACTGCCTCCCGCAGCCGGCAGGTCATAAAAAATGCCTAAGGCCGATTACGTCCTAACGAGGCCCCAAAGGAGGGAAGTACTAGAATGGTTCCAAACGTTAATGTTCCTTGATGGGTATGCAGCAAATCTGAGGAGAGGAGTGAACCTATCTACTATGTTAATCAACTGGCTCAAGAGTCATGACTACCACATATGGATTGAGCGGCTTCTTCCGGTGATGGTTCAAGGCTATGTCCCTGATAATGTCTGGCTAGTGCTGGCAGAGTTGAGCTTCTTCTTCCTCCAGCTTTGTGCTAAGGAAATATCTCGGACCGTGATTGCAGAAATGGAAAAAATGGCCCCTGTGTTGCTCTGTAAGTTGGAGAAGATCTTTCCACCCGGCTTTTTCAATCCAATGCAGCATTTGCTTCTGCACCTACCGTATGAGGCACGAAATGGGGGGGCTGTGTAGTCCCATTGGTGCTATTCAATTGAGAGATGTCAAAAGATTCTTCAAAATAAATAAAAAATAAATGCAAAATTGAAGCTTCCATTGCTGAAGCATACATTCTAGAGGAGGTGTCAAACTTCACAACAAAATACTATGCAGGCAACCTTCCTAACATGCATAATCCACCCGCTCGATACAATGCTCATGAAGATGAATCAAACCTTAGCATTTTTTAGGGCAACTCGGAACTGCAAGTGATGCAAAATACAAGACCTTGAAACATGAAGAGTGGCGCACTATCATGCTATATGTGTTGACCAACCTTGATGAGGTGGAGCCGTACATGGGATAAGTGACCAACAAACTTGTTTCTCGATTGGTAGTGATTATTCTGCATCCAACCCCTTTTGTTTCTCGTTGGTATTGAGAATTTATTCATCAATGCTGGCGTCTTTCAAGGGAACCTACACCACAGGAATCTGAGATCCTTCTTAAACAGGGTGCGGGAAATGGATCGCCCGATTTCATTTTTTGGTTCAAACAAAAGGTACTGTCCAATTTAGCTGTCCAATTTAATTTCCATTACAATTTGCTTGTATGAGCGAATAATATAACGAACTAGCATGCTTGAACTTGTAGGGCCAAACTGATGCGTCCATGTGTGCCGAGTTGAGACAGGTTATCGATGGTTGTGCCTATAGGGTCAGGTCATTTTCTGGTTATGACAAGAATGGATATCTCTTTCACACAACACGCTATGAGCAGAGTCGGCCCAATCGAAGAACCACAAATTCTGGTGTTTTTACGCCAGGCCTTGATGGGGTCGAGTATTATGGCAAAATTGAAGAAATATACGAACTCATGTTTCATGGTTGCAAACCTCTTAATCCAGTCATATTTAAATGCCATCAGTTTGATCCCGAAGCAGTGAGACGGACACCTAACCTTGGGCTAGTAGAAATTCGACAATCAGCTGTCTTACCAGGAGACGATGTCTATATTATGGCTCAACAGGCCACACAAGTTTATTATCTCTCATACCCATGCCAAACTGATGTGCGGCTTAAGGGGTGGAATGTTGTGTACAAGGTATCACCACACGGTAAGCTGCCTGTCCCAAACAATGAAGATTACAACATAGACCCAAACACATATGACGGAGAGTTCTTCCAAGAAGATGGGCTAGAAGGGAGTTTTGAGATAGACTTAACCGATGCGATCGGAATGGAAGTAGACAATGAAATGTTTGTGGACGAGGACGCTGGAGATGAGGTTCGTAATGCGAAGGACTTAGAGTTACTAGAGCGAGTACATTTAGGTAATGACAGTGATGAGGACATTCCTCCTCCGGAGCACGGGCATGATAATTTCGACTTGCGTGATAGTGATGATGAGACGTATGATCCAGCAAATCCTGATCACGATGATTATTTCTAATACCTGTAAGATCCGTATTTATTATTTGATATACCATATTATTTCATAATTCTATTTTGCATCTATTTCTAAGTACTTTATGTTTATCTGGGCTGATTGGTTTACTATTTTTTATTGCAGATGGTGGGCGGTTTCAAGAAGACGATACATGAGCTTTACCAAGCTGTGACCGGTGGAGGTGACGGGTCCGGGAGGGCTCAAGGGAGGGGTGGAGGCAGGGGTCGATGGAAAATGAAGAATACTGGAGGCAGGGGTCGAGGGAAGCAGGCTCGGGAGCCATCCCCTGTAGCTTCATCATCTTTCTCTGAGGAGGTAATATCTTCAGCGCAGGCCTCTGATGACGAGGAGTAGGTACAGGAGGGGCAGGGCAGGGGTAGGAGGAGCAGGTGGACCAGGAGGAGGAGGAGGAGGAGGCGACAGAAGGGGGTTCCTCTTCCTCTACTTCGTCTGGTGTCTGGTTGTGAGGTCCCTCGCATCTCCCTCAGCAACCGATACCTTTGGAGAGACGCCCGATGATTCGCCCCATAGGGAAGCGGTAAGTAGCTTTAGATGTTATCACTACATTTTCATTTGATATGTTTATAATCACATTAGAAACTAATAATTTATCTTAATCACTTGGGCAGGAATTGGTTGAATGTCGCTCCAGGTGATCACAGCCGCCTTGTCAACGGGATCCTTGGACTTTTGTACAGGCTACACTTTCCTTGCATCGTTCAGCATGCTGGCAACACGGAGCCGGCCTACATGTGGGACCACTACATGGCCTTCCCCGATGTACCCGGTCGAGAGGGCAGGTTGTTCGAGAACAAGGCGTAGCGGGTGAAGGGCGAGCTGTGGGTAAGTCTTTCTTCCTCGCACTGCACTGCTCAATACATCGCATTCATTGGACTTTCTTTAAATAATAATTGCATACATCGTGTCTATATATAGGATTTCTACAGATGCGAGCCGGGTTACAAGCAAAGGGCAGCTGCTGTGGCTCACAAAGCATGTATAAACTCGTGAAGGACATGCATTACGAGGTGCGCGTCCAGTCAGTGATAACATACTACGCTTCATTTCTTCAAATGAAGGTCTCGAAAGCTGATGCAAGAAACACCAGGCTGACCTGGGACCAACACTTGCAGGTACATATAGAACATTAATACTGATTGTTTTTTAGATTAAGTATGCTTAATTTGATCTTCTTATATGTGATGTCCTTGATGACGTGTAGGCGCCTCCGTGGTGGTGCGCCCAGCATCTCCAGTGCTGGGAATACATAGTGGACAAGTGGTTGACGCCCGAGTGGGAAGAGACGCACAACGCTTGCCGGGAGTGGCGTTTGCTGATGCCTGGTGTATCACACCATCAAGGCAACCTTAGCCTCGACGAGTACGCGGCAAGATGGGTACGCAAACTGGTTTCTTTGTCCTTTAATCATGGTGCTATTTTTTTCGCAGACGTCATCACATGAGGGCCAGCCATGCGGCCAGTTCAAGGCATATGCTATGGCCCACAAGGGCAAGGCGACTTTCAATGTCGACTACAACCCGGAGGACCCGCCCTCGGCGTATGGCAATGCGAGCATCCATAGCCGCCTCAATGCATACACATCGATGGCAAGGGAGGTCCATGGGCTAGAGTACGATCTGGTCACCCAGCCCCTTGATGGAGAAGTCGTCATAAGGGTGGGAGGTGGCAAGAAGCATGGATGGTACTATATTGACGACGGCACACTTGACAGAGCCACTATTCCCATTCTGTCCCAGATTCAAGCAAGGAGAACGAGCTCGAGCCTCGCCATACGCCCATGGCTGGACACTGCATACTTCCGGATGGAGGCACTCCAAGTAATTTCTGTTTTATTCATCATTCATTTATTTTTACATACGTTTGATTTGCATTGTAACTTTGGGATGATATATTGTAGACAGCTGGAAGAAGAGAGGAAGAGACGGGAGGACATGGAGGAAAGGCATGAGGCTGAACGACAGGCCGATCAGGCGAGGTACGAGGCAGAACGGCAGGCCGATCAAATGAGGATGCAACAGATGTTTGAGTACATGCAGAGTCTTTCTTAGAGATGGGTCAACTTGCGCCGCCACCGATGCTTTTCCCTCCACCACCGATAATACATAATACTCCTGTGAGTCACTTTTGACAATCTTATAGTTTAGAGAACTTTAGAACTTTATAGAACTTTATAGAATTTTAGAGAACATAGAGAACTTTAGAGAACTTAGAGAGCTTTAGAGAACTTAGAAAATTTTAGAGAACTTGGAACACTTAGAGAACTTTAGAAAACTTAGGGAAGTTTAGAAATCTTAGAAAACCTTAGATGATAACTTGTTTCTGACATAAAATTTGTCTCACACAAGCAATGTCTTCTCCTTTGTGCAGATTCCATCGGTGGCATTGAACCAGCTCAATCCGAACGCCGATTTGTCACAGCCATGGCACACACCCCCACCTCAGTGACTTATCATTTTACCTTCATTTGTGGCTGTGGTACTTCTGTGGTTATGATACTTTTGTGGTTGTGAAACTTCTATGGTTGTGATACTTCTGTGGTTGTGACTGGACGTCTTTATGATGTTAATGTGGTTGTGAACTATATGAATTGCTTGTGATATTTGTGGTTGTGATAATTGTGATGATGCTTATTGTGATATATGTGTGATGCCTGTGATGTATGTGAGATTGATGTATGTGAGATTGGGGTACGTTATACGTGACCGAATAACTAAAAAAGGTCATGTTTGGTCACTTTGCCGAGTGTTTTTACCATAGAACTCGGCAAAGGGGCCCATTCTGTCACTTTGGACAGGCCTTTGCCTAGTGCCATGGGAAAAACACTCGGCAAGGGACAGGTGTTTGCCGAGTGTTTTTGCACTGGCACTCGGCAAACTCCACGTGTTTGCCGAGTGCCAGTAGGGCTGCACTCGGCAAACTCCAGGTGTTTTTCGAGTGCCAGCTGATAGGCATTCGGCAAACTGGCTCCGTCACCGTCCATTTAACCGTCATCTCACTTTTTTACGCCGAGTGTCAATATATTTTGCTGAGTGTCATGTTGCACTTGGCATAACCCTTTGCCGAGTGCCCGATAGATGGCACTCGGCAAAGATGGCCTTTGCCATCTCAGGCGTTGCCGAGAGGGGTATGCCGTGGGCGGCCCACGGCATACCCCTTTGCCGAGTGTTTCTTGGGGTTTGCCGAGTGCCCCAGGCACTCGACAAACCATGGGTTTCCCATAGTGAGTTATGTAATATATTTTTATGTCTACATCAAATTCGACAAAATGACGCTGCTGTTCTATAAGGCGCATGTCTTCAAATGGGCTACCAATTCCAAAGTTCTCGTGTATAGTTAAAAGAGTCATGAGATCTGCAATAGTATTGTTTTGTGCTCTCAATGATCAATGTATAGTTAAAGGAGTCTTGGAATCTGCAATTCCATTGTTTCGTGCTTTGATCAAAGTCTCTGACCAAGATACGACAAATGCGAACCAAGAAATAGTTTGGATGGACAGCGGAGGTGGCTGCACTCCTATCAGGATCAAATCACAGTTTTGGTGCCCTGTTTGCGTAATTAGTTAGATAATGGTGTGTGTAGTTAGTTGCATTCCTTTGAGCCTGCATGTGGCCCAATAAAATGCGGCCTAGCTAAAGCTAAAAGGTGTTTGACTGCATGTATTACATGATAAGGTAACATTGCATTTGTGTGTTGTTGGTGTGATGTTACCACCCCTATCACCAATCTTCCTCATTTGTTCTTTTCGGCACCCCCACAATGTCACTTCCTGGCTAGCGCCCGTGTAGCCTTGGGAGGTGTTGACGCAGAATTCGGCCAACACATGAGAGGGCTAGATCGCGCAGCACGTAGCACGAACTGCTCGTAGCTTCCCTGTGCAGACCGGTCAGACCGGTCTGGGAAACCGGTTAGACTGGTTCCTCCAGAGAAATCAGGAGCGAGCCCTAAGAACGCCACCCGGAAGGATCCATCAGGGTAGACGCACGTTGTCGGATTTATGGACCCGGCAGTCCACACAGGGTAGTCTGCGTGGTTGATTTGTCGAGGGACAGATCGAGGATCAGAAGTCGATGGCAACACAAGACGCAAGGATTGAACAGGTTCGGGCCGTCAGGATGACGTAATACCCTACGTCCTGTGTTGGGTGTTTGGATTGCTGTGTATGAAGTTCCTGAAGGATCTCCGTAGTTGGGTTCTGTCCTAGGTATCGTATCGTGAGTTGTAATGTGTTCTGGAGGGGGTTCTCAAGGCACCTTATATAGTCCGGCTGCCTTGAGTTACAAGTCGGCTAGAGATCATAACCTACCAGAAATACAAGGATCTAATCCTATAACGATTACAGATATCTTTCCTTAGAATTTCGGCTAGCTTATCTTGATCTCCGATCTTCTTGCGTGATACGCCGTCTGCTTCCTTGCCGTGCGCACCGTCGTAGTCATCCCGGTTTGTCCGACTGGTGGGCCTCCCGAGTG
>CM014276.1:34985900-34996490 GCA_004135705.1 Alloteropsis semialata | reverse complement strand
ATAGGTATCAAGGATAAATCATGTTACACTTGCCTTCCTCAAAATAGTGCTGCTGATCTTGGTCTTCAAAGTCTTGATCAAAGCCGGCCTCGTACTGCTCGCACTCTAAACACGCATTCCAATCACCACACATACATCCATCACAAGCCAGTACATGCATATAAAAGTATATCTATTAGAACAGTACACCATACAATGAAAACAGAAACAAAAAGGATATAAAACTAATCTACGTATTTCTACGAACACAACAACGCGAAAATCACTCTAATCGGATTTACGGTGAAGAAACTACGCTAAAAACAAGATAACGGACTATCCTGCGATAAACCGAGGACCTAATCGTAATTAAACCTAAACAGCAGGGGGTAGCAAAGAAGAAAAGCATTGCACAGGGGATGGCGGGTTGATTAAGAGATTTTGCAGGGACTCTTTAGAGAAAAGGCCGAAGGGGTAAGCTTGATCTAATCCTGGCCGTTGGATCAAGGATGGATGGCCGGATTTTTATGAAACGAAGGGGTATGCGATGTTTTAATCCTGGCCGCAGAACGGAGATCGGACGGTGGCTGGGATTCTGCTTGGTCTGATCGGCACAGGAGCGACGCCGGTTTTTTGCCGGTTTTTTTTCGCGAGAACACAGCGGCGCCGGTTTTTCGCCGATCTTTTTCGCGAGAACAGGCCCCGGCGGCCGTTCTGCTCGCCGGCGTTGGCCGGTCCGGGGGCCTGGGACCTCTGTTTCGCGAACGGAAAGAACCAGGAGGAAGAGGGGGACAGGGCGCATCTCACCAGGGGTTCGGGGTCGACGATTGGGCGACGAGACGGTCGAACGGCGGTGGATGGCGGTCGGTAGCGGCGGCGCTCGGCGTCGAGATGGCTGTGGCCTCGGTCTGCTGCTTCTGAGCGCTGGGATGCCTTGCGCTTTCTCCTGGGTGTGTGAGATGGAACACCGATGGATGAATAGGGGTTCGGGTATGGTAAATCAAGGACGGCGACGAACGTACCTCACGAACTCCGGCGAGGAATTGTCGGCAGTTCAAGGCACGGGGCCGAGGGCGCTATATCAGAATGTGTAAAGGATTGAGAGAGGGTTCAATTGGGGAGCTTTATAGGGGAGAAGGAGCATTGGTTGCTCGGAATTGAATGGGGCAGTTTCTGGATTAAAGGGGCGACGTTTTCTGGAGGAGAAAGGGGCGACGGTTCAGAGGGAAGAAGGAAAGGCGATGGTTTCCTGCGTGTGCTCGTGATGGGGTGGGCCGACTGATTGTGGGCCACAGGGAAAAGGAAAGGAAGCCAGGCTTGGACTTGGTTTGGGCTTCGGGGAGAAAAGGAGAAAGAAAGCCGGGCCGGGTTTGGATTTGGATAGGGTTTCGGACTGGGTAGGGTAGGTTTTTGGACTTTGGGTTTTAGGGTCGGGTTCTCGGACTCTGGAAAAGAAAGAAAAGAGAAACAAAAACAGGCCGAGCTTAGGGTTAGGTTTTCCGGGCTCTAAGGCTAACACACAAAACACTCATACAAGAAAACGATGCATCGGCATGAAATGCACAAACAAGTTTCTAAACCTAGGGTTGATTTTAATTTCCGAAAAGGGTTTTACATTTACCTAAATTTGTGAATGCACACACAAGAACTAGCAAATTAATTACTATATTAGAAAGGGAATTTTTAGGGTGTTACAAACCTACCCCCCTTAAAATGAATCTCGTCCTCGAGATTCGGTTGAGCCTTCAAACAGCTGTGGATATTCTGCCTTTAGATCTTCTTCTCCTTGTCGGCTCCACTGCACCTTACACATCCGTATCACCTTACTCCTTGTGACTCTTTCTGCCACTTCCAGTATCTTGACGGGATACTCTTTATAAGTAAGGTCCTCTTGTACATCAAGTTCATCCAGAGGTAACTGTTCTTCTGGCACTCGTAAACATTTCTTCAGTTGTGATACATGGAACACATCGTGTACGCCTGACAGTCTAATTGGCAATTCCAATTGATAAGCCACCTCACCTTTTCTGTCCAACACCTTGAATGGTCCAATATACCTTGGTGCTAGTTTGCCTTTGACATTGAATCTTCGAACTCCTCTCATAGGTGACACCTTGAGATATACGTAGTCGCCAATGTCAAAACTAAGGTCTCGACGTCTGACATCCGCATAACTCTTTTGCCTGGATTGTGCTACCTTCAAATTTTGCCTGATTGTCTGCACCTGTCTTTCAGCCTCTTTAAGAATTTCAGGTCCAAACACTTGGCTTTCTCCCGTTTGATTCCAGAACAAGGGTGTCCTGCATTTCCTGCCATATAATGCCTCAAAAGGTGCCATTTGTAGACTCTTCTGGAAACTGTTGTTATAAGAGAATTCTGCATATGGCAAACTCTTATCCCAACTTGTCCCGTACTGTAAAGCACAAGCCCTCAACATATCTTCCAAGATTTGGTTCGTCCTTTCAGTTTGCCCATCAGTCTGTGGATGATAAGCCGAACTAAAGTTCAGTTTTGTATCCATTGACTCATGAAGTTTATGCCAGAACTGTGATGTAAACTGTGATCCTCGATCTGACACTATCTTCTTTGGAACTCCATGCAGGCATACTATTCGCTCCATGTATAGCTCTGCTAGCTTTGCACCCGAGTAAGTGGTCTTTACCGGAACAAAGTGAGCCACCTTTGTTAGTCGATCCACAATTACCCATATAGAATCAAAACCTCTCTGAGTACGGGGCAAACCAACTATAAAGTCCATTCCGACTTCTTCCCATTTCCACTCTGGTATCTTCAAGGGTTGGAGTAAACCGGCAGGTCTCTGGTGTTCCGCTTTAACTCTTTGACACGTGTCACATAGAGCGACGTATGTTGCAACATCTCGCTTAAGTCCATACCACCAATATCTCTCTTTAATATCCAAATACATCTTTGTACTTCCCGGGTGTATGGAGTAAGCTGAATTATGTGCTTCCCTTAGAATAGCATCTCTTATATGTTTTAGGTTAGGCACACATATTCTTTTACCAAACCACACAGTTCCTTGCTCGTCCATGGTAAATCCTGGTGCTTTTCCCTGAATGATCAAAGATATGATTTCCTGAATCTTCTTATCTTCTTGTTGCCCTTCTTTAATCTCTTTTTCTAGTGTTGGTTCAACTTCCATTTCCACTGTGCTAGCAGCAATTCCCAAATTCAACCGTTCAAATTCCTTTCCGAGTTCTTCTGGCAACTGGGTAACTCTATTTGCATGACTTCTTCTGCTTAAAGCATCTGCCACCAAATTTGCCTTCCCTGGATGATAGTGAATCTCCAGGTCGTAGTCCTTGATTAACTCCAACCATCGGCGTTGCCTCAAATTCAGGTCTGACTGTGTGAACACATACTTCAGACTCTTGTGGTCAGTGTAGATATCACACTTATGGCCAATCAAGTAGTGTCTCCAAATCTTTAGTGCGTGCACCACTGCTGCAAGTTCAAGGTCATGAGTCGGATAATTTAACTCATGCTTCCTTAACTGTCTGGAGGCATATGCTACCACTTTTCCTTCTTGCATAAGTACACATCCCAAACCTTGACGAGATGCATCACAATATATAGAGAAACTCTTGGTTATATCTGGCAGTACCAATATTGGAGCAGTGGTTAATCTTTTCTTCAGCTCCTCAAAACTGGCTTGACACTTTTCTGTCCACACGAACTTCACGTTCTTCTCTAGCAAGGACGTCATAGGTTTAGCTAGTTTGGAGAACCCTTCAATGAACCGTCGATAGTATCCGGCCATTCCAAGGAAACTCCGAATCTCACTCACATCTTTTGGTGGATTCCAACTCAACACATCTTTAACCTTCTTTGGATCAACTGCCACTCCTCCATTGGATACGACATGACCCAAAAATGCTACTTCCTTTAGCCAAAATTCACATTTACTGAACTTGGCATACAGTTGTTGTTCCCTGAGCCTCTGTAATACCAACCGTAGATGCTCCTCATGCTCTTCTTCATTCTTGGAGAAAATCAGAATGTCATCAATGAATACTACCACAAACTTGTCCAAATAATCCATGAAGACTTTATTCATCAAATACATGAAGTATGCAGGAGCATTGGTCAATCCAAATGACATCACTGTAAACTCATACAATCCATACCGGGTGGTGAATGCTGTCTTGGGAATATCAGAAGCACGAATTCTCATCTGATGATATCCTGAACGGAGATCAATCTTAGAGAATACACATGCTCCCTTCAATTGATCAAAGAGATCATCGATCCTTGGTAGCGGATACTTATTCTTTATGGTTACGTCATTGAGTGCTCGGTAATCGATGCACATTCTCTTGGTTCCATCTTTCTTCTCAACAAACAATACCGGTGCTCCCCAAGGTGAAGAGCTAGGTCTAATATAACCCTTCTCAAGTAGCTCATCTAATTGCTTCTTAAGTTCTTCTAATTCTTTCACACCCATTCTATATGGTCGCTTAGCTATAGGTGCAGTGCCAGGTTTAAGATCAATAAGAAATTCAACTTCGCGTTCTGGTGGCATACCTGGCAACTCTGCGGGAAATACATCGGGAAATTCCTTCACCACATTGATGTCTTCCATGGCCATCTCCTTCACTTGATTAGCATGACACACCTCTGAAGCTGTCATTGTTGCTTGATATTCTACTTTCTCTCCAGAACTTGCTATCAGCTGCACTGCTCTTTTAGCACACTGAATTACTCCATCATGCTTTGCTAGCCAGGACATTCCCAGGATAATATCAATGCCAGTAGAATTCAGGATTATAGGGTTGGCTACAAAATCTACCCCCCTTATTTTTATGCTAACCTTTGGACAAACTAAGGTTGCCTTTAGTTCTCCACCAGGTGAACTAACTATCATTGCTTTTTGCATAGGTTGCATAATCATCATGTGCTTTTTCACAAACTGGGCAGATATAAAAGCATGCGATGCTCCAGAATCAAATAATACTTGTCGAGGTTGTACTCGTCAGATATTTGTCCGGCAGACACCCCGCTTTGTGCGAAGATTGACCACGGTGATGAACAGAAAGACACGGGATTTTTATACTGGTTCGGGCCCTCGAGATCGAGTAATAACCCTACGTCCAGTTGCTGCTTGTATTATTTCGTCGAGTACAGATTACAATGCGTAACAAGTACCCTCGGGTGGACTTGTGGATCAATGAGCAACTATTGAGAGATACCCTCTACGGACAGGACCCCCGCTTTTATACCCAGGGAGACGTGCCTTACAAGACAAAATGGACCTAAACCTAGTAGGACTCTAACTATCTTCGGGCTTCCCTTCTGTGATCTGGTCGTCGTGTCTTGTTCGGAGTCTTGTTCGGTTTGGAGTCGGTAGTCGGTAATCCTCGTGATCGGGCACCCTGGTATTATGGCCTCAACAGTAGCCCCCGAGCTTATCTTGTTCAGAAAAGGTTGATCGTTCAATAGTCTTCGGGTCTTTTTGCTCTTCGGGTGATTTCTGGATATGCGAATACCTCGTCAATCACGAGAGCCAGAAAAGTTCCCGAACTCTTGAATGTGGAAACCTGCATCTGAATGACAAGGTCAAAGAAAAATATCAGCCATAATAATAAAAAAGAACTGTTCCGTCTTGGAAAATGAAACGCCCCAGGAGTGATGTAACTGCTGCCCAGCGTATTTAAAACCCACTCCGCACGTCTCCCGGAACTCTAGCAGTGCATGCGGTACGGCTCTGCTCCGGCTCCTCGAATCCCGCGCGAAGCGTTGCATCCCTGAGTCTTTAAATATCAGATCTCCTGGATTGATTTGTACTTGAACTTTCCAACCTAAACCTTCTCCCTCCCCTCGCCATGGGAAAGAAAAAGCTCAGCCGCAAGTTACAAGCTTCCTCGCCTCCTCTGCAGAGACTCCCCTCGCAGCTCCGGCGAGCAACTGCCCGACAAGCCGGAGGACCCGCCGGCGACGACACCTCCCACTGCTCCTCCTCAGGCTCCGCTCCTGGCTCTCCCCTGGCATGGGGATGAAGGAGTCAAGGTTGAGCCACCAGAGGAGGAGGCTCCGGCGGTTGCGCCGCCGTCTCCCGAGGCTGCTGCGCCGTCTCCCGAGGCTGCTCCGTCGAGCATTGCCGCCGGGAAACGCCCTGCGCCTTCCTCTCCAGCCCCGGCGTCCCCTATCTCCCTCTCCTCCGATGATGAGCCAAAGCAAGGAGGGAGCGGGATCCGGCTGAAGCCAGAGGCGGCGTACGCAGGCGCATCTTCGTCTTCTGCTCCGGTGGACACCAGCGGCGACGAGGAATTCGCCCGGCGCCTCTTCGTCTCCTTGAACCGCGACCTGATCGGGATTCCTGCAGACGGAGCGCTCGTGGATCTCGTCAGCGACTCCGAAGAGGAGAACGCGATAGATGATGATCCACCGGAGACTACGCCATCGCCCTGATCAGCAGTTGATATTCATCAACCCAAGATCAGGGTGCTTTAGTATTTTTGGTTTTAGGATAGTTATCGATCCATTGTGAAATGTTCCCTCTTTTGGATTCAATGAAGAAATTTCACTTGATGGATGTAACTTTGAATTTCTCGTGCTCTGAAATTTTGCCTAAGTCAATCTGTTTAGGAAATTATTCATCCAGAACAAATCATCCCGAATAAACACTTTCTCCCAAACAGACTGACGATCTTTAGTGTGTTCGGGAAATTTGATCCAAATCAAACGTGATCGGGAGATCTCCTCGCTTCACACTAAGTGTTCGGTCATTTAAAACTGATAGCTTCCAATTTTAAATGCATTGAATTTGTCCTGCACAGTTTTCGAAACGACGCGTGCCGCAGAAAAAGGAAAGAATCTTTTTGACCCAACAGTCACTGCGGATTGCGCGGCTCAAGGGCAGGTTTTTCGGGGCTCGCGCTCCCTCGCAGAACCATAAAGCCCCCAAGCGCGGCCGCTTGAGATCTATTTGGGACTTCGTCTTCCTCATTCACTTCCACAAAACACTCGCCATTTTCAACCTCTGTCCATCTACTCCTCCAACCCTGCTAGCCTCCAGTCGCCATGGCATCCACGCACCAGTCATCTTCTGGCACCGAGTCCACAGACAACCAGAGCAGCGCCGCGGCCGGACGTGAACTCCGCAGCGGGAACACAATCCCGACCTCGGATCAGTATTGGAAGAAATCGACCACGACAGAGAAGCAGTTGAAGAAGCTGGAGGATCTTGGATTACTCCCAAGCACCGAACTCTTTCCTCGTCGTGAGGCCAAAGGTCAGATGTTCCCGACCCCCGACACTCTTGAGATGGTGGTGTTCATGGAGTTTTTCCACTGTGGATTCGGGGTTTTTCCATCTGAGTTCTTCCACAGCGTTTGCGAGCATTACCAAATAGAGCTTGTGCAACTCAAGCCCGGCGCTTTAACAATGCTCAGCGTCTTTGCCTTTTTGTGCGAAGCCTGGCTAGGAATTAAGCCCTCGCTGCTGCTGTGGAGGTATTTTTATAGTCCTTCGTACTATAAAAATCAACTGATGATTGGGTCCATCAGTTTCTCCTTGAGAAATTGGGAGATTTACATCCCCTTTCCAGTCAAAGATAGCTGGAAAGGATATGAACGTCACTGGTTTTACATCACCCTTCCCCAAGCCTCTCGGGCAAAAGGGAAGTACTTGATGCCAACTCTCAAGGACGAGGTCAAGGCTGTGCCAAGACTCACCCCGGACATGAAAAAGCACATTGACCGGATCGTGGAGCTCCGCAACGCAGGTTTGACGGCAGTTCATGTGGCGGAGATCTTCATTAGGTGGAGATTCATTCCGCTTATGACTCGTGACCGCTATGCCTGGACATTCACGGGCTACAATGATCCGAACAGGATGAAACCTGATGGTGAGCATTCATTTTTCTGTTCTGTTGTTTTTCCGAGTTAGTTCGGTCATTTGAATTCATGACTCTTAACTAGCAGTTGTCCCAGAGTCAGAAGTGTCTGAGCGCCTGAACAAGATGTTTGGGGCTGATCTCCCGGAATGGGAAGGCGTCCCAACACCTTATACTGCTGACAACCCTCCTCCAAAGGTAAACTGTTACTCAGAAAAGATATTCTTTCTTGTATAATAGTGATATGATACATCTCTTTTCTCCCGACCAGGCTCCAGCTATTGTTGATGCCCCGCCCCAGAGCGGTGCCATCAATATTGAAGAAGAGGGAGAGCAGCCCGTTAACCAAGGCACCGAGGCCCCGACCAACGATCCACCCAAACCTGATCTGGAGAAAGAGATCTCAAGCAGCCCCCAGGCGAATATCCCCCGAACTCGGAAACGTTCTCGCAGCGTGGAGGGGATAGTTCCGGATTCAGAAGTCTCCGGATCGCCTGGGTCAGCCAATCTGCGGCCCAATCGCACTCAGCCTCGTCATGTTGCCCAGGTACCAAGCATGATCGTATTCGGGCGTTTATTCGCAGCCTTTGATCAAATAACCAAAGCTAAACGTGATCGGGAGATTTCTCGACAGGAAATTCGTCCGACCAGACCATCATCAAAGCCTGTTTCTGGTGCCAAGAGATTCAAGTTCAACATCCCGACGGCCAAGTAAGAGCTTTGACAATCTTTGATTATATATGAACATTCTTCTCAAATGTTGTTTTCATTGTTGATTGTTCGGGAATTCAGGCGCCCCGATCCCACAGCTTCTCCTCCTGTCAAGCCACCTGTCAAGGAGAAAACTCCCGATCTGGACTCGGCAGCACCACCCGATGGCTCAGAGAAAACTGCGGAGATTGCAGGACCCGTCCCGACGCCCCTGGGCCCGGTCTTTAGCGCGCTCTCGACAGCTGAAGAGCAATGGCATTTGCTGAACGCTCGTGCCTCAGCTGCTGAAGCGTCTGTGACCAGACTGGGAGCCCAGGTGACTGTTCTCCAGTCCGAGAAAGAAGGTAAAAGCTTACGCTTCGCTTATTGAGTCTTTATCTTTTGAACTTTTTGTTCATACACTGCCTTTGATCCTGTAGCTGACTCCAAGAGCATTGAGTTGCTCGAGAAGAAGAACTCGGACCTGGAAGGGAAACTAGCTGATCTGACCGCCCGCCTTGAAGCATTGGAGAAGCATAGTTCGTCCTTGGAATCCAGGTTGATGGAAGGTGCCTGCATTGCGGCAACTCATGCCATCGGTGCTTTAAAGAGCCATATCCCTAATCTGGACGTTTCTGTGCTCTCAGAGGGCTTCAAGTGTTCGGCGTCAGATGCCGAGGTAATGTTTGAGAGTCTTAACCCTGTGGTCAAACCTTTTGTCAAGAAACTTGGTCTCCATCTGAGTGATTCAGAGGAATCACCTTGAACACTGTGCAGAAATTCCTGTAATAGGACAGAACTTTAACAGTTTAGAATGCGATTTAGTTTTGCTAAACATATGCGTGCATGTTTTTGCGTAAATCTTAGAGCTGATCGGTATTTTCATGGATCTTTTTAACTGATAGCTTTGTCATAGCCAAAAGTCCCGTTACCATAAGCTATTCCGGAATTGTTTAGTTGCTGAGACTCGGGCGGCCTGCTGAACTGTGTAATTCCTTGTAGTCATGGTGTTCGGTAATTTTAGCGTTTGCCTAGCTTTCTTGAATTAAAAAGTCCGTTTCTTGCATGGTAGTAGTACCGTAGTAGCCCCCGGGCTCTTTTACAGTCATGCTGGCATGCTGAAAAGAGTCTAGAAGTACGAACTGCAAGAAACTTCCCGATCACATGGGGAGCCCCCGAGCGTAGAGCTCGGGACGCATAGAATAGGTCTGAAAAGAAAATTTTCAGCATGGTAGTCCCCGGCTCTTTGTTAGTATATGCAGTATGATAACAAAGAGTAGAAACAGAATAGAAAATATAAAATCCAGCCCCCGAGCATAAAAGCGAGGGTGAGTAGAGTATATAGAACTTATCTTTTTTTTTGTGTTGGCGCTGTAGGCGACGCAGATGACGGTTTATACCCGCCAAACCTGATGGTTGGTCTAGAACTGTGCACGATCTCCAGTGTTTAAGTGTAGAACCTGCGTAGTTGATCCATATTCCACGTGTTTGGCAGTATGTCCCCATCTATCTCTGCGATCCTGTAGGCTCCTGGTCGGGCGATATCTACTACGATGTATGGTCCTTGCCATGGAGAGGACAATTTATTTTTGTCCTTGGTGCGTTGATCTAGTTTGAGCACCATGTCTCCAATGCATAGGCTTCGTTGTCGAACATTAGCATCGTAGTACTGCCGCAATTTTTGCTGATATTGGGCCACTCTAAAAGCAGCCGCGTCACGAGCCTCCTCCAGGAGGATTAGCTCATCAGTGCGTCTGTCAGGCTCTTCAGTCTCTGAAAACATTGCCACGCGGGGGGCTTGTAGTCGGATGTCGGATGGTAGAATCGCCTCTGCTCCATACACCAAGAAGAAAGGTGTTTCGCCTGTTGCCCGATTCATAGTGGTCCTCATTGACCAGAGTACTGTCGGGACTTCATGAATCCAGCGCTTGTCGTAAGCTTGCAATCTGTTGAAAATCCTCTTCTTGATGCCCTGGAGCACGATGCCATTGGCACGTTCCACTTGCCCGTTTGTCTTCGGGTGGTTTACCGACGACCGATCATGCTTAATCCCGTGGTCGTAGCAA
>CM014276.1:34956768-34984900 GCA_004135705.1 Alloteropsis semialata | reverse complement strand
GTCCCATCTTCTTAGGGCAATTGTTAGCAAAATGCCCCGGTTCACCACAACTGTAACACACCCTTGGAGTCACGGGTGTTGTGTTGGCCTGTGTGAGTGGTGGAGCTTGAGCTTTCAGCTGTGGGTTCTGAGGCCTGTACTGCTGCTGCTGGTTCTGGGGACGCTGCTGGTACTGGGGACGGCCTGTCTGAGAAGAAGATCCCTGAAAGCGAGGCTGATTACCCATTGATGGATTGTAGCGAGGACGCGAGCTGCTTCCAGAATGTTGGCCCATATACTTCCTCTTCTTTTCTTCCATCTCCTTGCGCTTATGCTCAAGCATCAGAGCTTTGTCAACCAACTTTTGAAAGTTTTCAAAAGTGTGGGTCATGAGTTGGTACTGTAGCCCATCATTCAATCCCAACAGAAAGAGCCTCTGTTTCTTATCATCTGTGGAGACATCCTCTGAAGCATACCTTGATAGTTCAATAAATTTATCACGGTAAGCCGTGACAGTCATAGATCCCTGCTTCAATGCCAAGAACTCCTGACGCTTCAATATCATCAAGCCATCCGGCACATGGTGAGAACGGAAGCTCTCGCAGAATTCCAGCCAAGTGATCTGATTAGGGTGGGGATGAGCATACTGATATGCATCCCACCAGTCTAGGGCTGCTCCTTGTAGTTGGCCTGACCCATAAAGAACCTTCTCACGATCATCACATTGAGCAATGTCAAGCTGCCGATCCACTGCCTTGAGCCAGTCCACCGCTTGCAAAGGATTACTTGCACTGGAGAAGGTTGGTGGACGACCCTTCATGAATTCTCCACGCTTGTCCCTGGGTGGAGCGGGATGTGGTGGATGAGGAGGTTGGTTCTGCTGGTTTTGCTGCATCATTGCCATGGTTTGAGCCAACTGCTGCATGATCTGGTTCTGCTGGGCCAGAAGTTGCTCCACAGTGGGTTGGTTTCCTCCCTGGTTACCTCTTCTGCCACTGGCCATCTGTTAAAGACATTAATATTACTGTTATTCAACCATCCAAGATAACCATAATCTGATTCTTGACAAGGGTATGGAAATGATAGATGTGCAGAACAAAAACCCACCCAACTATTTACACACAAAGCCTTAACCTATATCTAGATGCTTGTGAGTATAAAACTCACAATCATCACAATCATTACAAAAAGCCAACTCATGCATTTAACATAATCACAATAATTCAAATCACCCAAGAGCACAGGTTCACACATGAGAAACTTAAAACAAACTCAAAACGCATCTAAGTCGTTTATTACAACTCATGGGTCAAACCTAAAGATCGTCACCTATGGTGATGCAGGCCTATCTCATGAAAGAAAACAACGGGGAAAGTCAAATTTTGCAATAGATAAGGATAGAAGTATAAGCAAAGATTTTTAATAAATTACTGACAAGGCAAAACAAGGATAGATTAAATAAATAAGATGAGGTATGTATAATCAATAAATAAAATAACCAAGGTTAAATCAAAATGAAATAAAGCAAGGAGTATAAACTCTAAACGACCATTCTACTCTAGGCTGCGCATCCTACAGTCAACCTGGCTTTGATACCACTCTGTCACACCCGGATTTACGAAGGAAATCCGAATGCTACTATATGTGTACCCAGGAAGTCTTTACACACATATAGCTCAGAAATGAATATCAAAGAAAGGGAAACAGTGCTCGATAACATAAATCATAACAAGTCTTACATCACAGGCATTACATTTATTATCGAGTTTATCAAAGTAGCGGAAGCCTGACATAATCTATCTCCAAGACTTCTCCACAGGGACTCTGACTGGGGGAATGCACTGCCTAGAAGTCCGGGAACTCCTCGGGGAATACAAAAGCATCCACTGGCGGCTCCTCTGAGTACCCATCCGGGATTTTGTTGATATGAAGCAAGTGTAAGTAAACCATCTTACTTAGCAAGCATAACATGATTAAATGAGGCTCAAAAGGCTATGCAAGGTTTAAACTGCGGTTAGCATTTTTAGTTGATTGATTTTAAAATTAACCTGAATTACTAGAATTAGATGACAACCCAGTTGTAACCCACATTATGAAAAACACGTCAGATATTATAAGTAACCAACATCATCATTAACCATTACTTTAGAAAACAAGGAACCGCTCGAAAAGGATCCAGGCCGCTCTTGACCGTGAGCACGGCTGTTATAACAGTTTTACACTCTGCAGAGGTTGTACACTTTCACCACCGGTCGTGATCCCCCTTGCCTTGGGCACGCACTCCCTTCACACCATGTGAAATGAGTACAGGGTTTCACTACGAGACCTTTCAAAAGACACCCTAGCAAGCTAGTGGCCGCTACGGTTTCTTGACAGGCGCATGGACCCCTCCAGGCTCCAGCCAAAACATCACACAAATCCATCACACACAAACCCCAACGAGAACTGACCGAGGTCCACACTTAAACCTGGCAGCCCCACTTGCGCCTTTCGGTAACCACTAGACAAGCTAGAGCCGTACAGTTTACTTAGTCAAGACCAGAGCCATGTGGTTCCTATGGTTGTACGGTTTTCCTGGGTGGCCGCTTTAAGATCGGAACCTTAAGAAGAGACGCTTAGAGCAATCCAAACACATGCTCAAGCTCCCTAAACCAAGTTGCTAAAAAGCACATTTTAATAAGGTTCCAAGTATATCATTAGTCAAGATTATTATTTCATAACGAACATTAGCGGTTGGCAAGCATAGCGACAACTAACATATCTACCCATATGCATAAACCCAAGGTAACAAGGTAAATAGGATAAACAAGACTAGTCAATCCTATGGTTTAACAAATTAGACACATGCATGAATGAATAACGTGATTAATAGGTGAATAGGTATCAAGGATGAATCATGTTACACTTGCCTTCCTCAAAATAGTGCTGCTGATCTTGGTCTTCAAAGTCTTGATCAAAGCCGGCCTCGTACTGCTCGCACTCTAAACACGCATTCCAATCACCACACATACATCCATCACAAGCCAGTACATGCATACAAAAGTATATCTATTAGAACAGTACACCATACAATGAAAACAGAAACAAAAAGGATATAAAACTAATCTACGCATTTCTACGAACACAACAACGTGAAAATCACTCTAATCGGATTTACGGTGAAGAAACTACGCTAAAAACAAGATAACGGACTATCCTGCGATAAACCGAGGACTTAAACATAATTAAACCTAAACAGCAGGGGGTAGCAAAGAAGAAAAGCATTGCACAGGGGATGGCGGGTTGATTAAGAGATTTTGCAGGGACTCTTTAGAGAAAAGGCCGAAGGGGTAAGCTTGATCTAATCCTGGCCGTTGGATCAAGGATGGATGGCCGGATTTTTATGAAACGAAGGGGTATGCGATGTTTTAATCCTGGCCGCAGAACGGAGATCGGACGGTGGCTGGGATTCTGCTTGGTCTGATCGGCACAGGAGCGACGCCGGTTTTTCGCTGGTTTTTTTTCGCGAGAACACAGCGGCGCCGGTTTTTCGCCGATCTTTTTCGCGAGAACAGGCCCCGGCGGCCGTTCTGCTCGCCGGCGTTGGCCGGTCCGGGGGCCTGGGACCTCTGTTTCGCGAACGGAAAGAACCAGGAGGAAGAGGGGGACAGGGCGCATCTCACCAGGGGTTCGGGGTCGACGATTGGGCGACGAGACGGTCGAACGGCGGTGGATGGCGGTCGGTAGCGGCGGCGCTCGGCGTCGAGATGGCTGCGGCCTCGGTCTGCTGCTTCTGAGCGCCGGGATGCCTTGCGCTTTCTCCTGGGTGCGTGAGATGGAACACCGATGGATGAATAGGGGTTCGGGTATGGTAAATCAAGGACGGCGACGAACGTACCTCACGAACTCCGGCGAGGAATTGTCGGCAGTTCAAGGCACGGGGCCGAGGGCGCTATATCAGAATGTGTAAAGGATTGAGAGAGGGTTCAATTGGGGAGCTTTATAGGGGAGAAGGAGCATTGGTTGCTCGGAATTGAATGGGGCAGTTTCTGGATTAAAGGGGCGACGTTTTCTGGAGGAGAAAGGGGCGACGGTTCAGAGGGAAGAAGGAAAGGCGATGGTTTCCTGCGTGTGCTCGTGATGGGGTGGGCCGGCTGATTGTGGGCCACAGGGAAAAGGAAAGGAAGCCAGGCTTGGACTTGGTTTGGGCTTCGGGGAGAAAAGGAGAAAGAAAGCCGGGCCGGGTTTGGATTTGGATAGGGTTTCGGACTGGGTAGGGTAGGTTTTTGGACTTTGGGTTTTAGGGTCGGGTTCTCGGACTCTGGAAAAGAAAGAAAAGAGAAACAAAAACAGGCCGAGCTTAGGGTTAGGTTTTCCGGGCTCTAAGGCTAACACACAAAACACTCATACAAGAAAACGATGCATCGGCATGAAATGCACAAACAAGTTTCTAAACCTAGGGTTGATTTTAATTTCCGAAAAGGGTTTTACATTTACCTAAATTTGTGAATGCACACACAAGAACTAGCAAATTAATTACTATATTAGAAAGGGAATTTTTAGGGTGTTACACTGGCTCGGACGCCGACGTTGACGAGCCAAGGAATCCATCTCCGGCCGTCGTGGTGGAAGAGGAGAAGGACGAGGCAGTGCCCGACTCCTTGTTCCAGGAGCAGGAGCACGCCCGGGCCATGGGCGTGTCGGTGGAGGAGAGGCGGCGCATGATGGCGGAGACGATTGTGCAGGCCGCCGCGGACGCAAGGCCGGTCTCCGATTTGGGGACCAGGCCGATCCTGATGACGGCTTCGGCGCAGCGGCGTCCCAAGCTCCAAATCTTGCGGCCCCGAGTCGTGGTGGTGAAAAGTACTCAGTAAGTTCTCGGTCTTCACGTTTCTTGTACGTACCATTATCTCCGAGTCCTTGTTTTAATTTCCGACTACTTTTTCCAGCAAATCTTCCGACGTTGATGGTGTGGCGGCCGGTGGGGCGGGGTCGTCGACTGCTACCCCGCAGAAACCGAGTTCTCCCCCGGCTGCACCTGTCGGCACGCCTCCCTCAGGCGTAGTGCCTGGGGCGACGGACCCAGCCCAAGGGTCGATGACGCCAAGGCCGGAGCAGGTGCCAGCCGGGTCTGCGCCGGAGGAAGACGTGGTGGGGACCGGGACGGAGGACGTGATGGCGCCCGGGTCGGAAGGTCTGGTGGTGCCTGGGGCGGAAGATGCGCAGGGCGATGCGGAGAAGGCGGCGGCTCCCCCGAGTGGTGGAGCTGACGACTTTGCGGTGGACCCTTCGGTGCCAGCCCTGCATGCGGGCGAAGATGCCGCTGCTCAAGGAGAGGTTCTCCAGAAGCAGTCGGAGGACCCGGGGACCATGATGGCCTCCGCGATTGATGCCGGCGCAGGAGAGGAGGAGGCGGTGCTTGCCGAGCTGGGGCTCGCACTCGACCAATCTCGGCGCTGTGTGGAGGTACATCTTTTGTTCTGCTTTGTTCTATTCGTCGTGGTTTATTGTATTTTGCCTGATTTCTCTGTTTTCCGCTGATTGGTGCAGAAATTGGCCACGCTCCGGCAGTCGCGCCTGCAGCAGCTTCGTGACGTGGAGTCGACGCGGCAGCGCGAGGCGGAGCTCAAACGGGTTAAGCGTCAGCGTGACGCCGCCCGGAAGAGTCTGAACGATGCCATTGTGGAGCATCGATCGAGTCTTCACCGTAAGGCCTTGTCCTTGTACTTCCCGAGTAGTTGTTGAACCGTCAGATTTTGCCGTGTTCTTTTCATCCTGACCGTGTGCTTCCCTGCTTTTTCAGAGAAGGAGATGGAGAGGGACCGCCACATCCAGGAACTGAAGGAGTTGCGTTTTGCGAACGCAACTCTGCAGCAGTCGGAGGAGGTGATGGCGGGGAAGCTAAAGACGGAGCAGGAGTTCCGGAAAGGTGCGGACATGACGATGCTCCAGGGAATGTATACTATCTAGAATAACGCTCAAATCATAACAGGCTTGGAGCAAGATCTGGCATCGGCGCATTTGGCCCTGACGGAGGTCAACGAGGCGGCGGTGGAGTTGCTGGACGCCGTGGCCCCAGAAGAGGGCGAACCGACAGCTCTCGTCGCTCGTCTGCACGGTGCGCCGGCTCGGATCGCCGATCTGGTCAAGGAGTCGGCAGTTGTGTGTGCGAACGATGCTCTCGCGCGTGTTTGAACACTCTACCCACGGATCGACCTTGCACCGGTTGGCGATGGGGTGGCGGCGGACGCCTCAACGGAGCAAGTCGACGAGGCACTGGCTCTAACTCGCCTAATCGCCGAGAAGGTCGGCGAGGCTCTCAAGTTTGAGTAGGATCCTGCAAGCTGAAGCAGGGTAGAGTAGACTTTGTATATACAAGCATTCAGAAACAAGTAAAACAAGTATATTGGATATTTTGTTTTATATTTTAAGGTTGCCCGAGTAGTTCTTTTGCTGAAATGTGCTTTTCCCTTCGCTTCACTTATCCTAAGTTCATAACGTCGAGAGCGGATCCCGTGCACGTGTAGAAGGCTTAGGCGTCATTCCAGGCCCGGTTACACAGCATTTAGTTAGGAACTACTCGGGAACAAGGTAATACCGAGTGGTTTTGCAAGGAGAACAAATATGAAATGGACAAAGCATATATTTTTATTGAACTCTATGATACATAGCTTTTATGGGTAGAACCGGCGTAAATGCTCTATGTTCCACGGGTGTGGGACTTCGGTGCCGTCCTCGTATTGGAGACGAAAAGTACCCGGACATATGACCTGAGTCACGATGAACGGTCCTTCCCATGGGGCAGAGAGTTTGTGAACCCCTGCTGTGGATTGTACTCGGCGTAAGACGAGGTCACCAATGTTCAAGTCCCGTTGCTGGACATTCTTGTCGTGGTAGCGTCGGAGTTGTTGTTGGTAGCGCGCGTGCTGTATGAGCGCGTTGACTCGGTGTTCCTCGATGGAGTCGAGGTCCACCTCGCGAGCTGCTTCTGCTTCGCCTTCTTCGTAGTTGTTGATGCGCGGTGAGCCAAAAGCGATGTCGGTGGGGAGGATTGCCTCAGAGCCGTAGACCAGGAAGAAAGGGGTGTGACCTGTTGCACGACTTGGCTGAGTCCTGAGTCCCCAGATGACCTGTGGTAGCTCTTGATGCCATCGTCCGGCGAATTTCTTCAACGGGTCGAAGATTCTCGCTTTTAGGCCTTGGAGTATCATGGCGTTGGCTCGTTCCACCTGTCCATTGCACCTGGGATGGGCGACGGAGGCGTAGTATACGTCGATGCACCTGCTCTCGCAAAAGTCCCAGAAGGCGGATGCGGTGAACTGTGTCCCCAAGTCGGTTATGATCCTATTAGGGACCCCGAATCGGTGTGTGATCTCTTCGATGAAGGCGGCGGCTTGCTTTGACGTTGGAGTTCCGACGATGGCCTTGTACTCTATCCATTTGGAGAATTTGTCGATGGCGACAAGGATGTGCGTGAAACCTCCCGGAGCCGCTCTGAACGGTCCCACCATGTCCAACCCCCAACAAGCGAAAGGCCACGAGGGCGGGATGGTGCGTAGAGCTTGGGCCGGGAGATGCTTCTGCTTGGCGAAGAATTGGCACCCTTGGCACCGGCGGACGAGTGCTTTGGCGTCGGACACGGCGGTAGGCCAGAAGAACCCGGCTCGGTATGCTTTCCCGACTAGTGTCCCTGCGGCGGCGTGGCTTCCACAAACTCCCGAGTGGATATCGTCAAGGATCTGGAGGCCGACTTCTTTCGTGACGCATTTGATGAAAACTTGATTTGTGGCGGCTCGTCTGTATAGGGCGTCACCGACCACCACGTAGTTCCTGCTTCGGCGTTCCAGGATCTTTCGTTCTGTGGGGTCTTGTGGCACCTTATTACGGGCGAGGTAATCTATGAACTCGGCCATCCAATCTTCTTCGGCGTCGATCGTCAACACCTCGCAAAGTTCAGGAGCAGGCTCTGGTTCGTCCCCTATCTCTTTGACGGAGGGTTTGAAGAGGCCTTGCACGAATACTCCCCCTGGTACTTCCGCGCGGGTTGACCCCAGCTTGGTGAGTGCATTAGCAGCGAGGTTGTTGTCCCATGGAACGTGGTGGTACTCAACTTCGTAGAATTTTCCCTCCTGCTTGTGCACTTCCTCGCAATAGGCGTTCATCCGCTCGCTGTGGCGATCCCAGTCTTTGTTCACCTGATTTATAACGACAGCGGAGTCGCCATAAACCAGGAGCCTCTTTATTCCTAGTGAAGTGGCGATGCGGAGCCCGTGGAGGATTGCTTCATACTCGGCGGCGTTGTTGGTGACGGGGAAGCGAATTTGGAGGACATATCGGAGCAGTTCCCCTTTCGGCGAGATGAAGAGTACACCGGCGCCTCCGCCGTCGATCATTAAGGAGCCGTCGAAGTACATCTTCCAATGCTCGCCGCTGGTGTCTTCTTTCGTGTCCTGGCTCTCGGTCCATTCGGCGACGAAGTCGGCGAGGATTTGTGACCTGATTGCGGTGCGCGGGACGAAGTCTATGATGAAGGAGGCGAGCTCGACGGACCACTTGATGATCCGCCCGGTGACGTCCCTGTTGTGGAGGATTTCGCCGAGTGGAAATTGCGTGACCACCTTGATGCGATGTGCTTGAAAATAATGGCAGAGTTTCCTTGATGTGATCAGCAGTGCGTAGAGCAGTTTCTGCACCTGAGGGTAGCGGGCCTTAGATTCGCTGAGTACTTCGCTTACGTAGTAGACTGGTCGCTGCACTCTTTGCACCTTTCCTTCTTCCTCCCTTTCCACGACGATGACAGTGCTCACCACATTAGTCGTGGCATCAATGTACAGGAGCAGCGTTTCGTCATTATGCGGGGCGGCGAGTACTGGTGGATTGGAGAGGTAATTTTTGAGGTCGGTGAAAGCTTGTTGCGCCTCCTGGTTCCACTCGAACTTGTCGGTCTTCTTGAGGATCTTGAAGAACGGCAAACCCTTATCCCCCAGCCGGGAGATGAACCTGCTCAAGGCCGCCATGCAACCAGTCAGCTTTTGGATCTCTTTCTTCCCAGTCGGCGGTTTCATCCTCCGATGGTGTCTATCTTCTCGGGGTTGGCTTGGATGCCTCTGTTGCTCACGATGAAGCCGAGTAGTTTCCCCTTCGGTACGCCAAAGACGCACTTGGTCGGGTTTAGCCTCCAGTTGAGCCTGCGGAGATTGGTGAATGTCTCGGAGAGGTCGGCGATGAACTCAGCTTCGGTCTTCGTCTTGATGACTATGTCGTTGACGTAGGCCTTGGCGTTGCGGCCGATCTATGTGCCTAGGGTGAGGTTGATGGCCCTCTAGTAAGTAGCACCAGCGTTGCGGAGGCCGAACGTCATCTTGGTGTAGCAGTAAGAGTCAATCGGAGTAATGAAGGATGTCTTCTCTTGGTCTTCTTCTTTCAAGGTGATCTGGTGATAGCCGGAGTAACAATCAAGGAAGCATAGGAGTACGCATCCGGTGGTGGAGTCGACGACTTGGTCGATGCGGGGCAGGACGAAGGGGTCCTTAGGGCAGTGCCTGTTGAGATCGGTGTAATCAACACACATTCTCCATTCATTATTCTTTTTTCTTACAAGGACTGTATTAGCGAGCCAGTTGGGATAAAAGACTTCTCTAATGAACCCGGCAGCTAACAGCCTTGTAATCTCTACCCTAATGGCCTCCTTGCGGTCTTGCGCGAAGCGACGGAGCTTTTGGCGAACTGGCTTGGCGTTCGCGTCAACCTTCAAGGAGTGCTCGACCACCTCCCTCGGTACACCCGGCATATCTGATGGAGTCCATGCAAATATGTCGGCGTTGTGCCGGAGGAAGGTGACGAGCGCGCTTTCCTATTTGGGGTCGAGCCCTGAACCAATCAGGGCGGTCTTGGAGGGGTCGGAGAGCCCAAGCGAGATGGGGCGCACTTCTTCAGCCGGCTGCATGGTGGTCGGCGCGGCTCTTCGCTTGGAGGACTCGGGGATGGAGCCCGGGTCTCCCTGGAAAGTTCCCGCCTCGTGGACCACTTCCATCTGGAGCACGCTGCGCTCGATGCCGGTGCAGAGGTGGAGCCCTTCTTTGTCGCAGCCCTTGGCGGTGTGGACGTCACTGCGGACGGAGAGGACGCCGTTTGGTGCCGGCATCTTCATCAGCAGGTACGTATAGTTGGGAATCGCCATGAATTTGGCGAGCGCTGGCCTTCCGAGTATGGCGTGGTAGGCGGTGGTGAAGTCGGTGACCTGGAAGTTGAGGTACTCGGTCCGGAAGTTGCTCTGATCGCCGAAGGTGACGGGCAGAGCTATCTGCCCGAGTGGTTTGGAGCCCTTGCCCGGGATCAGCCCGTAGAACGGGTGGAGAGAAGGAGTCAGAGCGTCGAGGCCGATGCCCATGTCCCTCAGTGTTTGGGCGAAGATGATGTTAAGCCCGCTTCCGCCGTCGACGAGTACTTTGGTGAGGCGGGCGTTGTTGACGATCGGGCTGAGCACCAGGGGGTACTCGCCCACGTCGGAGATCTGGAACCACTGGTCCTCCCTGGAGAAGGTGATCGGCTGCTCGGACCAGCGGAGTGGTTGGACCGGTGATGTGTAGCAGGAGAATATTTCCCGGTCGCGCACCTTCTCCCTGCGCTTGTCATCCACGGGCGGTGGTCCTCCGAGGATGAAGTTCACCTGCCTCTCGACGTTCGGGAAAGCGGGGTTCGCGGGGGCCCCTTTTCCCTTGTCGCCTTTGTCGTCATCGCGCAGTGGCAGCTTCCCTTCTTTCTTCTTGTAAGCGTCGGCGAGTCCCATGCAGTCGATCATGCGGTGCTTAGACTGCTTGTGGATGGGGCAGGGCCCTTGGAGCATCTTCTCGAACTCGGTGTTGAAGTTGGACCGCGGGCGAGGGCCGCTGCGATCCATGGCGGCGACGATGAAGTCTCTCGAGCGCTTTCGGTCGCCCATCCTGCTCGGTTCAGGTCGGGAACGACGCGGGTCCTCCTTCTTCGGCCGGTCCTCTCGGCGAGGCGGACGATCATCGTCCCGAGTGCTTTTCTTGTTGTAGTGGAGGCGAGCGGCCTCCTTGGCGTTCGCCATCTTGTTTACCCGCCCAAAGAACTCGCCGGAGGTCTTTGGCATGTCCTCGCAAAGGCGCTCGAAGACGACGGAGTCACCGAGGCCGTCGAGGAAGTAGTTGATGATCTCGGACTCGGAGCAGCCGGGAACCAGGTTGCGGTTCTCCATGTACCGGTCGGTGTAGTCGCGGAGGCTCTCCCCGCGGTTCTGCTTCACCTTGCCCAGATCCCACACTGTGCCTGGCCGGATGGAGCTGCCCTGGAAGTAGCTCTTGAACTGGCGGCAAAGAGTGTCCCAGCTGTCGATAGAGCCGGGCTCAAGGCTGTGGAGCCAGCTCAGCCCCACCTTGGTCATGGCGACGGGGAAGTAGGCGCACATGGAGTCGTGGTCGCCGTTGACCGCGCGGATGGCGATGCTGTACGTCCGGAGCCACATCGTAGGGTCCGTCTTCCCGTCGTATCTTTCTATGCCTGTAGGTTTGAAGTTAGCAGGCATTCGAATAGATCTTACTCGAGCGGTAAACGCCGGGAAGCCGTCGCAGTCGTTGAGGTTCTCCATGTCCTCATGCCCCGAGTCGGCGGAGTGGTCTTCAGGAGTGCGAGCCCGAGGTGGCCTATCTTGTCCGAGTGGAGGTCCGTACTTGCGGTCGAATTCGCGGCGACGTGCGGCCTCATTGGCTTCGAGCTCTCGGCGTAGGCGCGTGTCGCGGTCCAACCCCGGGGCGCCGTGTTCGCGGTTGTACTCGGCGCGCCGTCGGAGCTCCTCCTCGTCCCTTCGCCGGTGGCGGTCATCGAGGTTCCTGCGGAGGTTGTGGTTGTGGAGTTGTTCGCGGAGGTCCGGCTGGTCGACCACGTCGTGATCGACTTCACGACGGCTGGCCGACTTGGAGTGGCGAGATGATGAAACGGCAGCTTTTTGGGCGTTGATCATGCCCGCGGCGGCGGTCAACCTGGTCTTGATCCGGTTGAGCTCCGGGGTTTCCGGAATCCCTTCCAGTTCAAGGTGCGCGGCGGCGAGATTAGCCGATGGGGTAGCGTAGACGCCCACACCGCCGACTTCTTGGATGAAGTCGTTGTGGAGGTTACGCGTGGCCCTGGGGTTTCGGCGATCCCGTCGCGCGTCGCGGCGTCATTGCTTCTCATCGTTGCGTCCAATCCTGGCGTCACGATGTGCTTGATCTTCCCCTTGAACCGTCGGCTCATCGGCGGATATGTCGGAGACGAACGTCTCCCTCTTGGCAGGCACGATCCTCTTGTTTGGAGGGAGGACACGTGTGACCCGCGGGAAAGTCGGAGTTGGTTCCTGTTCAGGCGGAGTCGGCGCATCCTGAGGAGGAGGGTGTTGCGCCGCCGCAACGTCTGGAGCTGATCCGATCTGGGTGGTCGTGATGGGATCGACCGCCCTGATCGCATCTGGGGAGTAGTCGGCGCTCAGCCGTTCGCCGAGTGCTTCTTGATAGACGGCCCCGCTGTTCCTGAGTCCCAGCGGGAATCGTGTTGGCGAGGTGATGTCCTGGCGAGCAGATTCGGCGAGCTCGATACACTCGCCGATGGAGGCGATGGCGTGGTCCATGTCTGCCTCAAACTGGCGTTGGCGTGCGGCCCATCGGCGCCTTCGCTCCTCGGGAGTCTGCTGCACCTTGCGTGGCGGAGACGGAGTGGATGAAGCAGTCGGCGGCGTATGCGGAAGCGTGCTCCCCTCGGGTGCCGGGAGAGCGATGTTGGCCGCCGTGATCGCCGAGTTGTTGGCGATGGTCGGCGACGGAGTGGTGATGGTGACGATCCCGTCTGGCGTAGCGTCAAGTCGTGGCGCTGTCTCCTCCGGGGTGGCGTCACGGCTGAAGGAGAGCTCCCCCTCGGGTCCAGCGGTGAAGACCATGGACCCGAAGAAGAACATGTCCCCTCAGTGATGGATACCTTCACGGATGCCGGTGTGATGACGGCGGAAGTAGATGCCATCGAGCTTGCAGATTGATCTCGTCGATCAACCCCTACCTGGCGCGCCAACTGTCGGATTTATGGACCCGGCAGTCCACACAGGGTAGTCTGCGTGGTTGATTTGTCGAGGGACAGATCGAGGATCAGAAGTCGATGGTAACACAAGACGCAAGGATTGAACAGGTTCGGGCCGTCAGGATGACGTAATACCCTACGTCCTGTGTTGGGTGTATGGATTGCTGTGTATGAAGTTCCTGAAGGATCTCCGTAGTTGGGTTCTGTCCTAGGTTTCGTATCGTGAGTTGTAATGTGTTCTGGAGGGGGGTCTCAAGGCACCTTATATAGTCCGCTGCCTTGAGTTACAAGTCGGCTAGAGATCACAACCTACCCGAAATACAAGGATCTGATCCTATAATGATTACAGATATCTTTCCCTAGAATTCCGGCTAGCTTATCTTGATCTCCGATCTTCTTGCGTGATACGCCGTCTGCTTCCTTGCTGTGCGCACCGTCGTAGTCATCCTGGTTTGTCCGACTGGTGGGCCTCTCGAGTGGTGGGCCACCCAGTCTGACAAACCGACCCGATAGCACTCGGATTGGGCCGCCCCCTGCTGGTTGGGCCAATCCACCTTCTGGGTACCCCCGGGGGTCTATTCCGGACACACGTAGGGGTGCCCTAGGGTCGAAAGGTCACCTAGGACGCCTTCAAACGTCGCGGAGACGAAGAAAGAACAGCAAATTAGGATTTGGAAGAGCTAGGGTTGAATAATGCAAAAAAGTAAAGGCAAAAATAGTAGATTTGATTGAATCGATTGGGTCTGTCCTCAATCGGCCGAATCCCCTTATATTTATATGGAGGGTAGGGCTTGTCCCGCAAGGAAACCAAGTTACAACTCGTTACAATCTTGGAATCCTAAACCTAGTCGAATTACAATGGGCAAACCGGTCTGACCGGTCCCCAAACCGGTCAGACCGGTCTGGGCTCGTATTCTCCTTTTTGCGCCAATCCTCCATCTTGCTTCTTGCACCGACTCTTGAGGTCCTCCTGAGTCCCAAGCACCGCAACAATCGATCAACTCGGGCCAATTGCTGCGATCTTCAAAGCACCGGACCATCCGGTCCCTGACCGGTCAGACCGGTCAGAGCAAACCGGTCTGACCGGTCTGCCTCGGCCTGTGCCAATTTCGGTTGTCAACATATGCCCCCCTGTTTTTTGGTAAAGCTTGCGTACCATAAAACATATTAGTACCAAAATTGCCACCTGAGGATGATGTTTTAACAGAATTTATCGGCCATTATAATTTCTAAGGGCGATATCCAAATATCGGCCATGTGCCACTTCATGCCTCTTGCCAAACATTTGGATAGTACCTTTTCAAGTTCCTCTCATTCAAAGCCTTAAGCAAACATTCTCCTTGCAGCGTCTCCACCATATAGGAATTCCCGCCATTGATTTTGAATACTCGATATGGACCTTCCCAACTTGGAGACCACTTGCCGAACTTATTATCTCTAGTACCAAGTGGCAATATTGTCTTCCATACTAGATCACCAACCTGAAAAGTCTTCTCTTTAACCTTCTTGTTGTATGCCCTTGCAACTCGGATCTTGTCCTTTTCAATTTCCTTGAGAGCTTGTAAACGCTCATCGGTCACTTTATCAATATTATCCATCACCAAGTCATAATATTCACCAACCGAAAGCTTATTTTGTTCAGCAAGCCTATAAGCGTCTAGATTTACCTCAACGGGCAAAACAACCTCTTGACCATAAACAAGCTAAAAAGGAGTAACCTTGGTAGCACCATGTCTAGATATACGATGAGCCCATAAAGCATCAGACAAAACTTCAAGCCACCTTCGGGGATGTTCCTCTATCTTCTTCTTGATCAACTTTATCAAAGTTTTGTTACTAGACTTGGCCTTACCATTGGCCTGAGCATAGTATGGAGATGAATTGAGCAATTTGATTTTACACATATCGGCAAAAGTTCGCACTTCTTTAGATATAAAAGACGTGCCTTGATCCATAGTTAAAGTTTGTGGAATGCTGAACCTATAAATAATATGTTCAGTAATAAACTCAATTACCTCCTTATGGGTCATATTCTTGAGAGGAACGGCTTCGGTCCATTTAGTGAAATAATCCGTAGCAACCAACACGAAGCGATGACCCTTTGAAGAAGAAGGACGTATCTCTCCAATAAAATCCAATCCCTATCCATGGAAAGGCCATGGTTTAATAATAGGATAAAGCAATGCAGCAGGTACCATCTGAATATTACCAAATTTTTGACATTCTTCACATCCCTTGTAGTAATGAAAATAATCAGCCATCATAGTAGGCCAATAGAATGCAGCTCTCCTAAGCAACCACTTCATCTTAGGGGCCAATTGATGCGTTCCACAAATTCCTTCATGAACTTCACCCATGGCCACTCTAGCTTGATTAGCACCCAAGCACTTTAGCAACAAATCATCGGTGGTGCGACGATGCAACTCATCATCAACCAAAGTGTATTTAAAAGCCAAACATCAAATCTTCCTGTCCGTTCCAGAACTAGGATTCTTCAGATATCTAATAATGGGTGTTCTCCAATCATCCACTTCGACCTCTTTGTTTTGAGGATTTTTAGCAGTCGAAATCGGACCAGAAGACGGCGGACCGGTCTGACCGGTTTCTGGATCGGTCTGACCGGTCTCTGGACCGGTCTAACCGGTCTGTGCAGCGGTCTGACCGGTCTAGTCTTGACTTGCTGCAAGCGTTAGACTTCGCTATTGATAGTAGCAATCAACGACCTTTTTCTATGAAAAATGTTTCTTCTGGACATCATAGCCGGATGCTTGCTGTGCCAAAGCATTAGCTCTAGCATTTTCACACCTTGGTACATGATATATAGTGAACTCATCAAAGCATGATATAATATCAAGGCACTTGTCAAGATAAACATTCAATGAACCTTCCAAACATTGACAAACCTTGGATACTTGCTGTACAACTAGCAATGAGTCACCAAAAGCCTCAACATGTTTTACTCCCATGTCATACAAAATCTCTAGTCCGAATAATAGAGCTTCATATTCGGCTTGATTGTTCGTGCACTCATCTTCTAATTGGCTAAGGGCTTCAAAAATAGCCCCATTGGGAGAAATAAGAACTACTCCAATGCCACATCCGTTCTTGCAAACCGATCCATCAAAATGCAATTTTCATGGAGTAAAAGTCATGTAATCAATTTTCAAATTATGCTCATCATTAATCCGATGTTCCACAATAAAATCAGCTACAATTTGGCCTTTCATAGATTTCAAAGGTTCACAAGCCAAATCATATTCAATAAGAGCATATGCCCACTTACCGATCCTACCACTCAAAATCGGTCTATGCAACATATACTTAATAACATCGGCTTGACATGCTACAATGCAAGTACTAGACAACAAATAATGCCTCAATTTTGTACAAGCATAATACAAAGACAAGCATAATTTCTCAATAGGTTTATACCTTGTTTCCGCATCCAAAAGCCGTCGACTCAAGTAGGTAATAATATGCTCCTTGCCATTTGTTTCTTGAGTCAAAACAGCCCCAATAGCATTATCTTCGACTGCAATATAAAGCCTAAATGGCACCCCATTCTTAGGCGCTTTAAGCACAGGTGGCGAAGACAAGTATCTCTTGATTTCTTCAAAGGTCTCTTGCTGCTTTGCCCCCCAAGTGAAATCGGCTTCATTCTTTAGCCGAAATATAGGAGTAAAAGCACTAACTTTCCCGGACAAATTAGAAATAAACCGCCTCAAGTAATTAACTTTGCCCAAGAATTTCTGCAAATCATGCTTGCAAGTAGGCACTTCAATCTTTTCAATAGCTTTTATTTTCTTAGGATCTATCTCTTGCCTCTTTCATGAACCACGAAGCCTAAATATCTTCCAGTCGATACACCAAAAGTGCATTTCAGTGGGTTCATCTTCAAACCATACCGACGCATTCTTTCAAAAGCAAGACGCAAATCAGCCAAGTGAGAGTTTACTCCAGCCGATTTGATAACAATATCGTCAATATAGACTTCTAGGATAACACCAAGCAAGTCATGAAAAATCAAATTCATTGCTCTTTGATAAGTTGCGCCGGCATTCTTCAAACCAAAAGTCATCACAACCCATTCAAATAAACCAACAAAGCCGGGACATTTAAAGGCCATTTTGTATATATCTTCCTCGGCCATAAAGATTTGATTATATTCCGCATTGCCATCAAGAAAGCTAATAACTTTATGTCCAGAAGCATCATTAATAAGCATATCGGCTATAGTCATAGGATATTCATCTTTGGGAGTCGCTCTATTAAGATCTCTAAAATCAATGCAAACTCTAATTTTATCAGTCCCCTTTTTCTCAACAGGCACAATATTAGAGATCCATTCAGCATAGCGACACGGCCGAATAAACTTAGCTTCAAGCAAACGATTAACCTCTTCTTTTATTCGATCATAAAATAAAGGATTGAATCGTCTATTGCCTTGTTTATATGGCCTAAAACCGGGTTTGATTGGCAGCCGATGTTCAACTAACTCACGGCTTAAACCAGGCATCTCATGATATGCCCAAGCAAAGCAATCAGAATATTCTTTCAACAACTCGATTAACTCAGCTTTATAATCGGGTTTCAAGTTTTGATTTACAAAAGTCGGCCTTGGTATAGAACCATCACATATCTACCTTTTCTAAAGGATCAGCCAATGTAAATCCTTGTCCTAACTTCTCTACTTCTTCAAAATCATTAATGGCTTCACATGCATCGTTCTTGTTTGACCGATAATGCTCCACCCTTTCCTTCAACCACTTCTCACTTGCATCCATCTACTCTTCATTGTCTGAATCGACCGATTTTTGAACCGGCCTTAAAGCAGCGGATACAAAGCCATCCTTAGTACAAGCAAGAAACTCAAAATCCGAAATATCAATTCCGATCAAGTATTTGACATTATCATGAGTTCCTAATATGGATGCATCGGCCATAGCAACACATGCCGAAGAATCCGCATGAACCACTTCAACTTTGTCACCAACCCATTGAATTAAGCATTGGTGCAAGGTAGAAGGTACACATTGATTTGCATGAATCCAATCGCGCCCCAAGATCACGCTAAAGTTACCTTGCACCTCTGTGATGAAGAAAGCAGTCGCCAATGTCTTGCTCCCAACAGTGAGCTCCAATGATGCAACTCCCTTGGCGCTCATCGGCTCTCCTCCTCCAAAGCCGTTGATTGTCATGCTAGTCTTGATGAGCTCGCTATCCAAACCTCCCAATTTCTTGTACAAGGAATATGGCATTAAGTTTACAATAGCACCACCATCAACGAGCATCCTAGAAATCGGCCTCCCTTTAATGTGACCCTTCACATAAAGAGCTTTCAGGTGATTGTCCGATTCTAAGGGCCTTTGAAATACAGCATTCTTGGGAGCAAAATCAACTTGAGCCACCCTCTCATCATCTCCGACAAAACAATAGTCGGCGTTCATATAGGTAACATTGACCTCCATGTCTACTCTGCTGGGCGAAGGCTCAAAGTCAACAGCATCATCATCATTGCCCATCTGAACATCTGAAATAGCAGTGGGTAGAATTGAAACTTTAGCCAAAGAAGAAAATGCATCAGCTACAGATTCTCCAGACGAGACTGGTCTGACCGGTTCCTCTAAATCGGTCTGACCGGTTCTAGTTGTCGGACCTGGAGCAGGAATGGACCAGTCTAACCGGTCTGGGACACCGGTCTGACCGGTCTCGGCCACGTTAGCCGAGTCCGCTACGGTCAGCTCAACCTTTTTGTTCTTTAGTCTGACCAACTTGGACACCAGAGCCATCCTTGGAACTTTGACCAAACGGTGGAATCATCGGCTTGACCTCATTGAACCACTCCTCGCTCTTCTTCGCCGATTCTTCCTCTCTTTGCTTTTGAGTACGCAACCATTCCAACTTCTCTTTTGAGAATGAGATAAGCCGGGAGGACACCACCTCGGCTGCGTGTACTGAGTTGGTGGCAAATTTTTTTATGGCCGAGGCGCCAATAACATTGGGTCCATCGGCCATTGATGAATCAACTGCCATAGAGCCAATTTGAATCACACTCTTCACAACTGGCTTTGGAATAACAGGTGCAGGCTCTTTTTTTCTTTGAACGGGACGATATTCTTGCCTAGCCAACTCCTTGCCTGGCCTGCGCTAGAAACCGATCGGACCGGTCGGAGTAACCGGTCTGACCGATCTGTGCTGCTGGGGCACAACCATCAGTCTTTTCTAAAAATTTGTAGGCCTAGGCTGTGGTGTAGTCATTCTGGTATGTATAGGAGCCTCAGGCCATGGTTGATTTGGTGCAGGACAGTAAGGCACCCACATTATACCAACTCTCCAAATAGGTTTCGGAGAGGAATGTTGAGACGTTCTCCATGACCTGGAAGGACCAGCACCATTAAATGAACTTGGGCCCTGACCCCACTGACGTTTTGGTGCCTCCATCATGATAGAATCCCTTGGCGGTGATCTCGGTCTCTTTTTTAGCGGCCGATCTTGTTGAACGGCCACGTTTTGCATATGCTTAGCCATGACTTGATTAAAGGTCGCTTTTGGCCTGAATGCCTTCTCATGATCTTTGTCTTTATTAGTCTTCCAAGTACCAACCTCGGGACGCTTGGGCACGAACTTTCGGATCGGCCTCTGGGGCGGACCGGTCGGGAAAACCGGTCTGACCGGTTTGTCCTGAGCAGCAGGAATAACCGGCCTTTGATCCCGCACTTGAGAGCTCGATTGCCCCCCACTTCCAGAAGTCTTCACTGTAATAGTCAAAGTCTTCTTTCCATCAGGAGCTTGCTTAAGCACCACCTCTCTCCCAAGCACTTTGTCATGTTCCGTCATCCTCCTTGGTTCCCCGATTACAACATTCTTGCCTCCTGTTGTATCGGCATTATCTGGCCGAACCAACATCTTGGTGTTCTAAAGATCCATGATATTGACCACCATGCTGTTGACCGAAAATGAGTGCTTATCAACTTGCATCTCATTTAAACTCAATCGTCCTTCATTCACGGCTGATTGAATCTATTGACGAAAGAAATTGCAATCATTAGTCGCATGAGAAAAAGAATTATGATACTTGCAATGAGCACACCGGTTTAACTCCTCAGATGATGAAATAGTAAAAGAACATTTGATATATCCATTCTTATGCAATTCATCAAAAATTTTATCACACTTGGATACATCAAAAGTAAACTTCATCTCCTCTTGCCGATTCCTATGAGTCGGATTAAGAGATGTGCGCAAGTAAAAGCTTTATTAGATGCTGGCCATACAAACTCAGCGGCCAACACATCATGAGAATCATCATTGGAACTACTAGACTTATATTCAAGATTATGCACATTAACCCGATGAGTTCTATGGCTTTCTTTTGTATCTCTGCTTCGGCTTTCAGCAATCAAAGCTCTTTGATGCACTTGGTTTACATTAAACAATTCGAAATCTTCTAATTTCTCCTTAATGTCAGACCGTAAACCATTCAAAGCCAAATTAGCAAGATCCTTTTCGGCAATATTAACACCAAAGCAACGGTTCTTAGTATCACAGAAGCGTCTAATATAATCATTAACAGTTTCATCACGTGATTGCCTAACCGATGTAGGATGTGATAATTTAAGCTCATTGTTGCCCGAAAAGAAATGATCATAAAATTTTTGCTCTAACTGTTCCCATGAAGTAATAGAATTAGCAGGCAATGATGCAAACCATGAGAAAGCAGTACCAGTTAGAGATAAAGAAAACAAACACACTTTCAAAGCCTCACTAGAGCTAGAATCGTCTAGTTGTGCCATGTATTGACTTATATGTTCAAAAGTGCTTTTACTATCCTCCCCATTAAACCTGACAAAATCAGAAAGTTTAAAACCAGTGGGGAAAGGAACCAAATCGAATCTAGGAACATAAGGCTTTTGGTATAACCTAGCCTTATCCCCAACATCTACTCCCAAATTCTCCTTAAGAACTGAAGCCAAATCAAGCTTATACTTAGAAAACATCTGATCTAAATACTCTAATGAATTACCCTGTGAATTTGTCTGTTGAGCATTTTGAGTGGGAGCAGAAAATAAATTCCCCGAGTCTGACCGCCCTGGACCGGTCTGACCGGTTCCACAAACCGGTTTGACCGGTTGGCGCAGGCCAATTTGGTTGGCCGACATTTGTCCCTGCAATTGTTGGCCGAACCTTCCGAAAAGATCATAAGGTACTGAGCCTTGTGAAAATAGATTTCTCACTGGTGGGGGTGCAGAATATCCATAATTTGGAATTTGCGGGGTGAAATTCGTAACTTCATTGTTAATTCGACCATGACTAGCCGAATTAGGGAAAGTTAAGAATGGCTGAGGTGCGGCAGGTCGAGTAGGTATTGGGTTAGAGGGTGTAACTGATTGGCCTTCAAAATAATTCAACGGCATGCCATACATAGGTGAATCTACGGATTTTGTTGCCGGTGTTTTAAGTTCAAGCGCAATAGATACTTTAGGAATCAAAACGTTAGGATCGGCAGTAGATTGATCAGCCATGGGCTGTTTGTCTTCTGATTCTATTTGTTTGTCCATCATCCAGTTAACCAATCTAACATTGTTCTCAACCAATTTATCCTCCATGAGTTTCAAAAGGGCTTCGTGAGGATTTTCCTCAGATTGTACCTTGGGAGGTGCCGCTGAAGATGAAGCAGTTGGATCTACCTCCTTGATCTTGGTGACCACGCCCTTGCGGTCCTTCTTGAAGTGCGAGAGGTAGTAGAGGCGATCTTCTTCTGCCTTCTTCTTCATGTACTCCTCGAAGCCTTGGCGATCTTCAGCAGAGAGCTCATCATCCTTCACGAGGATGATGTTGTCGGGATCGAACTCAGTGTTAGAACCCATCTGGCTGGAGTCGGATAGATCGGCCACAATAGCCAAGATCTCCAAGTCCCCAGCGGAGTCGCCAAAAGTATGTTGACATAGAATTCGGCCAACACACGAGAGCGCTAGATCGCGCAGCATGTAGCACGAACTGCTCGCAGCTTCCCTGCGCAGACCGGTCAGACCGGTCCGAGAAACCGGTTAGACCGGTTCCTCTATAGAAATTAGGAGCGAGCTCTAAGAACGCCACCCGGAAGGATCCGTCAGGGTAGACGCACGTAGGGGTGCCCTAGGGTCGGCAGGCCACCTAGGACGCCTTCAAACGTCGCGGAGACGAAGGAAGAACAGCAAATTAGGGTTTGGAAGAGCTAGGGTTGAATAATGCAAAAAAGTAAAGGCAAAAATAGTAGATTTGATTGAATCGATTGGGTCTGTCCTCAATCGGTCGAATCCTCTTATATTTATAGGGAGGGTAGGGTTTGTCCCGCAAGGAAACCAAGTTATAACTCGTTACAATCTCGGAATCCTAAACCTAGTCGAATTGCAATGGGCAAACCGGTCTGACCGGTCCCTCAAACCGGTCAGACCGGTCTGGGCTCAGATTCTCCTTTTTGCGCCAATCCTTCATCTTGCTTCTTGCACCGACTCTTGAGGTCCTCCTGAGTCCCAAGCACCGCAACAATCGATCAACTCGAGCCAATTGCTGCGATCTTCAAAGCACCGGACCATTCGGTCTCGGACCGGTTAGACCGGTCGGTACAAACCGGTCTGACCGGTCTATCTCGGCCTGTGCCAATTTTGATTATCTACCGGAGGATGAGAGCCATCCTCCATTGTCCGGCAGGTGCGAAAGTGTCCCCATCGTGTGTTGGGCTCCTGGGCGGCGGGGCAGCCCTCGGGTAGCATGGCCTATGGGCTGGCGGGCAGCATGACAACATCCCCTGGTAGAAGACTAGTGCTGACCCTGAGGGGACGCCGCCACCTCTAAGGCGGTGTGGCCCCTGAAACGTCTCGATGTGCAGCAGGGACCAACAAGCGGGCGACGGCTGCGCAGGACGGCGCTTGTACACTTGACAAACTGAACAAGGTATGGTGTTCCTGGAGCAGGCGACGTGAATTTTTTTTTAAATGTGCTTAGCACGTATTTCATTAAAAGAAGAAGGAGGTTTACAAACACAACAACACACAAAACACCACCAACAAACACAACAATGCAACACTGCAGGCTAACACTCAAAGCTAGGGCGACAACCACTACTGCTGAACCAAACTAAAGACAAACAGAAAACCACGGCTCTAGAAGCACGCCATTATTGGAGAAGAAGACCGAAGCGCGCTAAAGACAACAGGCAGACAGGGACCTCGCAGAGCTCTCCTCATAGCAGATCAAGGCTACAGAAACGACCAAACGACCATACAACAGAGTCTACCATAGTGAAGACGACCTCGCAGGCGACGTGAATGGTGGCCCCTGTCCCTTGGATTGGATGTAGTGGGGTAAGATGAAACTCTGTGGCCCCTAATACCAGTTCGAACAGGTCCCATAATTGTAGAAACAAGGTATACCGGGTTTTGTTACGCTAAAACTTCATTTCATGGGATCGTTCGATTTTGGAACCTCCGCCAGAAATGGAGGTGAGTAATACATACTCTCTCTATATGTCCCTAAAACACGTATACTTCTGATTTTATTCTAACTCAGGGTGCCATATATTTGGCTAAGTCTATAAAGAAGAGCATCGACATTTATTGTACAATGTAGGTATAATATGAAAAATTATTTCACGATTAATGTAATCATATTTATTTGGTGTTATAGATATTAATGCTTTTATATCAATTTGATCAAATTGAAAGTGATTTGATTTAAAACAAAAATAAAAACACTTATTTTAGTACATAGATGTCCTAGACGGGTAATAAGAAACTGCTCTCGGACTACCTAAGATCTAGCGTGCTCTTGTCATGAAAATAATATTTTGGGTGCTGCAGCTAGGGAAAGGTGGATGGAGAACATGTTCGATGATTCTCTCGCCCAACCGGAGTTAGGCTGTCCGTACCGGGGATCTGTATCCCATCCTGCAGTATGAATATAGAGGATGAGCAGTTGCACCGGCCTCCTCCATAGGATATGGTAAAGAAGAGGGCGCTCCAGCGCGAGAAGGAGGCCTCTGCTCTGACCCGTGCCGGTGAAGCCGGCGGGGAGGGCCGAGATCTCGTCGACCTCCACCACCGCCGGCTCCTCGTCGCGACCTCCCACAGCAGCCGCCCGAACTAGAAGGAGACGCCGTCACGGGCCGCCAGCGTCACGACGTCGGCACATGACACCATGCCGAGGCATGCCCTCCCGAGCGTCGCCTTGGCCACGTCGATCACCTCCAGCCCCGCCCTGCCGTCCGGGTCCGGCAACTCGCGCAGGGTGCGGCCGGCGTGGGGGAGGGAGGCCGGCGGCTGGCGCGGGTGGAAGGTTGCCGGTGCAGGGGAGGGTGTCCGGCGCGGGGAAGGGAGGCCGCCACCACCACTGCTGCGAGGGGCCCCAGTAGATCTGCGCGAGGAGCCGCCGCCTGTGGGGGAGAGAGAGGGGCACGGTGGGGAGAGAGGAGAGACCGAGAGGGGCAGCGAGGGGAGCACGGGAGGGGCCGACGAGGGAATTGAGGCACGGCGCGGCACGATAGAGCGGGATGGGAGGGGCGACGGGGGAGACAGGGAGGGCAGGCGGACCCGACGAGGAAGGGAACGAGGAAGAGGGAGGGAGGAGAGAGAGGGATGAAGTAAAAAAGGGGGAAAATCTGACGTGTGGGCCAGCAGGTGGTAGTTGGTATAGAGGATGTCATATAGAGTATGACGGGTGCGGGAAAAATTGGTATAGAAGAAAGAATCTTGATGAACAGGATAAAATATTCTATTTAGAGGATGAAAATAGATTACTACGAGTGCGGGCAGCCTTAATGCTAAATGAGGAGACTAGAGTACTTACGTAATGATGGAGCCATATCCTTTCCAAATGTAAATGAGCAGGCACGCGTGGAGAGATACTTTGGTGCGCTCTATGCTCGTGGCCTGTTTAGTTCGGCAAATTTTTTCGTCGCTACGGTAAATTCGAATGTTCAGATACTAATTAGGAGTATTAAATGTGGGTAACTGACAAAACCCATTTCATAACCCCGGCTGAAATTGTGGGACGAATCTATTAACCCTAATTAGGTCATGATTAGACAATGTTGTGCTACAGTAAATAATCTCTAATGACAAATTAATTAGGTTTAATAGATTCGTCTCGTGATTTCCCGTCAATTCGTGTAATTAGTTTTATAATTAGACCATGTTTATCTTTGGTTTAAAATTGCTATAGTAAATTTTGTAAAGTTTCTCCCCGAATGTAAACAGTCCTTTATATCCTGATCTGATATCAGGCAATAATTACTCCGTTCATCACACGATCATGTCCGAGATCTGGATTTTCACGGGGCGACGAGACTAGGACCAAATCGAGCCTCCAGCTGAATGTGATGGAGTAGATTGGGAGCAGGCGAGCAGCGGCCATCGCCGCGGCGACGACCAGCGGAGCAGCATGTACGATCTCTCGTGTGGACTTGGCCATGCCCCTGCGTCCGGCATCGAAGTGTGGGGCCGCGTGGCCCGTGGATCGAGCACAGCATGGCCCGCGTCCGGCATCAACAATCACTCATCCTTTTTCCTTTCTCTTCTTCTCTGCTTCCCGAACTGGCCAGGCCCGTCCGGCCCTGCCTCCGCCCGCTTGCCTTGCGGCCTGGGGAGCTCGACGGGGCCGGAACCGTGCCCCTCGACCGGGCAGGATTCACCCCGGCGGCGCCCCCTGGATCCCGCGGTGGCGCGCGGCGGCCGGGGGCCGCGGCGGGGCGGCGGGTGTAGCCCCCTGCAGCGGTGGTGCGGCGCGCGGCGGCCCGCCGGTGGCCGGAGCCCGCTTTGTAGAATCGGAAGAAGAGGAGATAGAAGGACTGAAGGTACTGCATCTTCTTTTGGTGGAAAAAGAGAGATGGAGAGAGCAAGATGGTAACTGGCTATTGGTGGTGGAGGAAGTTGTGCTTGGATTTAATCGGTGATGAGCAGGTGCTAATCTGCGGGTTGCTCCAGCGGAGAGGGAAAGGATGGGAAATGTCCGGGTGAGCATGGGAGAGTAGAGGAGAAGGTCTGCCACTGCCAGTTTGCTTAATGGGTTGTGTTGATGAAAGGATTAAGAAAGGGTAGTACACTCAATAAACACCAATTAGCTATGGCATCCAAATGGCACTGGCTACACTTTAGCTCGCTGTATTTTAGCTGGCCGAATTAGCTAGTTAAAGTTTAGCCGAAGATGGCCTGAGTCAAAAGGCGTGGCAAAATTCTCTTGGACAAACCAAAGTGTTGTTTCAAATTTTCAGGCCACACATTTTGTGGCTTGCCACACTTCATAAAGTTAAGTGTGACAATCCATGGCTAGCAACCAAACATCCACATAAACCGCTGCATCAAGAATTCGTAAAAAATGTGAAATAGTAGAGCCTGCCAACATTTATCATCATGTTTCGAGATTGAACAAAAACTTGTGCAAGACTCATTGCACAAGTTTTTGTTGAACCTCCAATTTTGCATGATGATGGAACCTTGCATGTTATGCCCATCTATCTTTTTGCATGGTTTTTCCATGCAGCGGTTCAGGTGCTACCGAGAATCTGTGATTCCCAGACATGGAAAACTTTTGAGATTTTTGACTATGGGCAATAATCAAGCGGAAATTAATTCTATCATTTTGGGGAGAGGAACACAGTCAAATGCATCCTGTGGGTCAGCAAAACAAAGGAAGTAAAGGAAACAAATTCATTCTACAATGTGAAAATTAAACCACATCGGATCCCTGCTGGTTAGTCACTCCATTTTCTGCTTCTACCACTTGACTCTGGACACTTGCCCCTGTCCAGATTCCCGATGGCTTTGCTCCTAGTGGCACTAAATCTACTCACAAAATAGTATATATCTCGCCGAGATGGAGAAAGAGATGGAATAAGAATTGTATCCCTGTCCAGTCCTGTTTTCTCTTCACAGGCAGCGAAGTCGTCTTGTGCACGGGTCAGCGCCTCCAGCACTCCTTAGCAGGCCATTATCGCCACCGTGCTTGTGCACATCTACTTTAGTTTCTCTTCATTGGGCACGATCTGTCACCAGTTCTGATTTCCTTTTCAGGTACGATCCTTAATCTTACACCTATTTGTATTTTCCGTTGTTGCACTTCACTCTGGTGCCTACTCATAAGCTGCTAGCTTGCTACGCATCTGATCCATATCCATATGTGGTTGCAGGAGCTTTGAGGATCAGCCCAGCTAGTGCTTGGAAGAATACATCGAGCTACTGGTAAAGTAAATAGAATGCGACTAGCAGGTTTGCACACATAGTTTCCTCACTGGATCTGGGTGTTGTTTGTACCAGTAGAAAGAACAAGGTCAGCAAGCTACAAGTCACAGATATGGAAGAACCAGAGGAGCTGACATTTCAGTTTTTACGAGAAATTACAGATGGTTTCTCGGAGAAGCGGAAAATTGGGGAAGGAACCTTTGGAGAAGTTTACAGGGTAAGGTTTGGTCATGTTTTGTTGTGAATAAGTCTAACCAAGACACATTAGTGCTTCGAAACAGCATACCTGCCTGGCTCACTTCTAGATGTTACTATGCAAAGAGGGCGACATGCTTTACTGAACTTGTTGCCTCAATACCAACATTTTTCTGCTAACCAAATACAGTATAAATGGAAGTACTTATCGAAATAATGTTCAACTTATATTGAATGTATATCACCTATCTTTAACAGGGAACGACTAAAAATGGAAATGATGTTGCTGTAAAGAAACTTCGAGATGGCAGTACAGATCTTGGCTACAAGCAGTTTCAAAATGAGTTTTATAACCTAGCAAAGGTTAAGCATGACAACATTGTAGAGGTTCTCGGTTATTGCTATGAGATAGAGAAGATCCCTATAGAGTATAATATGTTGGTGTATATATGTGGCCCTTATGGCCCATGTAGTTAGGCCCATCTAGAGGCCCATGTACAGCTACTATATTACCCACCCTTCTAGGGTTTGGAGGAATACAGAGAATATTCCATTCCAATATGGTATCAGGCTTTTCTCCTCTCTCCCAGCCGACTGCAGCTGCCGCCGCCGGCCGCCGGTGATCTCCCAGCCGGCTGCAGCAGCCGCCGCCCTCCCTCCCCTCCTTCCTCTCTAGCTTTCCTCCCCTTCCTTCCTCTGCC
>CM014276.1:34932695-34956371 GCA_004135705.1 Alloteropsis semialata | reverse complement strand
GATACATTCGCCGATAGAGGAGATGGCGTGGTCCATGTCTGCCTCAAATTGGCGTTGGCGTGCGGCCCAGCGACGCCTTCGCTCCTCGGGCGTCTGCTGCACCCTGCGCGGCGGAGGCGGAGTGGATGAAGCAGTCGGCGGTGTAGGCGGAAGCGTGCTCCCCTCGGGTGCCAGGAGAGCGATGTTGGCCGTCGTGATCGCCGAGTTGTTGGCGATGGTTGGCGACGGAGTGGCGATGGTGACGATCCCGTCTGGCGTAGCGTCAAGTCGCGGCGCTGTCTCCTCCGGGGTGGCGTCACGGCTGAAGGAGAGCTCCTCCTCAGGTCCAGCGGTGAAGACCATGGATCCAAAGAAGAACATGGCCCCCTCAGTGATGGATATCTTCGTGGATGCCGGCGTGATGACGGTGGAAGTAGATGCCATCGAGCTTGCAGATTGATCTCGTCGATCAACCCCTACCTGGCGCGCCAACTGTCGGATTTATGGACCCGGCAGTCCACACAGGGTAGCCTACGTGGTTGATTTGTTGAGGGACAGATCGAGGATCAGAAGTCGATGGTAACACAAGACGCAAGGATTGAACAGGTTCGGGCCGTCAAGATGACGTAATACCCTACGTCCTGTGTTGGGTGTATGGATTGCTGTGTATGAAGTTCCTGAAGGATCTCCGTAGTTGGGTTCTGTCCTAGGTTTCGTATCGTGAGTTGTAATGTGTTCTGGAGGGGGTCTCAAGGCACCTTATATAGTCCGGCTGCCTTGAGTTACAAGTCGGCTAGAGATCATAACCTACCCGAAATACAAGGATGCGATCCTATAACGATTACAGATATCCTTCCCTATAATTTCGGCTAGTTTATCTTGATCTCCGAGCTTCTTGCGGGATACGCCGCCTGCTTCCTTGCCGCGCGCGCCGTCGTAATCATCCGGTTCGCCCGACTGGTGGGCCTCCCGAGTGGTGGACCACCCAGTCTGACAAACCGGCCCGATAGCACTCGGATTGGGCTGCCCCTTGCTGGTTGGGCCAATCCGTCTTCTGGGTACCCCTGGGGGTCTACCCCCGACAGTTAGGGTCCTAGAAATTCCAACGTTAATCTAAAAAATAAAAGAATATACACCATTGGATTTAATATATATCTAACGGTCTAACTTACCCCTAAAAGTTATCATAAAAAAATATTAGTAATAGCTAATTTTGGAATAAAAAAAGTAAATTAGCAACAAGTGTCCACGTCGAAATAAAGCTTAATTTTGACATAGGAGCTAAAATTACCTTGCTAATAAAAAAATAATATACAATATTGATTTTATAAGATAATATTAATCATTTAGATTATTCCAATGAGTTTGTTAAATTCGATTAACAAGAGATAGTTAGTAGTAATTATATATGAATTTGAAAGAAGATAGAAAAATAAAAATTACATGCAAACAACAAAAAATATAATACAAGAAAAAAATAAAAAATGGTATTTTATTTTATTTATTTTTGAAGAATTTTACTTATGCAGATACTAGAAGCACAACAATTATAGCATGGCTATAAAGTCATGTCATAGCCATTACATGATCCCATCAGAATTAGGCAGTTAAGGCCGAGCATCATCCTAATGTGGCAACCAAGGCATGGTGATAAACTACTAGCAACAGAGAGAAGTAGAAATATGGCGATGGCTTGCTATGTAGTATTGTGATTAGTGGAGCAATGAGATCTGGAAAATTTAGGACAAAATGAATGATAAATGATGCAATTACGTGCAGAGTTCTAATAAGATCCAAAACAAAACAACATGGAAATCAAGACTTCACATGCACATCCATCCATAGCAAGCTGAAGGATGTGTTCAAAAAGAGGAAAGAACATACATAGTAAAATGTTAAGCGTCATGAATACATCTTCAATGATCGCGGCATAGCGGGTAAAACCCCTTGGGAGCAGAAGCAGGGGAGAGAGGATGAGTTCAAAAAAGAAGGCTATACCATGCGAACTGCAATAATGAATGTATAAAAAAATTATTATGGAAGCATGAATAGAATAAAAATGGTGAAAAAATATAGATGGTATCTTAGTTTGATCCATCTAGAAAAATAAATAAATGGCACCATTAGAAACAAAACTATATGCATTTGTTTTTAAAATTTGAACAAACGTTTAACACCTGATGGAAGACAAACGTGAGAGACGAGGACTTGCATCCTTCAAATATAAGTGCTTTGAGTAACTAATATAGTAGAAGGAATATGAGAAAAAAGACGTGATGGACACAGGGACAACCAAATGAAGAGAGCACACGTAGTGAGGGCCGATGACTCAACAAGCATGCATGGGGTTATAGCAATTGGATACTGGGGGAGCAAAACAAAAAGAAATGATAATGGTACGCATTGAGCTAATAACCTAGATCTCAAACTCAAACTCAAAAATAAATTAAACAAAAATAAATCGTAATGGTATGCATGGGAAAAATAAAAAACGATGCATCTATTGCCCATAAAGGTTTCAAATTCAAACTCATTGTTAAATTCCAACTATTACCAAAAAGGTATACATTAAACCAATAACCTATATCTCATCTCCCTGTAAACATGAAAATGTAAGTTATCAACATCAATGCAACTTTCAACCAAAAAATTCTATATAAGTTATTTTCTTCTCACTTGAACTCACGTTCCAAAAAAAACTATGACATATTACTCTAGGTTTGTAGGACAAAATAATTACAATGACACGACTAAATAAAACTATTTTTATCTATTAATTTGAACTCAAAAATTCGTTTGTTAAGAAAACAAACACTAGCTTCCCGCGCTATTTGCGCGGGCCACCTTGCTAGTTATATGTATTTACGTGTGCCTTGTATTTTTACAAATTTGTATAAATTTTTTTAATAAAGTGAAAATGTCAAATGTTTAAAAAAAATCAAAAACAAATATTTCGATATAGAGATAGTACTTGACTCGTGTCCATGCCGGTGGTGATTGAACTCTAGTGCATCATGTTTCACTTTGTGTCGTCGTCGAAGAATTCATTGCATTCTTATTGTGTTGGGCCTCTCGGTGAAACCCAAATACGGTGTTGGATGGACGATGGCAGCATCTCTTGATGTCATTCTCATCTTGAAGGTGATGTCTTTGGAGACCCTACATCAAATATCAATTAAGCCTCGTATACAGCGTGGTTGCTGGCTCGAGCTGTCCTCCTCCTCTCTTGATGTTTGCACAAGTTACTTGCTGGCACATGGTCACCATCGGTGTCTTTGCAAAGTCGTCAACAAGAATCCTTGATTGCATCTATTAGAAAAATGGACCTACTAATATGTCATTTGTGATTTTGGTGATTGCATGCAACACAACCCATGTAGACTAACAAGTTTGCTAGTATACAAGGACATAATCACATGGATGTAAGGTGATGGACTTGGGTGATCAAACACCTTAAACAAGGTCAAGAATACATGATCAAAATATTAGAAAATCTTAAAAGAAACCCAAGACATCATATAAGATAAACCCAAAGAAGAAACCGCAAAGAAAACGAAGTAAAATTAAAAAACAAGAGCACAAACTATTGCTTTCTTCTTTGGGTTTATCTTATATGATGTCTTGGGTTTCTTTTAAGATTTTCTAATATTTTGATCATGTATTCTTGACCTTGTTTAAGGTGTTTGATCACCCAAGTCCATCACCTTACATCCATGTGATTATGTCCTTGTATACTAGCAAACTTGTTAGTCTACATGGGTTGTGTTGCATGCAATCACCAAAATCACAAATGACATATTAGTAGGTCCATTTTTCTAATAGATGCAATCAAGGATTCTTGTTGACGACTTTGCAAAGACACCGATGGTGACCATGTGCCAGCAAGTAACTTGTGCAAACATCAAGAGAGGAGGAGGACAGCTCGAGCCAGCAACCACGCTGTATACGAGGCTTAATTGATATTTGATGTAGGGTCTCCAAAGACATCACCTTCAAGATGAGAATGACATCAAGAGATGCCGCCATCGTCCATCCAACACCGTATTTGGGTTTCACCGAGAGGCCCAACACAATAAGAATGCAATGAATTCTTCGACGACGACACAAAGTGAAACATGATGCACTAGAGTTCAATCACCACCGGCATGGACACGAGTCAAGTACTATCTCTATATCGAAATATTTGTTTTTGATTTTTTTTAAACATTTGACATTTTCACTTTATTAAAAAAATTTATACAAATTTGTAAAAATACAAGGCACACGTAAATACATATAACTAGCAAGGTGGCCCGCGCAAATAGCGCGGGAAGCTAGTGTTTGTTTTCTTAACAAACGAATTTTTGAGTTCAAATTAATAGATAAAAATAGTTTTATTTAGTCGTGTCATTGTAATTATTTTGTCCTACAAACCTAGAGTAATATGTCATAGTTTTTTTTGGAACGTGAGTTCAAGTGAGAAGAAAATAACTTATATAGAATTTTTTGGTTGAAAGTTGCATTGATGTTGATAACTTACATTTTCATGTTTACAGGGAGATGAGATATAGGTTATTGGTTTAATGTATACCTTTTTGGTAATAGTTGGAATTTAACAATGAGTTTGAATTTGAAACCTTTATGGGCAATAGATGCATCGTTTTTTATTTTTCCCATGCATACCATTACGATTTATTTTTGTTTAATTTATTTTTGAGTTTGAGTTTGAGATCTAGGTTATTAGCTCAATGCGTACCATTATCATTTCTTTTTGTTTTGCTCCCCCAGTATCCAATTGCTATAACCCCATGCATGCTTGTTGAGTCATCGGCCCTCACTACGTGTGCTCTCTTCATTTGGTTGTCCCTGTGTCCATCACGTCTTTTTTCTCATATTCCTTCTACTATATTAGTTACTCAAAGCACTTATATTTGAAGGATGCAAGTTCTCGTCTCTCACGTTTGTCTTCCATCGGCCTGCTACTTCACCGGTCTCCTGCCACTGAGCTCGTCGTCTACACCGACGCTGACTGGGCTGGCTGTCCTGACACTCGTCGCTCCACCTCAGGCTACGCCGTCTTCCTCGGCGGCAACCTTGTCTCCTGGTCGTCCAAGCGACAGCCGGTTGTCTCCCGCTCCAGTGCCGAGGCGGAGTACCGGGCCGTTGCTAACGGCGTGGCTGAGGCGTCCTGGCTACGACAGCTCTTGGCGGAGCTTGACAGCCCGCTCGCCAAGAGCACACTCGTCTACTGCGACAACGTCAGCGCCGTGTACCTCTCCACCAACCCAGTTCAGCATCAGCGGACGAAGCACGTGGAGATCGACCTGCACTTCGTTCGCGACCGGGTGGCGATTGGCGACGTTCGGGTTCTCCACGTCCCGACCACCTCCCAGTTCGCGGACATCTTCACCAAGGGTCTCCCCTCCTCGACCTTCTCGGAGTTTCGCTCCAGTCTCAACATAGCCGGTGGCTAGTTGTGACTGCGGGGGGGTGTGTGTACTTCTTTGCCTGTCCAGTCTTGAACCCCGCTGCGCCGGTAAGTTCAGATTGCAGGTTCCTGTCCAGTCCTGAACTCCGCTGCGCCGGTAGTTCAGACTGCGGGGGGTGTTGGTGTATATATGTGGCCCTTATGGCCCATGTAGTAAGGCCCATCTAGAGGCCCATGTACAGCTACTATATTACCCACCCTTCTAGGGTTTGGAGGAATACAGAGAATATTCCATTCCAATATAATGGAAGAAAATTGTTTGCTGAAAAGATACATAGAGCACTCTGCTTTGAGTATTTCCACAATGGGAGCCTTCAAAATCATCTTTCTGGTATGCTCTACTCAATTTTTTCAGTGTAAGAACATGTTCCTGTGTATATTTTCATTTGATTTATTGATATAATCTTTTTGTTTGCTACTACAGATGAGTCTCGTGGACTTGACTGGCATATAAGGTACAGAATTATTAAGGGGACATGTGAAGGTTTAAAATATATTCATAAGGACCTTGAAGGACCACTTTTACACCTAGATCTGAAACCTGACAACATTTTAGTTGATAAGAACATGGTGCCAAAGATTGCAGACTTTGGTTTATCCAGGATATTTGGTGATGAAATAACAAGGACCACACAAAGTCCTTTAGGAACAATGTAAGTCATATGTGTCAAGTGAAAATATCCTTTTTCAAATCATTAAAATGTTTGTGTGTTACAATTAAATTCGTCACGTGTTGTGCATGCAATGCAGTGGGTACCTACCCCCAGAATACATTGAGCGAGGTGAAATCTCAGAAAAGTTCGACATATTCAGCTTGGGTATCCTAATAATAAGGATAATTTCAGGACCAAATGGCTACTCGGAATATCGAAACATGCCTTTGGCTAAAATTATTGATGAGGTGAGAAATAACATTTCTTTCTAATAACATCAAAATCTTAATCAGATCCTATGTCATATTCCCATTTGAGTGGTACTAGCCCAACTTGATGGCTCAATTTCTCAGGTCCTGAAAAACTGGAGGAAGAGGTGGCAGGCAACATGCAGTAGTGATTTCTCACTTGAAGCATGTTGTCGCCAAGTAGAGATATGCACTCAGATAGCATGGGGCTGCTTGGAGAAAGATAGCCAAAAAAGGCCTGATATTGTCCAGATCATCAATAAGTTAAATGGGATAGACTCTGACAATTACACGGTAATAATCAATATTGTAGCTGGCTTTTACATGAATAGTTTGTTTGTAGAGGTGTACAATGAATATTATTATTTTTGTGGAAGTATTAATTTTTATTGCTACAATATTTGTTTTGACGTCGCAACATGGTTTTAATGGGTAATAATACTTCGAAAGTTGGTTCCAGTGTAAATGTGTTAGCACCAAGACTGAATAATCGTTGCATAGAGTTATGTTTACCTATTGGCATATTTTACCAGCCAATGCTGCTTTCAAAACGATAGTATACACACAAAAAATAGCTCAACTGTGATGGGAATGCGCAACTGCTCACAAATGTCTTATATTTGGCTCTAATTCGAATTAGGCATACATGCCAACTTAGATATCCTCACAACTTTAATTCAGAAATATTTATAACTGAAAAAATAATATTGTCATAAAGATTTTATTTCCTTGATAAAATAATATCTAATCTCCCACCTGTCGAGTTTTTGAATATCTTCGGTGATAATTTTTTATTGGCATGCTAATGTACGTGGCAAATGCGCTTTATTTGAATGCTTATTTTGTGGCAACAAAAATTACTACCATGAAATCAGAACGTGGTGAAATTAAAAAGAGCTTTTATCATGCCACTAATTGACATGGCTGGTGAGCTAGCTGCACGGTAGAGCTTGGACCGACAGCGGGGCATTGCAATGCGGAGTTACGGTTTTCAACCGTCCCTTTAAAATGATAGTGGTAGGGTCCACTTTATGTCAGCAGCATTTCCACGGTGCCAGCCAAGAGCTGAGTGTATAAACTTATTTTCATAGTTGGTTCTGAATTGGTCCTATACACATGGTTTGTACATTGCAACCGATTATATTCTAAATTTAATATAACAGTTTATCAAACCAAATGTGTTGTTATATTTGAACCAACTATAGGTGCCTGTTCTGTACAAGTGTGTAGCAATGCTCTTGCAAAAAGTATATGTGACTATAACATTGAAAGGATATTTTTTGTTACAATATATAAGTAGAATAACTTTGTGAAGTGTTTCGAATCATAACAAGACTACAAGAGAACCGTTTTTCTTTTTACACTGAGGGCGTGGCAGTAGACGTGGTTGGCATGCAGTTTACCTGATGGAAGTTTACTTGGTGGTTATTGCACACTGATGTACATCGTTGGTGTTATGATTTTGTTACACACTATCAAACAGTGATTATTTTGTTGATGTGGCTTAACCACAGGTCTTCGTTTGTTGTCAACATTGCAGGAGGCACAGATTTTACAGCCTCCAGAGAATGGACACAAAACAGTTTGTGGAATGACAAGGCATAATGAGATGAAGCTGACAAAGCAGCACAAACTGATTCCTGATCAACACCAGCATTCAAACGTTATGATAAGCTCTAGGACCAATGAGATAGAATCTGGTAATACACAAGAAACAGTATTAGATGTTGTTGGAGAACTAATTGTTGGCAGAGATGAAGAGGCAAAGAAAATAGTGACTTCTTTACTTGAGAGCATCAAGTCAGAAATGGTCGTCATCCTCCCTATATATGGTATTGGAGGAATTGGCAAGACAACCTTTGTGAAACTAATCTACAACAATACAAATTTCAAATATCACTCTCATATCTGGGTCTATGTGTCCCAGAGATTTGACTTGGAGAAAATTGGTAAATCTATAGATTCACAGCTATCTGGAAAGGGCAACAAACACTACTGGAGAACCTTACATCGGTACCGGGTGACAACAGTCATCGGTACCGGTTATAGAACCGGTACTCAGCATCCGTGACTGATGACTTTGAGCCATTGGTCACGGATCCTCACCACCCGGTACCAAAGCAATTTTGACGAAATAAAAAAAACTCCCATTTCTCATATCCCGTTTCTCCAATCCAGTTTCTCCAATCCATGAATATTCATCAAGAAAAAAAACGATGGATGATGAATATCTTGTGCAATCAATTTTCGTTCATGAATCTCGCAGATCATTCAAAAACCCGACGCTCCATAACAAGATTGATACAATCCATAGATTCCACATCTCCAATTCAATTCAGAGACAATGAAGGAGCGGCAATCAATCCAAGCTAATAACTAGTATTGACAAGCAAGGCATCAAACCAAATCATACATCAAATTCAAGCTAATAACTAGTATTGACAAGCAAGGCATCAAACCAAATCATACATCAAATTCTCAATTACTTCTCTCTGCTCTACTGACATGAATATTTACACAAGGGAAAAAAAAGAATAAGAGAAAGGGCAACACCTGCCAAGAACATTCAGTGCTGGAAGCTGCTGGATGCGGCGACGGCAGTCTCAGGCTGGGCCGCGTCTCCGGTCTCGGCGGCGGCCAGCGGTGCGCGGCACGTTGGGCAGGACGAGCTGCGGCCACCCGCGAGCCAGCGCTCGATGCAGCGCGCGTGGAAGCCGTGGCCGCAGGCGGGCATGACGCGCACGGCGTCCCCGTCCACGAACTTGTCCCGCGCCGGCAGCCCACGCCTCATCCCGCGCCGGCAGCCCGCACAGGTAGCCCGCGCCCGCGCCTCGTCCCGGAGCCGGCAGCGTTGGTCCGCGCGCCGTCCTCAGCTCGAGAGCCCGAGGAGCCGGCCGAACTCGGATCTGCTGAGAGGAGAGAGAGGAGAGAGAGAGAGAGAGAGGAGGAGGAGTCTGGTGGAGAAGAAGGGGGGCACTGGTAGAGGATAAGGCTCAGGGGAACGAGTGGAGATAAAAAAAGAGAACGGGAAGAGAACGGAGGGGACTTTGCTACCGGGTGGTAATACCACCCGGTACCAAAGGGTGTCCTTTGGTACCGGGTCGTGTTACCATCCGGTACTAAAGGGTCCATACCTTTTGGTACCGGGGGGAGGACACCTTTTGGTACCGGGTCATGTTACCACCCGGTACCAAAGGGTTCTCGGGGGGTCAACAAATTTAGACCCGGTACCAATGCTTACATTGGTATCGGGTCTTTAGTAACCGGTACCTATGAGGGTGGACCGATGTGAGGTTCTCTAGTAGTGAAAGCTAATGAACACCAAATAAGTAAGGATATTATGATTGTCTTAGATGACCTTTGGGAGGATAACCCACTGAAAATAGAGGAGTTGAAGGATATGCTCAATCTTGGCGATAGCATCAAAAAAATTATTGTTTTAGTAACTACACGGAGTGCAGACATTGCACAGAAAATTTGCAGAAACACTAAACCACATCAGATTGAGTCCCTGACAGATGAAATGTGCTGGGATATAATTAAACAAAAAAGTTATTTTGAGGCTATACATGACAAAGAAAGGCTGGTGGATATAGGAAAAGAGATTGCCCAGAAGTGTGGAGGCGTGGCCTTGGCAGCTCAAACTCTTGGGTGCATGTTGTGTTCTATGAAACATGATGAATGGATGACGGTGAAAAACAGTGACATCTGGAATGAAACTATTTCAGAGGACACCTCTTTGCCACAACATGTTCTTGCATCCTTGAAATTAAGTTATGCTTTCAGTATGGATGACTGCTTGAAGAAATGCTTTACCTATTGTGCAATCTTTCCCAAGGGTCATGAGATAGTTAAATATGATCTAATCTACCAATGGATTTCTTTGGATTTTATTATGCCTACGAAAATATTGTCCCCTTTGCAGCTCTGTGAGAAGTATATTGTTCGCCTCCTGGGACTGACTTTCTTTCAACATTCAAAGTCACAATCTGTGAGTTATCTATTTTTGCTACGATTACAATTGAAAATTGATAGGAAACTTATGCAATAGAGATTATAATAATCATGATAATAACATAGAGGGTAGAACGACAACTAACAACGTACCAGTAGTTCAAAGTGGCAAAAGGAAAATTGGGGATGGCCAACAGCCATTCATTATTTTCAACTAGTACTCCCCCTCATTACAGGAAGCTAACCAGAGTCAAGCTTATATGATAGGCACCTTATAGCCACATTCTGCATGTCAAAGTGGGTGGTGAACATAATTTGCCTAGGTGGCCAAAATTGACAATTCAAGAAAAGTGTAGTTTTCTTGGCGGTGCCAGTAAAGAGCCACGAAAATGTATATACCTTGGAGGATTCTGAGAACTGCCAAGGAAATTGCACATTTCCTTGGTGATTTCGCTGACTGCAAAGGAAATTGAGCATTTCCTTGATTCTTTTTGTTGGGAAGCTAAGGAAATGGTGCATTTACGTGGTGGCTGGTAACTAAGGAATTCTTTTTTGAAAGGAAAGCTAGAGCAAATATGTACAAAGGGAATATGCTTAGGAATTCTTGTTTTCAATTGAACATATATGCCATATATATTTTACTGTTTGTGTCTCATGGACTTGTTAGGTTCAATACACACATATAACTATGATCTAGCATGTTTGTTCATGAAAATAATTTATTTATCATTTTTATGCAATAGTATACCTTTTTAGTATTTAAATGAATTTTGGCCTATTTATCGGAATTACTTCATAGTTGAACTACATAAGTTGTAAAATGATCTTTATATTATAAAAAACATGGGCCGCCACGAATATTTCCATCAGGGGTCGGCCCAAGATGGCATGTTTACCATGGAGAAGTTGGCCACCTCAAAGTTCAAATACTTGGTACGGTATTTTTCCTGAGTGCCGAAAGTGACCGGGAAAGAGACTCTCCCGAGTGAATAAAACCCATTGCCGGGAACGATCTCGAAGAATGGGTCGTCACTCGGCTACATCTTGGTCATGCCAAAGTCCATATGCTCGAGGGTGGACCTAGAAATGATGTTGAGATCACTGCAGCGGTGCAGCTGACAACCCTGTTTACCGTCGGGGCCACTATAAAGGGATAGGAGCCTAGGTCAGGGATGCAGACCTAATGGTCGGCTCGGTTGAAGTAATTAGGACTTCAGACCATTTGAGGTACTAAACAGAGAGCAAAGGGGCTCACGGTGCAGTGGCAAAGGCCACTGGCCGGAGTGCTCCTGTCTAGGGTTTGAACCCTGGGTGCTGCACCTGCACCTTAAGGGTCTCCCTTGGGGTATTTCTCTCTTAAAAAAAAGGTACTAAACAGAGGTTGTTAACATAGAGCCTTCTTCTTGCGTGGGCACTTGGGACCGCCAAAGATGAAGTTAACTTGGCGATCGACTTCTTGAGAGTCATCTGGGGTGTTTTTGCGGTTGTGAGGGTTCCTCCCAATCTCGTCATTGTGGTCATCATGGGGCCTAAGCTTGAGCTGGGGGTCACCACGACTAGAGCGGCCTTGTTTCTTTAAATTATTGCCATGATTTCTTGCTTTAGAGCATCACAGTCCTAGAATGAGTGCTTACCGTCCTTATGCCATGTGTATGGCCCATCAAGCATGCCATCGCACTCTTTCTTGAGAAAGGTGGATTGCTTCCTTGTCTTCTCGGCTATGGCAATCTCGGACTCAGAGCGGCGCTTGCGGTCCCGATTCATGGAAGTGCCAGGTTGATCGCTTCGGTTCTCGTACCTTCGAGGAAGGCACTCGTTTCTCCGCCGAGGGTCGTCAGGACGTCAAGGCTTGGACCCTCTGAACTGGATCACCGATGTTGTACTCCTTGTTGACGTGTGTATTTACTGTCTCCATCATTTCAGCAGATGTCTTTGTGGTCATCTTGAAGAAGAGGTCCTACATATTTATGTCATCAAGGCCATGTTGAAATGCATTGATGATTTCTTTGTCATCGCAGTCGGCGATGGAATTCCGATTGTCACAGAAAGGGTTGTTCTACGAGCGCAAGGACTCACCAGGCCTCTACTTGATTTTGTCGAGATTCCACATGGTGCGCGGTCGTTTGTAGGCCGACTGATAGTTTTCAGTGAATGCCTTGCAAAGAGCTTCTCAACAATCAATGGAGCCGGCAGGTAGTCGCTCGAGCCAGGCAAGCGAAGCCCCTTCCATCATCACTGGGAGTATGCTGCCATCATGTCTTTGGTGCTGTGGAGAAAAAAACAATGTAATACGTTATGAGCTAGAGCCCATGGTCAGTGCTACCACCAATCGCTAGGTTCTTGAAAGAATCCGGCCGGTGGATGTTCTAAATACTTCAGGAGAATGCCGAAAAACCTTCACAGATGCTGGACCTAGGCACTTGCTGCTGATGGTAGGTCGTATCCTCGACAGGGTTCGTGCCGCAGTTGCGGTGATGGCCCACCCTTGCTGGGTTGTACATCATATCATATTTTTTGCGGGTATGGAGCTTGCGGACATGCCTATCTTTCGCATAGTCATGGTCGTCAGGTCTGTGTCTTGCTGTGTCGTTGGCACTATCGCTAGATTGGAGCCTGGGCACCCTATTGACGCAGTCATACTCTTCATGACGTCGCCTTTCATCCTCCTCCTGCTCTTGATGCCTGCGGTCGAGCTTGGGAGAAAGGCTTGTGCCAGCTACTAGTTGATGGGTCCATTAGGCATCGCAGGAACATGGACGACCATGTCTCCGGGCGCAGTAGGTGTGCCACCTCTTGCCGAGTTGGCCCTGTCATGGGCTCCTATGTTGCCTCTAGTGTAGGATCCGCAGTTGTTGGGTTAGATCACCTCTTTCTTTGAGGGATGGCGGCAATGATCATGCAAGTACTATGTCTCAACTAGGTTGTTGTTGCTTTTGAAGAGGCACCTTGGAGCTTCTTGAACATCTCTTGGACTTGCATCGTGATGACCCCTACACGAGTCGTGGTCTACTAAACTATGGGGGAAACTGGTAGAGTAGCCAAGTTACGCATGATGGCACTGAGGTTAACTCGTAGAGAATCAAATACCTGTGTGCCATGGATTTCCTTGAAAAGACGGTTTCTAGGTTCTTTTTGCATGAATTTGCCTTGGCATCATTGCTATTGCCGACTGCTTCGCCATTGGTCGCTACTATAGTAGCGCCTACATCTGCTACAACATTAGCATTGTCATTGGCAACCTCGACTCCGCGTCATCGTACTGCACGTCCCGCGTTCATTCCTTCACGAGTGTAAGTCTTGGACTCAGTTTCACCATTGGCGGGTAGTTCGTCAATAGAGACGAAAGCTTTGCACTAGGGTTCACCAGGGCCTCTCAAGGTTTGGTGGGAGGGAGTACTCAGCAACCTAGAACTCGCCTGGGTCCTAGTGGCATCTGGGTCCTTTTGAAGCGAATCCGATTTTGACCGACTAGATTATGTCCAACATGGGAATATATGGTAGATCAAACATAAGGCGAAGCATAGCAGAGTTGTCGGTAGCCACGTTTCTCAACGCAAGTGGGATTCAGGGAGGGAACCGGTCCGAGTCACAGTGCAACGCTGCCTCGGAGATGGCAATGGTGTCTGTAAGGAGCATGCCAATTCGACCTAGATCTGATCTAATCTGGAGATCAGATCTTGATGCACAGTGACCCGAGCAGTCAGAGAATGATAGATCGCCGAGTTGATTGGCGAACAGATTGGGGATCTATAACTAGAGTTTCAAAGGCATAGTGAACTCAGACGACGCAGAGTTGCCGAGAATGTGGGGACGATCACCGAGTAGTGGGGCATCCCCTGAAGGTTAGGGAGAAGTCGTCGATGAAGTGAGCACAAATTTTGTCATAGTAGATAATGTCGGGGAAGCAAGCGTCGGTCTTGCCTACCATCGAGATCACAGGAAGGATCCTCACAATCTCTCATACGGGACGCACCAACTATCGGATTTTGGGTCCAACAAGTCCACCAGAGGGCTCCCCACGACGATAGATTCGTTTGGAGGGGGATCGAAAAAATGTGATCTCGAAGATAACCATAGACATAAGGGTTTATACAGGTTTAGGCCGTTGTATAGCGTAATACTCTATGTCTTGTGTTCTGGTGGGTGTTTGTGTTACTGGGTCGAAAGAACTAGAGAAGTTCATGCGAGTTGCAAAGCTAGGGCTTGGCACCCTAAGGATTGGTGCCACAGCAACCTTATATTGTCTGTTGCCTTGGGTCACAAGTCGGTTAATGATGTATATATGAGTAGCCTCTAGTACAAGGAAACAAGTCCAAGTCGGAACGTGGGAGAATACAAGGGATGGACAGGGCTGTCACCACCTACCGCCAACCCCTCCATACCGTAGGGCACAATCATATTTGATGCTTCTCTTCATGCCCGAGCACCACGCTCCACGCTCGTGCATGAGAGGACTACCCTAGCTCAAGTTGCCTCTCTCCCTCTCTAAGCTATTTCCGATGCACGATCAGGTGCATGACTTGGGCTAAGCCGTGTAGAAATCTTCACTTCAGATGAACCTTGAGCGTCGTAGTTTTTCGAATGCTCTGCCATGTATGCAAAAGGTAACACTAAAAAGAACGTTGTAGGGAGCATCTCGAAAATTCAACTCATCGGTCTCTTTGGTGAAATACTACGCCATTCATTTGAATCCAATGGCGCAAGATTCGCCATGTACAAATCCTTGGCATTTCCGGAGCAAACCCTAGACAGTAGACACCGTTGCTTTGCTTCAAGGTACCTCAGTCTTCACAGATCTTGTTCCATCCAGGCACTACCAGAGTCAATTGGAGAAATGGAAAGTTTGGTGCATCTTGATTTATCCGGTTACATCGGAATAGAGAAACTGCCAGAATCATTTGGTAATCTTAAAAGTTTGGAGCATTTGGATTTTACAAATTGCCAATATGTGACAGGAGTATCAGACTGCCTGGCTAGATTGACAAAACTGCAATACTTGAACTTATCAAACTGTAACAATGTTGGACACCTACCAAGAGCATTGAGCAGTCTCACAGAATTGCAATACTTGAACTTATCCGACAGCTCATACCTTTCTGGAAATGAACTTGCTGAGGCAGAGTTTTTGGGCTCCCTCACCAAACTCAAATATCTGAACCTATCTACATGGGATAAACGGGACAACATCAGGTTGCCTGAAGCTTTGGGTAGCTTCACTGAACTCAAGTATTTGAACTTATCACCACAATATTCTTCTACCATGATATATTTGCCTGCATCATTTGGTACTCTTTGTAACCTGGTGCACCTTGACTTGTCATTGTGTTCTCTTCTTCCAAATGTGCCAGCATCTCTGAATGGGTTTACCAAGCTCCAATAATGAGCTCTTTTACGGTACTCCATACTACCAACGAGTGGTATATAGTATAGATCTCCATAAGTAAGGGGTAGTTTAGTAATTTCACTTAGATGAAAATGAAATTAAAGATTGAAAATGCAAAAATATATATCAAGGATCAAAGTGATTTTTTAAAATCAGTTACGCCCTTAATTTTTTCCCCAAAATACCTATATACTACTATACTACCCACTGTATACTACTATACTACAGTTAAAGTTTCCAGTAGTATACAATTAATCTGAACCGTACGATCTTTTTATATTAGTCCTTTTTAATCACTAGTATAGAGTAGTATGGAGTACCGTAAAAGAACTTCCAATCTTTGAACTTATGCGGGTGCTCCAGTACAGATGTCATGGAAGGGCTACAAGAAGTTTTTGGCTATCTCAGTGAACTTCGACATTTAAATTTATGCTCATGCATTGAGAGGATACTTTCCTATCAAGATGAAATAAACAGTCTCCTGGAGCAGATCTGTACTCTTTCTAATCTAGAGTATCTGAATCTTTGTATGAATGAAAACATTTTCAGCATACCTGGAACTCTTGGTAACCTCAGGAAGCTACATACACTAGATGTTTCAAATTGCAAAAGGCTCCAGAGGCTTCCGGCAAGTATATCTGAAATTGACGGCTTGAAGTTTCTATATACCGACGGATGCAATGAGTTGGATAGGTCCACGCTACCTCAGTACGATACTGGTGATGCTGAATCTAGCGACTATCCTTTTCAGTGTAGCTATAATCGTTCTTTTGACTGCATCACTATAACAGAGCTTGAAAAAGTGAAGACGGCAAAACAGGCACAGATAATGAAGCTCCTGGAGAAGACACATATTATTACGCAGTTAAATTTAGGATGGACTAGAGATGCGAAGAGATTTGTGGATGACGCAGAAGTTCTGAGGGAACTAGAGCCACCACACAGTGTTTCAACCTTCTGCCTGCAAGGTTATAATAGCGTCAGCTTTCCATACTGGGTGACCCGCATTGCTACTTACTTACCTGGTCTGACATGTATTGACATGTGTGACTTGCCAAGCTGTGATAGGCTGCCACCACTTGGTCAGCTACCAAACCTAAAGAAGCTGACTATCGCAGCAATGCGCAGCATTAAGAAGATTGACGTGCACCTGTACGGGGGGTCAAGAGCATTTCCTCGACTTGAGCAGTTCACCATAGATGGTATGAAATGCCTAGAAGAGTGGGACACGGAGGACGGTTTGAATGAGCCAGCGTTCCCCTGCCTCAGTTCTGTCGAGATAAGAAGGTGCCCAAGGTTGAGGATCAAACCACATCTGCCACAAAGTATCAACACGTTGGGGGTATGCTATAGTGACAAAGTAATGTTGTCGCCGCGGGTGAATAGAGGCCACGTCGTTGCTTCCGCGGCCACTTGTCTTTATGTGAGATGTTGCATGGTGCATCTGCATGACTGGAGCTTGCTTCGCCATCTCCCTGCCCTTGAGCGTTTATCGATTGTGAGTGATGGAGAAAACATCCTGACACTGCCGGAGAGGCTGGGACATCTCTCCGCTCTCACTGAACTTCTGATAAGTGACTGCAATGGCATCAAGGGCATGCCAGACCTCACATCACTGAACTTCTAATAAATTGCAGACGCATCAAGACTCTGGCAGGCAGCATACAACAACTCATCCGCCTGCAAACTCTAACCATGAGAGATTGCAATGCCATCGTATCACTGCCGGAATGTTTGGGAGACCTCACATCTCTTAGAAGACTTGAAATAATTAACTATGGGCGCATCAAGGCTTTGCCACACAGCATACAAAAGCTCACCCGCCTGCAGACTTTAACTGTTAAAGATTGCAAAAGAATCATTTCGCTGCCGGAGAGATTGCACTACCGGAAATCCGGCCTTTGCCGAGTGTCAAGATCTTTGCCGAGTGCAATTTTTCGGGTACTCGGCAAAGATTTCTTCGCCGAGTGCATGTTTTTTGAAATGCACTCGGCAAAGAAATCTTTGCCGAGTGTTTTTTGAAATACACTCGGCAAAGAAAATCTTTGCCGAGTGTCAAAAAAATACACTCGGCAAAGACTTCTTTGCCGAGTGCTTTTTTTGACACTCGGCAAAGTCATAATTAAAACCACATTTTGAAGTAGTAAATCAATTCAAATCAAAAAGTTTTAAACTACAAAGTTGTATATCTTCTCAAGATGTAGAACTTTTAGTTTGGTCATTTCTTCATTCGACAAATTCATATGAATATTGTTCACAAAATCTATATCTCTCGTAGAGTTTCCTGAAACTATAAGAGAGATCTATAAGATTTGTAAACAATGTTGCTCTCACTACATCGGATGAAGAAATGACATATATCAAAGTTGTAGATCTTCAGAAGTTATACAACTTTGTAGTTAAAACTTTTTATTTTAAATTTGTTTTGCTAATGAAAAGTATGTTTGTAGTTCTCAAAATTTGAAATTTGAGTTTTTTCAAACAACCTCGGATGAAGAAACAGTCAAAATAAGAGTTGTAGATCACAATAAGTTATGAAACTTTGTAGTTGACAACTTTTTCATTTGAAATCATCTAGTCAACAAAAACTAAGTTTGAATGTTCTCAAATTTGAAATTCAAATTTTATAAACAACCTCGGATGGAGAAACTACCAAAATAAAACTTGTAGATTTCAAAAAGTTATAAAACTTTATAGTTGAAAACTTTTTAATTTGAAATCGTTTAGGGCTTCAAACAAGCAATTTACACTCGGTTTAGTATAATATGGTAGGAATCAGAACGGTATCTAGTCACAGACGAGAGTGTGGTGCAGTGGTAAAGGGGGTCACACGCGAGAGAGAGGTCACGGGTTCGAATCCTAGCGACCGCGTAGCGCGCGATTTTTCTGCGAAAAATGGCTTCGCTATTTGTTTTCGGATTTTTTGTGCTCAGGAAATCCCCTCTTTGCCGAGTGTGGCCCACGGCAAAGGCCTCTTTGCCGGCCGCGCTTTGCCGTGTGGGCTTTGCCGTGAGTTACCCACGGCAAAGGCTTTGCCGTGGGTAAAACTGCCTTTGCCGTGTGCATCTGGTAGTGTTGGGAAACCTCACCTCCCTCACAAATCTTGAGATAATTGGCTGTAAGGGTATCAAGGCTCTGCCGGACAGCATACAACAACTCACATGCCTGCAAACTCTGCGCGTGGGTTGCCAAAGCATCACATCGCTGCCAGAAACATTGGGAGACCTCATTTCTCTCACGAAACTTGAGATAGTTAATTGCAGGGGTATCAAGACTCTGCCAGGCAGCATGCAACGACTCACCCGCCTGCAGATCTTAGAGTGCGCGATTGCAAAAGCATCTATTCGCTGCGAGAAACATTGGGAGACCTCATTTCTCTCACCAAACTTGAGATAGTTGATTGCAAGTGTATCAAGACTCTGCCACATAGCATACAACGACTCACCCGCCTGCAGACTCTAATAGTGCACGGTTGCAAAAGCATTGTTTCGCTGCTGGAGACGTGGGGAGACCTCATTTCTCTCACAGAACTTGAGATAGTTAATTGCAGGGGCATCCAGGCTCTGCCGGGCATACAGAAACTCACCTGCTTGCAGCACCTGGAGATTAAAGGATGCCCTGAACTAGTTCGGTGGTGCAGATCAGAGATGAAGCCCAGTGTAAGTGCCCTCACAATTCTTTTGTTCTTTAATTGCAGCGACTATTCATTTTGTGATCTTGGCTTGGTATCTATTCTATTTGTGAATCTTAAGAGAATTTATCTTGCATGAACATATGTATTTTAATACATTTTTCATTCCTTTCCATTGGAAAAAAAAGGGTTGGACTGGGTTATTTTAACAACAGATGAAAAGCTAGTGGTAGATTGATTTACTATAGACTTTCCATTAGCAAAGCATAGAAGACTGACGAGTTTCTTTTATAGTAATTACGGAACCCACTTAGAATTATATGCAGAAAGGATAGATAACTTATGATTATATGCAGCATTTAGCTATCAAAATAAACTTAGAAAATAGGCACAGTTGCTTATCTGCTATTTCCGATGACTTTCTTTTTTGGGATTTTTTCACAGGGGCTATGGAATGATTTTGACTCAAATGATGAAGAATCAGAAAGTGATAAAGAGCCAGTAGCTGATGAAGAACTAGAAACTGGTTCAGAAAGTGATGAAGAGTCAGAAAATGGGTCAGAAAGTGATGAAGAATTAGAAACTAATGAAGAGGCGGAAACGGATGAAGAGAAAGAAACTGATGAAGATTGGGAGGACGAGGACTTGGAGAGCGATCAGGGGGAAACATAGTCCAAATTCTGTAATGCATAGTTTAGAAAGTGTGTTTTTTTCAGGAAGTCACAGGCAGGCCCCAACCTAAATTTCTTAAGAGTGCGAAAGCTGTACACGTGCAAAAGAAAGGAATGAAACAATTCCTGAAAAAGACAAAGAGAATAAAAAGAAGGAAAAAGAGACAAAACTTGACAAACACACGTCTGCGCTTAAGTTATTGCAGCTTTGCTATTGTTGTATTAATCCAGGCGTGCGTCAGATAGCTTAGCCTGTGTTTTTTTAATCTTTTCTTAGTGTGTGTACGTGATTGAACCTGTCACGATCACGTACATGTTGTTAGCTTGAGTTTGTTAGTGTTGGCCGGGTCGCTCGGCGCAAGCTGTTCTGTTCATGCGGGATAGCACACGTCGCCATGGCTTGCGGCACGCTCAGCACATGTGGCATGCTACTTCGTGTGGGATGGCACACGAGTATCTTGGATCATGGCGCGGGTCAAGTGGAGGCCAAATGGCCTAGTTTGTTTTCAATATAAACCAGTGAATAAAGAGATAACGCTGCCAAGTTTTTAAGCACGCAGAACCAAACATCGAGTCCTCTCTTGAGTGCGCCATCATTCTTTGCCACACTAACTAGTAGAGAAACCACCTTTGGTTCGGGGCCTTTAGTCCTTATACCAATTGGGTCCGGGACTAAACCAGCTGGGACTAAAGGGAGGCTTTTAGTCCCGGCTAGATTTTTAGTCCCGGCTGGAGCCACCAGCCGGGATTTAAAGGGGGGTTGGAGCCACCAACCGGGACTAAAAGGTCCTACAAATATCATCTTCCTCCCCCAGCCCGGCCGAGCCATGAACACAGAGCTCGTTCATGGCGCCGGCCGGAGCTAGGGGAGCTCATTCTCGGATTTTGAAGATTTAGCTCCTCCAAGTGATCTAAAAGGAGCATATCTTCATCCTCTCATCTTTCACGGTTAGTATTTCTTTTTTCATCCTTTATACATAAAGAAATTTGAGTTTTAGTGGAATGGAGAGATGGGAAATTTTTTTAGCACAATTGAGATATTGATTTGTTAGTAGTTGCACTAGTATGTTTTAGTAAATGCAAATTTAGTTTTTAATTCATATTTATACTTTAGTTATTTATCCTAATTCATATTTATATTTTAGTTAATTCATATTTATACTTTAGTTAATTAGTTAATTCATATTTATACTTTAGTTAATTCATATTTATACTTTAGTTAATTCATATTGATACTTTAGTTATTTATCCTAATTCATAGTTATACTTTAGTTGTTTATAATTTGCTAGTTATTTTATTCACTTTGATTATAATTTGTTAGTGATTAGTGAATTAGGATGGTAATTTTTATTTATTTCAAAAATAAATTACTATTTGTACTACTTATAAAAAATTGTCTAAACTTGTAGATGGACCGGCAATGGATATATAACGCCGACAGACGTTCAGGTGACTTCTTTTCAAGGCATGCATCATTTTCTAGATGTGGCAGAGCAAAACAAGAAAAATGGTTTCATAAGTTGCCCCTGCGAGCACAGTTCAAGAAAGGTCATTCACAGCCACTTGATTAGGCACGGTTTTATGCCTGGCTACAATTGTTGGACTGCCACTGAGAAAGAGGTGTTATAATGGAAGATGGTGAAGATGATATTGATGACAACTTTCTCGGATTTGCTGAATACCGTGTCTTTGCTGATACTACAATGGGTGATGCTAACGAAGAGGATGGAGAAGATGTGCCTGCAGATGATCTTGGTCAGATGTTGCAAGATGCAAAGGACACAAGCGAAACTGAGAGGAGAGGTTGAAGTTTCATCACATATTAGAGGACCATCGCAAACCTTTGTACCCGAGTTGCGAAGAGGGACTCAAAAAACTCGGGAGCACACTGGAGTTGCTGCAATGGAAGGCCAAAAATGGTGTATCGGACAAGGGCATTGGTGAGTTACTAAAAATCGTGAAGAAGATGCTTTCTAGGGATAACGAATTGCCCTCGACAACATATGGAGCAAAAAAGCTTATTTCCCCGCTAGGGTTGGAGGTGCAGAAGATACACGCATGTCCGAATGACTGCATCCTGTATCGTGGTCCCGAGTATGAGAAAATGGACGCGTGTCCGGTTTGCAGCGCCTTGTGGTACAAGATCAGAAAAGACGACCCTGGTGATGTAGAGGGAGAGCCTATCAAAAAGAGAGTTCCTGCCAAGGTCATGTGGTATTCCCCTATAATACCATGCTTGAGGCGTTTTTTCAGAAACAAAGAGCATGCTCGGATGATGCGATGGCACAAAGAAGAGTGCAAGCGAGACTCAAAGTTGAGGCACCCTGCCGATGGGTCCCAGTGGAGAAAAATTGACCGAACATTCAAAGACTTCGTAGAAGATCCAAGGAACATCAGGTTTGCTTTGAGTACGGACGACATGAATCGTTTTGGTGAAATCAGCAGTAGCCATATCACTTGGCTCGTGACTTTGTGTATGTACAATCTTCCTCCATGGCTCTGCATGAAGAGGAAATTCATGATGATGCCTATTCTTATACAAGGCCCAAAGTAACCGGGCAACGACATTGACATGTATCTCAGGCCATTGGTTGAGGAACTTTTACAGCTGTGGGGCGAAAACGGTGTACTTATGTGGGATGAGCATAAACAAGAGGAATTTGACCTATGAGCATTGCTGTTTGTAACCGTCAATGACTGGTCGGCTCTTAGTAACCTATCATGACAGACAAACAAGGGATATAGGGCATGCACGCATTGTTTAGATAATACTGAAAGCATTTATTTGAAATATTGTCGTAAGGTTGTGTACATGGGCCATCGTCGATGGCTTTCTCTCAATCATCCGCTAAGAAAGAAAGGCAAGCATTTCAAAGGTGAGGCAGATCGTCGTCCCAAGCCTATGCATCGTGATGGAAAGTACGTATTCACTATGGTAAAAGATCTAACAGTTGTTTTTGGAAAGGGGCCAGGCAGCGTTGCTGTTCCAAATGATAGTAATGGGATGGCACTCATGTTTAAAAAGATGAGTATATTTTGCGAGCTACCATATTGGGAAGTCTTGGAGGTCCGCAACGCAATTGACGTCATGCACCTGACGAAGAATCTTTGCGTCAACTTGATAGCCTTTCTAGGCACCTATGGTAAGACAAAAGATACACTGGAATCACTCCAGGATCTGCAACATATGGAAGAACGACATGTACTACATCCAGAAGAGAGGGACAATGGGCGAAATTACTTGAGTCATGCTAGCTTCACTCTTAGCAAAGAAGAAAAGGAAAGCATGTTCGAATGTTCGAAATTATAGATTTTTTTGCTAATATTTGACAAATAAACAATATAACTCATATTAGCATGTTCATTAAATTTTGTAAGCTCTAATATAAGTAGTTGTTATTTGTTAATTTTTTGGCAAATTTTTTGGTGATAATGATATATATGAATGAATATTAGTGTATTAGTAAAAGAAATAGAACTAAAATAAAAGGGGGCTGGATTTGCAGGGGAAGCAAAAACGCAGCCGCCTTTAGTCCCGGGTCGTAACGCAGCCTTTTTTAGTCCCCTTTAGTTACGACCCTGGACTAAAGGGGTTGCGTTTTCCCTTCCCGCGCGAAATTACCCATTAGTCCTGGGTCGTATTACGACCCCGGACTAAAGGGGGTCCTTTAGTCCGGGGTCGTAATACG
>CM014276.1:34917446-34930548 GCA_004135705.1 Alloteropsis semialata | reverse complement strand
ACCATGGATGCAGTTGAGCATGGAGCGTTCCACCCGGACAGAGAAAAGGATGAGCCTACGCTTGCTCTGCAGAATCCCAAGCATCCTGGACGGACACGAGGCAAAGGAGGGGTTCCGTGGAAGTACGGGCTTGCCGACTGCATTGAGTCTTACAGAAGTCGCGGTAGAAGAAAAAACGAGGAGTTAGAGAAGATGCGACGACTTGAGAAAAGGATACTACAGAACGAACAAAGGACGGGAGAGGTTCAGTGGCAACTGGAGATAGCACTTAGCACTCAGCAGCAAAGCCATGGATTCGCCGACGCTCCGGTAGACGCAATTAGCCCTACCCAGCATCATCGAAGCAGTTGCATGTCCACTGACGTCCCAAATGATGCTCAAGTCTAACGCTACCCCGTGGATGATATAACCATGCGGACGACCTGTGAGCTGCACAGTCCATTCAGGAACTTAACGTCCAAGGTGGCGTACGGTAGTGCTTTGCCGAGTCAAGAAGGAGATCTCTACCATGGAGGACAAATACCTACTGGCTATGCTAGAGTTGGGGTGGAGCAGGTCTTGGCCGGGTACGAATCACTCCGAGCTTGACATTCCTGGAGGTGATGGGGAGACGATACTAGAAGAGACAGTTCATGGTGTTATCCTATGGGAGAAGCGTTACATTGTCTTAACTCCTAAGGGGCCTTCGTCGTCACCCCAAAGCTCAAGGCCATCTCCACCGCCTCCAGCTCCGTTGTCTCCGCCGCAGCAATATTCGCCTGTTCTCCCTGAACAAAGGTCTCCGTCGCCTACAACTCAGAAATCTCCGTCACCTCCAGCTAAGCAATCTCCGCCACCTGCACCTCCGCCGGCAAAGAAAGCTAAGCAACAGAAAGCCAATGCACCAACAAAGCCACCTACAAAGAAGCCAGCAAAGCAGCCAAAGCAAGCCAAGGAACCTGCCAAGCTACCATGAAAAAAATCTGATGAGGAGTGCAAGCAGCATAATCTGTCTAAGGTTAAAGAGTTCTTCAAAAAGAAGGAGCCCGAGAAAAAAGAAGTAGTCGATTTTGCTAAGTCTGCTTTTTTTATTGGTATGTCTAAAGAAACTAAGAAGAAAGTTTTGTCAGACTATGACCGCTCTATTAAGAAATCGAATGAGAAGAATAAAAGGGAGGAGAAGGAGCAACGGAGGCAACAGCCAAGAGACTACCGAGAGCCAAAAGAGCATCAAGCAACAAAGGAAGCGACAGGTTGTTGCTCAGCTCGGTGAGCAGGAGAAGCAAACAATTGATTCACTCATAGTGAATGATGGACTTGGACCGGTCGACATGCTTCAGTTTTGCAAAGGGCCAGGATTGATGCCCTCGCAAATGCTGAATGAGAATGAGACCCCAAAGGCTATACCAAGGTGGCCATTTCAGCTTGGCTTGCCTCTAGTTGATCCCGATACATACGACACGCTGTCAACAAAAATGTACAGCTTACATAAATGGTACCTTAAAGCGTCGGCCGAAGGCCAGAGAATGGTGGGATTGAAGATTAGAGATGATGACTACTTTCGTAGCGATAATGTTATGTATATGGAATTCTCAAAAATATACCAGATATACCATAGGGATGCCCTTGACATGTCTCTCCTCGGCTGCTGGGTGCTGTAAGTGCTTCGTTTATTTTTATATTTAATATCTCCTATATATTGTCAACCATATTTATTAAACATTTTTTTAAAATTGTATCCTGTAGAATGGAGATTGAAGTATGCAGGAAAAACTCATATTTCCACTTGGGCTTCATCAACCCAAAAATTGTAAACCAGTATATGTTAGAAAATCATTATGAAGACACAATGAACAACATTGACAAATTCTTACGTGTACAACATTACAAGACAATGATTCTATTTTCTTACAATTTTGGGTGAGTACTTTTACTGTCTTGTGCATCTTCCAATTTTCTTCCTACCATAATTTTTATTTCAATTGATGTGACCCTTAGTACAAAACATGCATGTAAATAGGTTCCATTAGATATTATTTGTTATACAACTGGACATAAACTTGTTGGTCATCATGGACTCATTGAGGGGACCACGGGATACGTACCATCCAATGATTGACCTCCTTCAAAAGTAATTTTCATCCTCGCACTATTATTCCTCTTTAGATCAGCCGAGAATTCCATTTATTTCATATGGTGTGCGCAGGTGTTGGAAAAAGTTTCGTGCAGAGCACAAAGGTCCATTCAAGGAACAACTTGGTATCAAGAGAGACTTTCCGGTAAATACTACTATACACAGACAGACATCTCATTTTGTTTGTTTCATTATTGTGAATATGCATGTAATGACTTGACCATTTCTCCTATAAAATGTTATAGGCAGAATGAAGGCACCAATTTATGTGGATATTATGTCTGTGAGTTCATACACACTCTTGTTGGGCATAAGACGATCTGCAGTAATTAGGAACTGACGGTATGTTCCATTTTCATGGGTATCTATATGTATGTATGCATGTGAGACATAATAATATTATTTATATTTTTTTATTAACCATATCCTCAGATGATGCATATGAAAGATGAGATCTTACCGATCCAAAGAGTCGCGGCGGTTCAAGAGGCACTCTACGGATTTATAATCAATGAGGTCGTGAGCAAAACAGGGGCGTTCTGGTGGAATGGACACGAGGTCGATAGAACGAGCAAATATTAGGCATTTTGTAAATATACATATATATGTTCCTTTGAAATCTTGGTGTAAATATTAATATTTGCCTTTCAAAACTTGTTGTAATTAAATATATATGTCAGTTTAATATTATTAGCGTATATATTAATATTAGTATTAATAGTTTAATGCATTAGTGATATATAACTAATATGTATATGGACATATACGTATATTATTGTATAGGTATAATACGTATCTCTGTATAAAAGAAACTAGAAAAGAAAAAGAAAAACAGAAAAGAAAAAAAAAGACCCTTTAGTCCCGGTTGGTAACACCAACCGGGACTAGAGAGGCTCCGCCGTGCATGCCTCGTGGAGCTCCTTTAGTCCCGGTTGGTGTTACCAACCAGGACTAAATGGGCCTTTTGGTCCTGGGTAAATGCCCGAGACTAAAGGCCACGGCCTTTAGTCCCGGCGCCGTAGTCCCGGTTGCGGAACCGGGACTAAAGGCGGTTTTCTACTAGTGCCAGCGGCGAGAATTGTTGGTGAATTACGTCAGCTATGTACATTGTTGAACTCAATGTATCAGATTGTCTCTTCTCTTGTTCTTGTTCTATATTTAGAGTAGGCCACACATTAATTCCGGACAGTTTTTATTGTTGTCGGGAATACGAACCCAATGTTGTCGTTCATATTATGGAACATTTGGTTTGTATTCCTTACAGTTGGGTTTATTCCCGACAGTTTTTCAAGTGGCCTACTGTATTTAGGGTGCGTTTGGTTGGGTTTTGGCTGTGGCTTTTGCTTCCAAATGCCAAAAGCTGAACCAAAGGGGCCAAAAGTCCATAGATGCTTTTGCCAAAGCTAACTTTTGCCTAGTGTAAATCCAAAAGCACCTCACCTCCTTGCTTTTGCTGGCTTTTGGGTCCAGAAATTACCCATCTGCCACTCATATGTTACGTCTTCTCCCGTAGTCCCAAAAGCCACAGCTGTTCCACCAAACGGCTTTTGACAGCCCACAGCCCACAGCTTACAGCTACTTTTTCACAGCCCACAGCTCACAACTACTTTTTCAAAAGCTACAGCTCAACCAAACGCACCCTTAGCACCTTAGTAAGTGGCAAACAGTGTTTTTATTATAATTTTCTATCATCTTCCATAGTTTTAGTGAATTGCCCACAATGTAATCCCCTCAAATTCATTCCCCTCAGTTTTGTACTTAGTGAACCGAATGTACTAGAGCAGTTGCCCACAGATAAAATGAAACTGTTGAGGAAAAATGACGAGTCTGGTAGTGGTTCTTTCAAAGTGCGAGTGTTTGGAGCAGTTTTGTTGGGTCACCTACTGGTATGATGTGATTCCTTGTTCGCCAAGAAATGGGCTCCATGGATTTATTTGGCCTAACGAGTCTCTGACCCAGACGTTAGAACCAAGCAACAGCTTGAATGGTTAATATGAAGGCGGTTGTACTTCCTACTATCTAATGATCAAATCATAGGTTGGGGACCCCTCCTAGTTAACATAAATCATAGGTAACTCCCTCCTGAGAGGCACCCTCGATGTGCCTCCCGGTTGTAACACTCCTGTGTTACTTAAAAACCTCTGAACACTATTTGGATGACATTTGCAAGTTGTAAGGTTTGATTAGAAAGGTTAAGTCCAAAAAGGAAAAGGGAAATCTAAAGGAAGGTTTGAAAATGAACCTTAAGGTCAAAGTCAATGCCTTGTAGCTTTCAAACCAAGCAAAATCAGCCAAAATGTGTTTAAAAGAAAATGAAGATCAAGGAATCAGCTACAAGAGTCGCATTGGGAGTTTTGAAAGTTATTATGTGAAATGTGGAGTAAAAAGGGTTTGATTGTAGCTGCCGCAAAAGTGACTTGTCTGAATTATTTCTGAAAATGGACAGCTGTATTGGTTCGGATTCACTGCGATTTAGCTCTTGATATGGACAGATTTAGCTCAAACTCATATTGAAGAAAATGAAGGTCATTGTATAAGCTACAACTTTTATATTTGGAGATTTGGGTGTTTACATTCGAAATGTGGAGAAAAACTGGGATGAACTTGCTGGTTTCCTTGAGTTTCAGCAAACTGCAGGTTTTCAGGCTAATATCCAGTGGCTTGTAACTTGAAATTCGTGGGGAGTTAGACCAAATTCATATAAGAGAAATTGTAGCTGGATGTTTACAACTTTTATATTTTGAGTTTCAAGAGTTTAGTTATGGAATTTGGAGAAAAAGGGGGATTTATTCAGCAGGTTTGAGGGAAAATTCAGAGTTTTGGTCGGATTCAGTTAGGATTCGATGATTGACCGATCTTCAGGGCTTAGGATCTTGGTTTTGGATGGGTTTTAGAGCAAGGTCGTATAAGAGGGATTGAAGGTGGTTGTATACTCTGCAATCTTTGTATTGGATGTTTGCTGCGTGGACATATGGAATACAGAGATTAAGAGGCATGACAGGAGCGAGTTCAGGCCAGTGTCGCGTGTTGCAGAACGTCGAGCGTCGTTTGAAGCCGCCGCCCCGCCGCTCTGGACCATGCGCAAGGTTCGTGCGCGCCACGCGCCAGCATACACCGCGCACAGCACGAACGCGTCAAGCAGGAGCTGGCAAGGTCCTTGCTCGCGCGAGTTGGATAGGCAGGAACCCGGCCGCGCTGCTGTGTGCTGTTTCTGCTCGTCTTGAGGTCGTTGCCGTCGCCGTTGCTCCTTGCCGCCACCGCTGCTGCTTAGCTTGTTCCCGTCGCCAAGTGAGTGCCTTAGATCAGTTCTAGCCACCCCAGCTTGCCGCGTTGAGTCTCTTCGTCCGAAAGCATCGCGCCGCCGTTCAGTTTTACCGCCGCCGACCGCAAGCCACGGTGAGAACACCCCTCCCGTCCTCCTTGTGGCCGTTGTGTGGTTGGGCAGTGCTCGTGGTGCTCCTGTGATGCTCGTGGTGGTATGCGTGGTCGTGGTTAGGGCTCGGAGTGGCCGTGTTGACGCGGAAAATCGGCGGTCGTATCCTCCGCGTGCAGCACACGTAGACCAGGGAGATCTGCTTCGCTCCAGTGCCAGCCCTGCACCTAGTTCGAGTTCGTGGCGTGCCAGTCAATTTGATCTGAAATTAACAAGGGAATAAAACAGTTAAATTACTCTTTGATTGTGCCGGCTCTATTCCAAACGGCGAAGGCACGTCAGATTTTAGCCAAGGCCCAATCAGAATGTATCGGCCGATGCCAATCGGACCTCAAAATCGGACTTCATAGATGACGTCAATCGGACCAAATAATCGGACCTCAATCAGACATCCAATCGGACCTCAAAATCGGACCAATCAGGATCGGACTTTATAACAGATCAGTCTTTAAATAATCAAGATGCATAAAATATGACCGATATGTAAATAATGGATCAGCTGTGCCTTTGGACAAGATATTAAATAATCAAAGTGTAAGCCGATACATCGTCCATCTTGTCTAGTTGTCAGTTTGATTTATCTCATCGGACCATCTAACCAGCCAATCGGACCAGAGTCTTTTCAGAGAAATCTAGCTCCGACGTAGGGAATCTAGATTTCTCCAGCAATGATCAGATCAGATAGCTAGACAGTCAAACTCAACTCATCAACCTGTCAACTAAACAAGATACTCGCACAGGTGTTAATCAGATTAAGCAAATAAACAGATAAAACATTAACAGGATCGTTCTGATTCTAAGATATGCTATCAAATAATCAAGCGAGACCTAGCTCCGACGTAGGGAATCTAAACCACACTTAACATTCAAATAGCAATAAGGCATAACCAAAGCTTCCTTTGACTAATCAAGATGAATCTAGCTCCGACGTAGGGAATCTAAACAAGCATGACAATCAAAGATTAATCTAATCGTATTGCAAAGATCCAGCTCCGACGTAGGGAATCTACACCAGTGCAATACTCAAAGAACAACCAGATTAAACCACGAAGCATGGATCGGACCTAGAACGATACTGTAAGATAAATATTGCTTAAATCGGACCAAGACCAATGCTCAAAGCCGTTGAAGAAGTAGAATTGATTCACATGGCGTAGATCTAAACCAATTTAGCAACTCCAAACAAACCGCAAAAGCTGCCTTTAGTAACCAAGATGAGTCTAGCTCCGACGTAGGGAATCTAGCCTAATCTTGATATCTAGCTCCGACGTAGGGAATCTAGACTTAAAGTGCAACCCGATAAAACGATTAACTGTTGGATAATCAATATTGATCTAGCTCCGACGTAGGGAATCTATATCAATCTTGCATATCCAGAGATAAATCGGTTGAACAGTATAAACGAGAAAGGGCGATGCGCCTCAATTCAAAGCCTATACTAGTTCGATAAGTTGACTAACTTACTGGTAAGCCGGAGATCAGATCTGATGCAGCCCGTCCACCGATAAGCTTCGTCGATAAACTACTACTAGGGTTTTGGCGTGAAGCCGGGTTGTATTGATTGTGAGAATAGTTTTTACAATGGACGAGGGTTCATATTTATACCCTGGTCATGGAGAGTCCTGATCGGACTAGACTAACTTGCGGATAAAGTAAACTAGATCTAATATAGAATGGGACTCTCAATATGCCTTCAAAAAGGAAATAGCCCCTGTATCTGATACGCTTCCTTCTGAGCCGACGCATCTTCCTTCGTTCGTCACTAGATCGGATTCCCTTGCCTTATCGGACCTCTTCTTCACGTCGGCTTTCCTCTCTGTCATCTTCGGTTTCCTTTTTTGGCACTATTTGTTTGACCAGTCAACGGGCCCACTGCGTAATTCCAGCCTCACCACGTCATATCTGACTCAGCATATCTGGTGCGAAAACCTGGTGTCAACACAAGCCCCCCAGTTTCGGAGTATGAAGGATTCATGCTTCGAAATTCTGTAAATCCAGCGTCTCAATCTCCTAGCCGATGCAATTCGCTTCATAGATTCAACACCTTGACTTCTCTAGCACTGCCCTTTTCATAGCCGATACCTTTCTTCAAGCTTCTTTATCATAACATGTTAGCCAATATGAATAATCAAGAAAACTCTACTCTTCCTGCTAAATAACTTGGTTTTTCATTTTCAAATCAAAACATAACTTCGCTCCTCAAATGATTCTCTCAGATCGCTCAATGTGTATTATTCCTCACTAAGGCACTGTATCGTCTCTTTTTCTTCCTACTTCTAATAACTTGTGGAGCTCAGGGTAGGATATAGAAAGGAAGCATACTTGCACTGCATATCTTGCAAAGTCAAAAACCGGATCCAGTGGAGAAAATAAGTCATACAATCAGATCAAGATGTGCATGTGTGTGGAATTTTTTGGGTGGAACTCCTTTTTTGCACGACTCTTCATTTTACTTTTCTTTTCAGATATGGGCTATCTTTCATATATATTTTTTATCACTCTTCTTTATGCTTTTGAGCATGGATAATATTTTTTTTCATAGCCCATACCTTTTGCATAATGAATTTGAAGAGTCATGTCAAAGAGACGGAGTATTTTTGTATGGATGGAAGGCATGTTTTTGCGTAACTCCCAGTATAGAAGTCAGCATATGAATAGTCGAGTATGTGAATCCAGACCAAACGACAGTGATGTGCCCAAAAATTAAAGTCTAGCATACCCAACAATGGAATAATATGTGGAGTGTACGTGATCTCGATCTTAAAAGCATGAAACAAATCTCACAAGGGTCACAAACAATTTGACAATGCTCAATACAAAACAAGTAGCATATGTGTAAGGTTTTCAGAAGATATCAACATATGGCTCTGGTAGGAATTTCATATCATTGAGGAGCTAAACTATGTATTTTATTTTCACAAAATAAAATTTCCAAGTATTTCACAGTAAGAAATAAAGTTTACTTGATCATACCATAGTTTTCGGATCGACGAGCCGACGTCGTGTTAGCATAGATGTTGAAATCCTTTCTTCTGAATCTTGGTATTCCAGCACTGTTCCTTCATCAGCAGCGACGGCATGAGCAGCAGTGGTATCGGCTTTACGAATTTACCCAAATGCTAGGGTAGTACTTCTTCAAATATTTCCCGTTCAATGATTTAGGAAATGTTTCCCCTTCAACCAAGACATGTCTGATTGATTTGTAACGTAACTTCCTAGAAGTCTTGACAGAAGAATCTTTTAAATATTCAACGATTTCTTTCCTCCAATCTCCTTCTGGTATCTCCTGTACCATCACATCGGACATAGGCCGATAGCCAGACGCCTTTTGCGCCAGCCGATCTGCTTCCTCGTTACGATGTCTTGGAATATACTTAAGAATTACTAAGGCGAACTGGTCAATCAAATCCCGGCATTTCTCAAAGTAAGGCATCAACGCATCCATCTTGCAATCATACGTGCCGAGTCACTGATTAATGACCAACAAAGAATCTCCAAATACGCCGATCTCTTTAAGAATCCGGAGATCTTTCATCAATGCTTCATATTCCGCCTGATTATTTGTGCACTTTTCAATCGGATAAGCAAACTCGAATCTTGCCCCCCGAGGCGAAATAATAAGAAGGCCGATTCCGCAACCATCATTGCAAGATGAACCATCAGAGAACATGGTCCAGGGAACTGCGTCAACCAATATCGGCCTCTGTATTGATCGGACCAATTGCATCAAGCTCCATGGTGCATTGTTCAACAGTATCAACATTAGGTCCACAATGATCAGCAACCAAATCAGCCATTAAAATAAAGTTTCAGAGCCGACTGCTTGGACCGGCTGTAATCCTTGATCGGACACCTTGAGGAAATCTCCATCCCATGTTTTTCCTGATAGGCATTCAATCCCTTCAAACTCCCAAATCGTTGACTCGGCTGTTGCAATGCTAACCGAATCATCAGCTGGGACGATCTCCACATTGTTGCCCTGCCATTGGATTAAACACTGATGCATCGTGGATGGGATACAGCAATTGGCATGAATCCAATCTCGCCCGAGGAGCATGCTGTAGGAACCTTGTCCATCAATCACAAAGAAAGTGGTCGGCAATGTCTTGCTGCCGATTGTCAACTCCACATGAATTGCCCCCCGAGGCTACGAAACATTACCGCCGAAATCTTTGAGCGTCATGTCTGTCTTGATCAGATCATCAATCCCCTTGCCCAATTACGGAATGTGGAATAGGGCATAAGATTGACAGCAGCTCCTCCATCAACCAGCATCTTGGTCATCGGCTTCCCATCAACGTATCCCTTGATGTATAGAGGCTTCAGGTGCCGATATCCATTCGCATTTGGGTTCTCAAATATCGCCTTTTCTGAATCAAGAACTAAGCATGCGGCAAACTCATAATCGGCCTCATCATCGTCCTGTTCATCAGGAGCAGCAAAATCAAAAGGCAACATTAAAACCATGTTTACCGGGGCCGATGCGCTTGCTTCATCGTCATTGGCCATCTTAGCACGCCAAACTTTCTCTTTGGCTAACTCTTGCTCCTGAATCTGCTCATGATAGCGTAAACGCTGCACGCGTCTCTTCTTGGTTCTAGAAATCCCTGATGGGCACCACTGTCCAGGCTTCATTTGAGGTTCTCTAGTCCGATCCTGAACTGGAGCCTTCTCTTCCATTTTTTCAGGGCCATGAGCATCAGCCCGGCCTTCATTATTTTATGGCCATGAGCATCAACTCGGCCTTCATCTCCTTGATGATGATAATTAATCCTGACGCCGATCCGTTCATGAACCGATCGCCGACCTCTCTTGAAAGCTCTGTATTCTTCATACTGGAGGCTGCATTCAGGACAATCTGCTTTGGATGGTAATCTGAGTTTCTCGTTCCAGCAGAACACGAAGAAAGGACATCTCCAGTGACCATCATCTTGATCGTAGTGCTCATAGGTCTGACGTCTGTCCATATGCCAATCGGACCTATCATCGTACCAGCGTCGTCCATCGGATCTATCATCATATCGGCGTCGGCCATCAAATCGGCGTCGGCCATCGGACCTGTCATTGTACCGCCTCGCCTGATATTCGCGCCTCTGACGCCGTCGTTCCTCGCGTTCTTCCCATGCTCGAGCTGCTGCCTGCTGCCTTTTGTATTTGTTAATCAGCATCTGGGAAGTCACACGTGGCCGATATCCACCAGGAGCATTAGATTCACGCCCAAATGCCTGATGATTCCTTCGTAGTTCTTCAACAGTAACTTGAACTGCAGGATCAACGGCACCAGAACTCTTGGCGTGGTCCGATGTAAGCACCTTAAACTTTCCCTTCTCATCAGCATCAACCATATTAATGGAAAAGGAGAAATCAGCAAAGTTATTAGGAAAGGGATGACCATCGATCTTCATGGCTTTCTTGTTGTCTTCAAATTTGATCTTGCCAGATTCTATAGCCAATTGGATCTCCCTTCTGAACACCTTGCATTCATTTGTTTCATGAGAAGTTGAGTTGTGCCATTTGCAATATTTGCGTTTCTTCAACTCATCGGCCGATGGAATTGAGTGATTTGCAGAAAGTTGGATAAGCTTTTCACTGAGCAGCAAATCAAAAATCTTATCGGCCTTTGTTATATCAAAACCAAACTTCTCAGGGTTCTGTTTGATCCATGGGAGCGATACCGGCTTCTTGGATTTGGTCCATTCAGCTATGTTGACATCAGCCTCCTCTTCAGAATCAGAGAGATAAGATACTTGCTTGGAAAACTTTGTACGCTTCATCTCTTGATATCGGACCTCATGGGCTGACACTTTCTGCACCAGTTGTCCCAATGTCTCAAACTCCTGAGCAGAAAACTTTTCTTTGATCGGCGCGAGCAAACCCTGGAATGCAAGCTCGGCCAACTGCATATCAGATAGCTTCAAACTATAGCATCGATTCCTGGTATCACGGAACCGTTGGATATACTCCTTGACGGTTTCATCGTTTCTCTGCCTGACAGCAATCAAATCAGAAATCTTCATCTCGTTGAGACCAGAAAAGAAGTACTTATGGAACTGCTTCTCCATATCGGACCATCCTGTGACCGATCCTGCTGGCAGCGACGTGAACCAAGTAAATGCCGGCCCTGACAGTGACACACTACCAGAGAACTCTCTATCCATCCTCCCTAATCGGTCACGGTTGGATTGGACCCGGTACCAATGGAAGCATTGGTACCGGGTCCAATCCCCAATAATTCTGCGCGCTCATTGGTACCGGGTGGTGGCACCACCCGGTACCTATGAGGCAATATTGGTACCGGGTGGTGTCACCACCCGGTACCAATGAGCCTCGGGGCCTTTGGTACCGGGTGGTGACACCACCCGGTACCAATGTGACCCCCTTTGGTACCGGGTGGTGCCACCAACCGGTACCAAAGGGGCCCTGCGTATAAAGGGGCCTTCTTCCTCCCCCAGCCCGAGCCATGGCTCATTTCTTCATCCTCCATTGAGCTCGGGTTGGGGGAGCTCATGCCCGATTTTTCCATAACTTTTGGAGATTTTGCAAACCAAGTCCGCTAGAAGGTTAGCAACTTCATCCTCTCTCTTTTGACGTTTAGTATGGTCTATTTCATGCTCTATTTTTTGAGTAATTTGTGTTTTGTGGAATGGATGGAAATAAGAGATTTTAGATTGAATCTTCATTTTTATTATGAATTTGTAATAGAGAATCAATATATAGTTAGTTGTTGCATGTGTGAGATGATGCACAAATTTTTAGACATTGTTTAGATTTTTGGATTATTTGTAGAAACTTTAAATGATTTTCATATTTATGCTTATTATGATTTTTAGATATTAGAAATGATATTCATATTTAGGGTTATTAGGATTTTTAGAGATTATAAATGAAATTCATATTTAGGCTTATTACGAAATTTAGAATTACATCTTTTTAGAGGCTTCAAATGACGTTGATATTTAGGGTTATTAGGATTTTTTGAGATATAAATGATATTCTTATTTAGTTAGATTTTAAATTCAATTTTACTTCTCATGGTTGTCAATATCTTGAACTTAAACAATCCAACTCTTGGCATGCCTATGATGATATCAAATTTTACCTAGTTTTCTAGCTGGGTAACATATGATGACCTTGAGCTTGAGCTTGTATTGTATAGTTATGTTTCTCATGGTTGTCATCAAACCATGGGATACATCCATGCCCAAGCAACGAATCGGTTGTGATGGTTGGGCTGGTTGTGTCCCATGTTTCCATGCCTACCATGAAGCAAATGTTTTTACCACCTGTAATGTTTCTTATGCTCCAAGTTCAAGGTCAAATGAAAGACAACATATCTGAGGCAAATCACTCCTTCAATTTTTTTTTGAGATGAGCAAAAGTAAGACGTTGATTAATTTGGAATGTGGTTGTCGGCCATCGTGCCATTGGTTTGTCGCAGGTTTTGGAAACCTCCCGATGCAGGAGAGGTGCTGTCGAAATTTTTAGAGATTATAAAAGATATTCTTGTTAAGGCTTACTACGAACTTTAGAAATACATCTTTTTGGTGGCATCAAAT
>CM014276.1:34896593-34916446 GCA_004135705.1 Alloteropsis semialata | reverse complement strand
GATAGCATGGGGCTGCTTGGAGAAAGACAGACAAAAAAGGCCTAATATTATCTAGATCATCGATAAGTTAAATGAGATAGACTGTTACAGTTACAAGGTAATAATCAAAAATATACCTTGCTAGCTTTTACATGAAAAGTTTGCTTGTAGACATGCACAAATGAATATTATTTTTGTTGCATTATTATTTTTTATGGCTACACTATATTTGTTTTGCCATGGAAGCAATCATTTTAGCGTGGGTAATAATACTTCCAAAATTGGTTCCAACGTCAATGTTAGCACCAAGCTAGACTGAATAATCGCTGCAACAGAGTTATATTTAACTATTGACACATTTTCAGCCAGTACTGCTTTTAAAAAGAGAGTATACACACAAACAGTAGCTCAATCGTGATTGGAGTCCGCAATTGCTCACAAATATAATGTGTCTTGTGTTTGGCTCCAATTCGAATCAAGCATCCACGCCAACTTAGATATCCTCAGAACTGTAATTCAGAAATATTTTATCACTGAAAAATAATTTAGACATAATGATTTTATTTACGTGATAAAATAATATATTTGGGGATAATCCCTGACCTTTCCGTTCAAGTTTTTGAATATATCTTTGGTGAAAATTTTTTATTGGCATGATAATATACATGGCAAATGCACTTTATTTGAAGTTTTGAACGATGATTCGTGGCAACAAAGTTATTACCACGAATCAGAACGTGGTGGAATTGAAACAACTTTTATCATGCCACTACTTGACATGGCTGGTGCGGAGCTATAGGGCACAGAGTGCCTGCACGTAGAGCTTGGACCGACAGCAGGGCATGCATGGCAGAGTTAGGGTTAATGGTGATGACAGACCACAAGAGAGGTGTGGAGTCCCCGTGAGCAAAAAAATTGACTCATCATGAATTAAGATTTTGAGCATGGAGCCCACCCTGGGGCCACACCCCTTGTAGGCTCCCCAGCCTCCACCCACACTGAGGGCCGCGGCCACACATCAGCAGCCGGCGATGTCGGAGGCGGCAGCATGGCGGCGGCTGCAGGAGGCAGAGGAGCGGCTGCACAAGGCGATTGAGGAGCTGCACCCGGATCCGGCGAACGCCGCTCACGGGAGCGATGCGTGGCCGGTAGCTGTGCTGCCCTCCCCCGGGTCCGGCTGCCTCCAGGCCACACGCGCTCCCACGGGCCACTGATCTGCTCCCCACCCTGAGTCCCCGTGGCTCGCATGCCCACGGCTCATGCACCCGCCGTCGTGCACTCTTCCAGCCGTGGAGCTCGACCCCTGCGGAGGTGTGGCCGGACAGCCTCCCAACCTGGAGCGTTGTGCAGTGCCGCAGCGAGCATGAGGGGCGGCGGCGGCGAGGAGAACAGAGCAAAGCAGAGAGAGGATTGAGAGTGAGGGGTAAGCTAGGGTTTGGGTGGATGGGGTTTCTGCAAAAATAAAACTTTATTCGGACTATGGGTTAATTTTTATAAGTAGGAGGGTGTGTTTTTTTGGCAAAAATTGCCAGTTCTGAGCATGCCGCTGGTCATCACGTGTCCAAGATTTGGGGGTAGTAATGTGAGAGCAGCAAGCAAGAGTTGTCTTTAATCATTTTGATGCCAGGTCCGTAAAGTCAAGAAAGCATTTTGGGTCTATTTGGATCAGGGGGGCTAAACTTTAACCCTCTTGTTTGGATGCCAAAGCTAAACTTTAACCCTCACTACGAGAGAATCGCACATCAGTGCCGGTCAAAATCCACGTCAGTGCCGGTCCCTGGAACCGGCACTAATTGGCCGGCACTAACGTGCGCACATCGCCAAAAAAAATAAAAAAAATATCGCGCGCACACAGGAGGCCCGCACACGCGCCTGTCGCACGGCACAGTGATTTTTCACGCGTAAAATCGCGTACGCGGCCGCGAGGATTCGAACCCACGACCTTAGCCTCGCGCGTTTCCTTCCTTACCATCCGACCTATGCATCACATGTGATTGGGGTGGAAGATATTTTCCTTTTGAAGTGACCCGCGGGAGACATGTTAGTGCCGGTCGGGGGTTCCAGCCGGCACTAAACGACGTCATGTAGTGCCGGCTGGTATTATTGGCCGGCACTAAATGGGCGCGCCACTTTGGTGCCGGCCAATAACACCAGCCGGCACTAAATGACGTCGTTTAGTGCCGGCTGGAGCTCCCGACCGGCACTAACGTGTCTCCGCAGGCGCGTTTCTTCCCAGCCGGCACTAAATGTTGCCTCCGAACATGTTAGTGCCGGTTCCAGGGGGACCGGCACTAATGTCCTCCCACCAATGTGAAGTTCTCTCGTAGTGCCTCTTGTTTGGATGCCAAATAGAAAGTCTAAATATAGGCTAATTTCTAAATTAATTGCACATATATTATCTAATTGATTTGTTAGATCCATTGGCCTTTAATTATTAGCCCTAATTATCCTATGTTTAACCCATTTAGCACACTTAAACTTTTCCCCACTTTTAGCACACTCGCGCACCGTCCCATGTTAATCTTGTCTCAGACAGGCCGTGAGCCCGTGACAGTTTGTGTAAGTTGCACGTGGTTTGAGGACGTTTTGGTCAGTTCATGTGCAAACTGAGCGGAATTTAATTTTGCATTGGGAAAAAGAAGGGATTCCCGCACGGTTAGGGAGGGTGCTAGGAGACGCCAATTGGTCAGCATGCAGTTACTGGGTAGTACATTGGATGCATGTTTAATTGGTGGTTACACTGATACTGTGTACATCGCCGCGATGTTTGAAAAGTATGAGCAGTTATGATTTTGTTACACACTATCAAACGTTGATTTTTTAATTTGTTGTTGATGTGGCTTAACCAAAGGTATTCTTTTGTTATTCACATTTCAGGAGACTCCGATTTTGCAGCCCCCCGAGAAGGAACATAAGGTGATCGCTAATCAACACCAGTATTCAAACTTTATGATAGGCTCTGGGAGCAATGAGACAGAATATGATAATGCACAAGAAACACTAATAGATGTTGAAGAAGAAGTAACTATTGTAGGCAGAGATGAAGAGAAAAAGAAAATAATGACTTCCTTACTTGAGATAATCAAGTCAGAGAGGATCGTCATCCTTCCTATACATGGAATTGGAGGAATTGGCAAGACAACCTTTGCAGAATTAATTTACAGTGATACAAAATTCAAATATTACTCTCACATCTGGGTCTACGTGTCCCAAAAATTTGACTTGGAGAAAATTGGTAAATCTATAGCCTCACAGCTGTATCAAACAGAGAAACAAGCTAATGAATATCTGAAAAGTAAGGAGATTCTGATTGTCTTGGATGACCTTTGGGAGGATAAGCCACTTAAACTAGAGGAGTTGAAGGTTATGCTAAATCTTGGTGACAACATGGAAAAAAGTTATTGTTTTGGTGACTACACGGAATGCAGACATTGCCCAGAAAATTTGCAGAAACATTGAACCTTATCAGATGGGCCTCTTGACAGATGAAATGTGCTGGGAAATAATAAAAGAAAAAAGTTGTTTTGAGGCTATTCGTGACAAAGAAAAGTTGGTGGATATAGGAAAAAAGATTGCGCAGAAGTGTCGGGGTGTGGCGTTAGCAGCTCTAACTCTTGGATCCATGTTGCGGTCCAAGAAACATGTTGATGAATGGCTGACAGTCAAAGACAATGATATTTGGAATGAAACTATTTCGAAGGACACTTCTTTGCCGCAACATGTTCTTGCATCCTTGAAATTAAGCTATGCCTTCAGTATGGATAACTTCTTGAAGAGATGCTTTACTTATTGTGCAATCTTTCCAAAGGGTCACAAGATAGTTAAAGAAGATCTAATCTACCAATGGATTTCTCTTGGTTTTGTTATACCAACGAAAATGTTGTCCACTTTCCAGCGCTGTGAGAAGTATATTGTGCACCTCCTGAGGCTGAGTTTCCTTCAACATTCAGTGTCACCAACAGTGAGTTATCTATGCGTGGCTTCTGTTCCATTTACAATTGTAACTCATTCCATAATAGTTGCTTGTAATAATTTTAGGAAAGTTTATGTAACATAGATTTTGATAATCATTCTAAGATAAATAGAGGGTACAACAATAACATCAAGTAATAAACATATATCAGAGTGTTACAAAACTTTACAGACACCGCAACCAAGCTTATAGAATAGGCACCCTATGGCCACATTCCCCACTTCTAGGGATGCATGGCTATGGGTCGAGTAACATGCAGATGAAGCAATTGTCCGCCCGATAACTTGCCCAGACCATCTTTTTATACCAGTGCCCACCAGAATAGCTAACGGGTAGGCCAACCAAAAATAAAAGCTTGTTTAGAGAGTATTGTTGGAGTTGGGAGAAAAAAAAATGACGCCCCTAAAAAATAGAGGCAACCCCTATTAAAAGATAGGGGGTTTGTTTGGAGGTATTGTTGGACTCGCTGCAATAGACCTGGCGGGGGCTCCTTGGAGACCCTTTCATTCACCATCGATCCTGCCCTCGGAAGAGTCGAACTGCAGGGATTGAATCGGATCAAATTCTCATGGAATCGGATTTGGATAGCACTCTTTACCACATTATAAATCAAACATTAATTCAAATATTCTCAAATATGAATAAAATGGATAGCTCGAATTCAAATTCATTTAAAATATTTATTGAATTTGGAAGATAGCATTTATCTATTTGGTTTTAGAACAAAATAGGGATTGAAGTATGGATAGATAACACATTAGACAAAGATGGTTGGTCGAATGATATTGATCAATAAAAACTTCAATAATTAAATATATGAAAAATATATAAAACTACAAATAAATTTGTGTTTAATAAATATACAAAACAATTATCAATAAATAAATAAATTTATGTCGAAAATAACTTCATTAATAAATAGATAAACTAGGGTGTTTAAAATTTAAAACTAAATTTTATATATTAATATTAATTTAATAACATTATCCATTAAAATAGAGATACTTTAAATAGTTTCATTAAATACATCACTTTAATATCAAAATTAATATCATTAATAGTTAGTCATAGAGATAACCTTTAAAAAGTTTCAATAATGTATTGTCGTTGGTAATATTAGAGTTAATATCATTTGTCGTTATCTATAGAGATAGCTTTTAAGTAGTTTCATATAATACTTCATTCTTCGTGGATACGGATAGCTTCGTATACTTTTGAATATGAATCCATAATCTGAAAGAGTAAAATAATATTAAAAAATTTAGATATATTCGTCTTAGTAGTACCATGTCAGAGTCAGGTACGAAAATGGATATCCATATTCATGTTTTAGCAGAAACATATCTTACTATTACAAATTGGAGGCTCCTTTTGAAGCCTCCAGATGAAGACACCTAGGATCCTAGGTGGACACTCTAGAAAAAGAGAGAAATCCTAGAAATTCTCATAAAAAAGCAAAACATCTAGCCATCAATTGGAACACTCAAATCATCATAGCCATTAGATCTATTATGTTTTCTAAAAAATTACCCACCTATGTCATTATGAAATAGCTTAAAGTAACCCCCTAAATCTATATCTAAATTACCCACTATGCCATTATAAAAATAGTTTAAAGTAACCCCTAAATCTATATCTAAATTACCCATCTCTGCCATTATATAAAATAAACCAAAGTAATCCCCTAATCTTCATCAAAATTACCCACTTATGTCATTATAAACAATATTTAAAGTAACCTCCTAAATTTGCAACTAAATTAGCCACTACGAATACTTCAAAAATAACTTAAAGTAACCCTTAACTTTACATCTATATTACCCACATATGTCATTATTAAAAATAACATGAGATAATCCTACTTGTGAATCCAAATCACCTTATTTAAAAATATTCACCAATATAAGATTCTAAATTCTGTACTTCATACACTATTGCTATATGATATAGTGATTAAGGTATATAAGCATGATTTGCATTGTCATTTATAAAGATATAGAGGAAGTGACGAGTATATAGATTTCTAGTTAAATTGAAAGATTATAAAAGTGTATGAAAACGTTGTAGACTAATTACTAACAAAAGTCTATCACAATTGGATGAAAATAATAAGTATATATCTATATAGGTATTGCGATTGAATATTTAACAAATGAGAGATAGCTCAAGTAATAGTTTAATAGCAATGTAGCCTTGACTTTTTTAATTAGAGACTCCACATTAGTTCTCATGAGCTACGCTGAAAAAAGACAAATCTTAGAAATTGTCACAAAAATCAGAAACATCAATAATGTAAACTCTAATAACCATAGTCATTGGTCTATTATATTTTTAAAAAAGTTACCCACCACTAGCATTATAAAAATATTCTAAAATAAACCCTAAAACTATATCTAAATTATCGAGCTATGCCATTATAAAAAATAATTTAAATTAACCTATAATCTTTATCTAATTTACTCATGCATATCATTATATAACATAACTTAAAATGACATTCAAAATTTGTATCTAAGTTACCCACCTATGTTGTTATTAAAGATAACCTAAACTAAACACCTAAATCTTAATCTAGTTATCTTCATGTGCATCATACCGAAAAGTCTAAAAGTAAACTGATATATGATTCTAAATTTCCTATTTATCATTGCTAATATAGAAATAATAAGTTAAGGTATATACGCATGATGGGTGACATCATGTAGACCATTTATACATGTATATGTGAAGAAGTGATGAAAAATATTGATTTTATGCTAAATATAATGTATGGAGGTGCGATACAAAATAAAAAAAGTGTGAATGTGGACGAAAAATTGCATAGAATAATTACTAATTAAAAATCGATCACAAATAAAAAAGATATAAGTACACACCTATATGACTATTATGTTGAATATTGAAAAAAAATGAAAGAGTTGTATGTGAAGAATTTTTGATTATTAGGTAGGAGTTTAATTTCTAAATAACTTTTAAATACAATAGTTTTTAAAAATATTAGCCCGTGGGGGAGCACGGTTTGATGGACTAGTATCCGATAATTTGGATGTCCATATTCACATTGCCACCACTAGAGCTGCTCCTTCATTAGCCCTTGCCTGCGGAAGCCAGTGTCGTGATCGTAGACTGGGTAATTCGTTAGTCCTGAGGAATCAGTTTTTGTCTAGTGCGAAGTTACTGTTGGAAGAAGCTAACTATGGGCACAAAAGTCTTGCATCTGTACTGGGCTCGGCTGATTAGCAATATAGCTCGTCTAACTACAGAATGAGTGAATGACTAGATCTCTGCGAGGATAATAAGGTCCTAGTCGACACACCTCATGGCCACAACTACCTCAACCTATGTCAGTCTGATTACGGGTGAGAACAAAACCAGATATCCGAAATACCCGAAACCTGAATCTACCTCGGGTACCAAGTCCAAGAACCTGATTCTGAAATTACTTGGGGCAATCTAGGCTTCAACATTCGGTACCTGAAAACCCCGAATTTACAAAAAGCACACCCAAAACTTCTCACGTCCTTCGATTTTTTCACTCAGCCCACTAACAATTAGCACCACACGTCCCACCAAGCCAGCCTTAGGGTATTTTCATAATGGCAAAGTGGGTAATTTTTTAGAAAAGACGATAGATCCAATGGCTATAATGATCCGAGTTTACGGATTGGTGGCCAGATGTTTCTGATTTTTGTGAGAATTTCTAGAATTTATCTTTTTTCTAGCTCGTCTCGTGAGGATTAACGTGGAGGCCATCAGAACGTGCGTATGGAGCATCCTCATTGACTAATAGGATGCTTGAGTCAACATTCTCTGCGAAAGGCGGAATCTTGTCCAACTTATCATAGTCCTTTTACATATTTGTTTTGCCCTCGACTCCCACGATGTATCTTCTAAAAGAACTATGTGCCGCCTTGGCTCATCTTTTGACTTGTCTGTTTGCTTGTTTGCCCTCTTCTTTGGTTTGCTAGACATGTCCTTCACATAAAAAACCTGAGCCACATCCTTAGCTAGGGTGAATGGTTCATCTCTGTAACCAAGATCATTGAGATCCACTATTGTCATTTCGTAATTATCTTTTGTTACCCCTCCTACAGTGAGCTTCACCCATTTGCACCGAAACAAAGGCACTTTCAATAATGGTCCATAGTCTAGTTCACATATCTCCTCTATGTAACCATAATATGTGTCCTTGTTACCAATGTTGTCTAGGACATCTATACGGACGCCACTATTTTGATTGGTGCTCTTTTTATCTTGGGCTACTGTGTAGAATGTATTCCCATTAATCTCATATCCTTGAATGCTAAGACTGTAAACGAGAGACACCCAGTTAACCATGCCAGCTGTTTATGTATGTCCACATTGCGCATTAGATGTTTCCGCAACCAAATAATGAAAGTATCAATGTGTTGATGTGTAATCCAGGCCATAGACTTCCCTGTAAATTCAGTGCATAGAGTGTTATTTGTTCCTTGATATATAGACTCACCAAGGAGGATTGGTGTAAGACAGTGGTTAGGGAAGGCAGGAGCAATGGTGTGCTAACGGACAGTGGGTGGGCGGTGCGGCGACACCCCAACCGCCGGCTAGGGTGGTGGAGGAGGCGGCAGGTTGGGGTGGTGTCGGCGGAGAAGGGGAGACAGAGGAAGAAGATGACCCTCGATGGGCCAAAAGCCAACAAGCTTAGCCGGCTTCCGTTCGATGTATAGGACCCCACTGTCTGCCCGGGCTGAATGCTCATATATCTCCGTTTACGAGTGACAAATATGGTTTTTGTCGTCCAAGCGATGCATAATTGCCCGAACAGTTCATTAGTGTGCTGCAGAAGAACTTCATTGGGGGCCGGTAGGGATGGAAATGAGCCGGGTCGACCCATTGTGTAGTTGGCCGGACCCATAAAATTAAGGCCAATGGGTCATATGGGTCGACCTCAAGATAGAAACTGGTCCATAGTGCTAGAGTCTATTGACCCAATGGGTAAGATAGGGTTATAAGATCTAATCTACATAGCCTAATTTTGTACTAACAACTTTGGTCATATTTTGCAACTTGCTATTTTTAATAGGAGCCCTTTTAGGGCATTTGGTAGCCTAAGTTATGTTACTATGCTTGGGTTAATGTGTCATGACATTCAAATAACTTGGGTTTGCTTTATATGATAGTGTGGTACCAATGATCGGTGTTTAGGATAATGTTGGTTATGCAATACGCTAGATCAGTATCTCTGCATATTGCCCGTCACACCATATGTTAGTGCATTAGCAATGATGTGTGCTTGCAAAAATATAATCTAAATGCTACATTGGTTCGACCCGAGTTACCCATTGGTCCATCGAGACCACAACCAAACACTGAATTGGGTCAACTCATGGGCTCTCAAATTGGTCTCGAAGCCATAAGGCCAGGTCCATGGCCAAGTCCAGGCAGGCCCCTCCACATCCCTAAGGACCGGTGGGCAAGCGGGGAAGTGGTGGCTGACGAGAGGCTGCAATTTTTTTTAACAAAGCCATTGTTTTGTTTTTATCGGATCAGCTGCGTGCCACCAGTGGAAATAAGCGTAGCTTAGTTGGCTAGGTTCCTCGTGGTGGAACCTGCCCATCCGGGTTAGAGTCTCCGACTCAACATGGGTGTCATATTTTCTTGGATTTATTCCAGGATTTAACCGGCGCTATTCTTTCTGTGGTATGCGACGTTTCCGTCGATAGCGATGTGCCTGTGGTGACTTCGTCAATCTCAAGATCGCAATAGCCGGCCCAACTTTTAATTACAGTGAGATATAATGTTTGTCTCTAGAAATATCGTGGCTTGGTTTGTTATAGTTGAAATGATTTAGGTTATATAGGCCGATGTTATACAATTTAAGCAGTATTATTATGAATCCTGACCCTAGTATGTACTTTTGCAGACTTATCGAGCATATGGTGAACATGACACAGTGTTCACGATGCACGATCTGGTGCATGACTTGGCAATTGCACTCCTCGGTGACCAAATTCTAGACCAGAGCAAACAAGGCAACACTACTGGGGGCAGCAGCTGCTGCTATGCATTGCTCAGTGACTGTAGCAAGCCACTGGCAGAGTCATGCACGTCTTCTCCTGCCAGGCTAACCGCTCTGCGTTTTATGGACTGCTGGAGGACTGAGCCATATGGTGCTTCATTTGAACCTGCTGAGTCCCTACGAGTGTTGGATTTAAGCGAGTGCTCAATACAGAAGTTGCCAGATTCTATCGGTCTACTGAAGCAGTTGAGGTATCTTAATGCTCCAAGGATCCGGGATCGAATGGTTTCAGAATGCATCACAAAGCTCTCGAATTTAAGGTACCTCAGTCTACGTGGATCTTGTTCCATCCAAGCACTACCAGAGTCGATTGGAGATATGGAGGGTCTGGTGCATCTTGATTTATCTGGTTGCATCGGAATAGAGAAGCTGCCAGAATCATTTGGTGATCTAAAAAGTTTGGAACATGTGGATTTTTCAAATTGCCAAAATGTTACAGGAGTATCACAATGCCTGGCTAGACTTACAAAACTGCAGCATTTGAACTTATCAAGATGTGAAAATATTGGAGACTTAGCATTGGGCACCCTCACCCAACTCGAGTATTTGAACTTACACGGTTCTACCATGAGAAATGCATCATTTGGGAATCTTTGTAACCTGGTGCACCTTGACTTGTCATGGAGTTTGATTCCTGAAGATGTGCAAGCAGCTCTGAATGGGTGTACCAAACTCCAATATTTGGATTTAGGTTTATCTATCGGAGGACATCTCCAAGGGATGCAAGAACTTTTTGGCCATCTCAGTGAACTTCGACATTTAGGTTTACATAGCTGCATCCCAGGGATAGCCAATCCAGATGAAATAAACGGTCTCCTGGAGCGGATATGCACTCTCACCAATCTAGAGTATCTGGATCTTTCTGCTAATCATAAAATTTATAGCATACCTGAAAATGTTGCCAACCTCAGGAAGTTACATACACTAAACCTTTCGACTTGTCGCAGGCTACGGAGCCTGCCAGCAAGTATATCTGAAATGGACAGCTTGAAGGACCTATGTACCGATGACTGCCCGAAGTTGGATACGTCCACGCTACGTCAGTTCAAGCTCCAGAGCTTTGAATTGGATGGGTCCACGCTACCTCGATACCATAGTGTTGGTGGTGAATCTAGCAACTATTCTTTTCAGTGCAAGTATTATGGTCCTGGTTGGCTGAAGATAAAAGGGCTTGAATATGTGAAGTCGGCAATTGAGGCACGCACAATGAAGCTCGTGGAGAAGACAGATATTACATCGTTACGATTAAAATGGACTAGAGATGCGAAGAGATTTGTGGACGACGCAGAGGTTCTGGGGGAACTAGAGCCACCATATGGTGTTTCATGCTTCTACCTAGAAGGTTATAATAGCATCAGCTTTCCATCCTGGATGATGCGCATCGGTGATTATTTGCCTGGTCTCATCAGTATTGTCATGTGCGACCTGCCCAGCTGTGATCATTTGCCACCACTGGGCCAGCTACCAAGCCTCAAGATGCTGGATATCAGGCAACTAGACAGCATTAAAAAGATTGATGCGCACCTCTACGGGGGTACAAGAGCATTTCCTCGACTTATGTATTTCAAGATAGTTGACATGGAATGCCTGGAAGAGTGGAACACGGAGGACGGTTTGAATGAGCCCGGGTTTCCCTGCCTAAGGTCTATATATATACGGAACTGCCCAATGTTGAGGATCAAACCACATCTGCCACGAAATATCAACAAGTTGGAGGTACACAGTAGCCGCGAAGTAATGTTGTCATCCTGGGGTGACAGAGGCCAGGTTGTTGCTTCCGCGGTCACGAGTCTTTACGTGGAACGCTGCAAGGTGCCTCTGCATCACTGGAGCTTGCTTCACCACCTCCCTTCCCTTGAGCGTTTATCGATTGTAAATTGCAGCGGCGACGTTATATGTAGCTCGCCGGATTTCCTTCAAGGTCTCACCTCCCTGAGGACTCTCACTGTGAGCGATTGCAAAAACATCCCAGAGAGGCTAGGAGACCTCACCGCTCTCAGGGAACTTGAGATAAGTAACTGCAAGGGCATCATGACTCCACCAGGTACCTTACAGAAAGTCACCAGCCTGCAAACTCTACGTTGCAGAAGCATGGCATTGCTGCCGGAGTGGTTGGGAGAGCTCACATCTCTCACGACACTTGAGATATTTAACTGCAGGCACATCAAGACTCTGCCAGACAGCATACAAAAACTCACCCACCTACAAATTCTAACTGTGAGTGAATGCCAAAGCATCGTATCGCTGCCGGAGTGGTTGGTAGAGATCACATCTCTCATGAAACTTGAGATAACTTACTGCAGGCGCATCAAGACTTTGCCAGACAGCATACAAAAACTCACCCGCCTTCAGACTTTGACTGTGAAAGGTTGCGAAAGCATCATTTCGCTGCCGGAGAGATTGGGAGACCTCGCCTCCCTAACAAATCTTGAGATAGTTAACTGTAAGAGGATCAAGACTCTACCGGACAGCATACAACAGCTCATATGCCTGCAAACTCTATATGTGTATGATTGCCAAAGCATCACGTCACTGCCCGAGATGTTGGGAGACATTAACACTCTCACAAAACTTGAGATAGGTAATTGCAGGGGCATCAAGACTCTGCCTGGCACCATACAGAAACTAACCCGCTTGCAGTGCCTAAAAATTTCTGGATGCCCTGAACTAGTTCGGTGGTGCGGATTAGAGGGGAACAAGATTAAGATCGCTCACATCGAAGACAGAGTATGTGCCCTCACAATTCTTGTGTTCTTTAATCGAACCAACCACTCATTTGGTATTCCTAGCATGGGATGTGTTCTATGTTGTGTATCTTAGATAATTTTATCTTGCATGAACATGTGTGTTTTAATGCGTTTTCCCTTTCCTTTCCCTTGGAAATATTTTTACAACAGATGGAAAGCTATAACGGTAGATTAATTTACTATGGACTTCCCATTAGGAAAACATAGAAGAGGCTGACAAGTTTCTTTTATAGTAATTATGAGAAGCCACTTACAATTATATGCAGGAAAGATAGATGCCTTAGGATTATATGCTGCATCTAGCCATCACAATAAACTTGGAAAAAAGGTGCAGTTACTTATTATCTGCTTTTCTGATGACTATTTCTTTTCTTCAGATTTTTTCACACAAACTACAGAGTGACGATGATTCAGAAACTGACGAAGAATTAGAAAGTGAAGAAGAGCAAGTAACTGATGAAGAAGAGCCAGAAACTGGGTCAGAAAATGATGAAGAGTCAGAAACTGATGAACAGTCCGAGAACGAGGACTTCTAGAGTGATCAGGGAGAAACATAATCCAAAAGCTGCAATTCATAGTTCAGAAAGAGTCTTTTTGTGGAAGTCAGAGAGGAAGCGCCTACCTAAACTTTATTAAGATAAGAATGCAGAAAGTTGTACAGGTGAAAAAAAAAGAAGAAGAAATGAAAAAACTTTTGAAAAGATAAAGAGAATAAATAGAAGAAGGAAAACGAGACAAAACTGACAAACGTACGTCTGCAGTCCTATTGCAGCCTGCTGTGTCCTTTGTTGAATCCAATGTAATTGTCTCTTCTCTTATTCCTGTTATGTTCCCTGCAAGAGTTTTCGTTATTCTGTGCAGTTTTTCAAATGGCCTATGGTATTTAGCACCATAATAGCAAACAGTGTTTGTATTCTATCATTTCCCACCGTTTTGATGAATTGGCAACAATGTAAACCCCACAAATTCATTCTCCACAGTTTTGTACTCAGTGAACCAAATATATGCTAGAACTGTTTTGGCCATTTGTAAAAGAAATCTGATAGAGAAAATGATGAGTTTCGTAGGTGGTTCCTCCAAAGTGGGAGCATTTGGATGCATCTTTGCTAGGTGACCTCTACTGGTATGGTGATTCGCTGTTGGTGACAAAATTGGGGCAGTGGATTTATTTGGCCTAGCGACACTGTTTGGTCGGATGCGATAAATAAAGGAACTTTCAAATTACTTTGGAAGCCGCATCCCACAGACACCCACCACGGACGCGCCATGCCGCACGTGCACAACACCGTGTCGACGCCAGGGCTCGCCGGCCAGGCTCCTTCCGACCATCCGTTTCAGTTCTACCTGCATCTTTTGATCCGGAGTTCAGGCTTGTAGAGTTCACGGTATCCTTTCTGGGACAAGGATCCTCATGTGTTTTTGTTTTGGCTTGTACAGATGAAGGCAATCCTTCCCACAGTTCGATTTTGGAGTTCAGTCATGTGCTTTCTGGGACAAAGATCCTCATCTGCTTTTGTTTTAGCTTGTACTCCACGAAGGCAATGACGGCAAAATGGACAAGATACCTTTCATTTTTAAACCATTGGATCAGGACCCACGAACACAGTTTGATGTGATGTTATGTTTTTTTATATATATACACATCGCCAGTGAAAGGTTTGCGTACTCAGGTAAACCGAGGGAGGATGTAGGCAGGCCAATGGGAAACGTGAAAGGCTAATATCAAGTGGTGAAAGGCACCAACTTTATATGGTGGCGTGCAAATATCAAGGGACAGAATAAGCTAGCAAAGATTAGTGCACAGCTTTGTATCAGTGTGGTCCGTCGAAAACTGTAGAGGGAAAAGAAAAGAAAAAGGAAGGCAAAAAAGAAGTTGCCCTGACTTCCCAAATGGCGACCGCTCAGACCTGGACCATGTCCCACGACGTCACATCCCTTTCGCATGCGGTGGACATATTTCAATATTATATAGGCCGAGAGAAACAAGTGCGCGTGTCGTGGCTACGCCGTTTCCGAATTGATGGCCCGGACGACTCAATTGCGTGTCTACACTAAAGCTAATCCCAGATAATGTTTATATCATATTATATTATTAATCAAGATTGTGATATCAATAGAATATTATCAAATTGATATGTACCTATCACCGTATCATATTGTTGTTTCATAGGACTTAAACCATTGGATCTGGACAGTTTGATGTGATGTTATGTTTTATATATATGGGCCTGTTTAAATTCGGTGAAAACTTTTGCGAAATTTACTGTAGCAATTTTAAACCGAAGATTAGGAGAACTAAACATGATCTAAATATAAAACTAATTACACGAATGGACGGAAAATCGTGAGACGAATTTATTAAGCCTAATTAATCTGTCATTAGAGATTGTTTACTGTAGCATGACATTGTCTAATCATGGTCTAATTAGGCTTAATAGATTCGTCTCACAATTTCATCCGATATATATATATATACACACACACACACGTCGCCTGTGAAAGGTTGGGGTACGCTGGAGACCGCTAGCCGCTGAGGGACCTGATGAGACAGTCTGGTGCTTGGGAATTTGGGAGTCGCATCTTATTCAGTGCGTACTCAGGTAAACCGAGGGAGGATGTTGGCAGGCCAATGGGAAGATTATTGCTCACATTGTGAGAACCCACATATACAGCTGCTATCAGATGGAATAAGCAAAGATTGTGCACAGCTTTGTATCAGCACGGTCCATCGAATACCCGTAGATGGAAAACAAAAGAAAAAGGGAACGCAAAAAAGAAGTTGCCCGGACTTTCGAAATGGCCACCACTCAGACCTGGACCACGTCACACAAGTGCGCATGTGGCGGCTAGGCCATTTCCGAATTGATGGCCCAGACTCAATTGCGTGTCTACACTAAGCTAATCCTACCTATCAGTGTATCATATTGTTGTTCCATATAGGACTCAAACAAATAAATCCTTCGTGGAACATTTACAGAACTAGCTCAAGCCTTTCTCGACATTTCTTAACGTTTTATTTGGTTTATTTAGTGCATTTGTCCTATGTCATGTTTGAATTTTTTGTTTAAATTATGGAGCTGAAATGTAACTGAACTGTATGTGGTTCAATCACAAAAGTTTAAATTATTATGATGTTGAAATAGAGTTTTGAATATAATGTGTATGCAAAATGGGAGAGAAACTAAAGAAAAGGAAATATTTTTCGATCAAAGGCACACAGCCTAGCTTTACTATTAGAAAGCATAAGAATAAAAGGAAATATACGGGACATTTTTTAGGGAGCTGTTGCATGCAGCTGTTCTATCTATATGCTAAACTTGTTATGGGAAATTTCCCTTGGTAGGAAACAAAAAATAAGTTCCGGCTTTAACTTTTTTGCAAAGAGGCATCGTCAGTCCAGAATATTACAAAGGTGTATCAAAAGCTAGCAGAATAGGATTCCTATCACTTAGTGGATGGAAATTACGCTCTAAGCTAAGGAACAACAACCAAACATACCGAAGGCCTGATATGCATATAGACTGGAAAAAGTCCATTTTACTCCCCACACCTATTTACTTTGTCCGCTTTAGCCCCCGAACAAAATTTAGGTTCACTTTTACTTCCCCGAACTATTTCATTTGGTTCAATCTACCCCCTAATTAGATCTCTCTTTTTTGTTTCTTTGTGTACAAGTTGAGTTTTAATTTCAGATTTTGTCAGTTGACTTATAACATAGTTCTCTATGTTAGAAAAATATACTAGATTTTTTTCATGATTACTTTTTGTACAGTTTTATATATAAAGATAAATTTCGTATTAAATATTTCTAACCTATGAAAATAACCATGAGAAATTCTTAGTATAATTTTTTAGTGTAAAGCATGATGTTTGCTATCTGTTCACAAAATTTGAAGTCAAAATTCAACTCATACACAGAGAAATAAAAAAAGAGAAATCTAATTAGGGGTTAGATTGGACCAAATAAAATAGTTTAGGGGAGTAAAGTGAGCCAAAATTTCGTTCAGGGGGTTAAGCGGACAAATTGGATAGGTAAGGGGAGTAAAATAGACTTTTCCGATATACTATCTCTTACAAATCTAGCTCCGATTCTTTTTTTCGACGTTACGGACAGGCAAATTGAACTACTTGCAAGCCAAAACTGCTGTCTGAAACGTCAAACATAATGGATCGGAGGTAGTATCATTTTTGGCTGTATAGTCAAATGTCACAGTAGCGTTATCACGGATCTTGTACTAGTTGTAACTAAACTACCCACAGGTACCTGTTACGGTAATTTCTGTTCCACAGGAGCCTCTTCTTAGATCAGTGCTACTTTATCATTTTTAGACAGTAATTAATGCACCACGCAAACAGAGTAAAAAAAAATCTCTCTAAGCATAGTTGCTTCTGGTGTGGGTACATACTGGTGGCGCTCATTGTGGGCAATCGAGTATTATAAAGGAGTAGTTGCTGGTTCTAGTTATGCTTTCGGGGAAGTTCGCAGAGTTATGTAATATATTTTTATGTCTACATCAAATTCGACAAAATGTCACTGCTGTGTTCTATAAGGCACATGTCTTCACATTGGCTACCACTTCCAAAGTTCTCGTGTATAGTTAAAAGAGAGTCTTGAGATCTGCAACAGTATTGTTTTGTGCTCTCAATGATCAATGTATAGTTAAAAATGTCTTGGAATCTGCAATTCCATTGTTTGGTGCTTGATCAAAGTCTCTGACCAAGATACGACAAATGCGAACTAAGAAATAGATTGGATGGACAGCGGAGGTGGTTGTACTCCTATCAGGATCGAACCACTGTTTTGGCACCCTGTTCGTGTAATTAGTTAGCTATAAAGGTGTGTGTAGTTAGTTGCACTCCTTTGAGCCTGCATTAGGCCCAATACAATGCAGGCTAGCTCAAGCTAGCATATATAAATGTATGTCATTTTTCACTAGCTAAGAGGTGTTTGGTTGCCTGTATTACATGATACGATAACCTTGCATTTGTGTTGTTGGTGTGATGTTACCACCTCTATCACCAAATCTTCCTCATTTGTTCTTTCTGGCACCCCCACAGTCTCAGTTCCAAATTCAATTCAGGGAGTTGAATTTGAGGAGCTTGAATTGAGTTTTAAGGACAGAACAATATAATTGAATTGAGTTCTTGACAAAGAGAGGTACGGGAGAGAGGAGAAGACTCTCTCTCTAGCCGAGAGGAGACCCTTCCACCCACCCGCCGCCGGCCAATCCGGCCCCGGCGGCCACCCAAGCAGCCGTCCGCCGTAGCCTGCGCTGGTCCCGCCACCCACCATGGGTCCCTCCCCACCGCGCCCACCCAACCCACCGACCCCAGGCAGCTCCTCCGTCCCCAGATCTGGTCCCCTCAACCCTGGCAGCTCCTCCACCCCCAGATCTGGTCCCCTCAACCCAAATGCTGCTCCTTTTATTCCATCCTCCGCTGCAGCCGGCCCGTCGCGCCCCCCGCCGGAACGTCTTCACTTCTCCGACTCCGACGAGGAGGATGAGGAGGAAGAACTGCTTTGGTCGAGCCCCTGCCCTGCCTCCTCCGGCAATGGGAAGGGGAAAGAGGTCGCTACTCCCCTCCTCTTCGGCGTCGCTCCTCCGGGGCGCCGCGTGACGGTGTCTCGGGTTTTATGGCTGATGCTCGCCGGTCCGGCCCCCTTGCCGCCTCGTTGGAGCGTCGGCCGCTGGCCCTTCCGCCGCGCCGCACTTCTCCGGCTCCTCGGTCGCGTCACGTCTCTCCGGCTCCTCGGTCGCGCAACGTTTCTCCGGCTCCTCGGTTGCGCCGTTCCCCCACCATTGTTGATGAGGACGGCTTCCAGCTGGTTCAGCGCCGGCGACGCCCTGCGAATCCACGCCCCCGTCGCCCTCCTCGCCGTCCTGTCCCTGCGGACCTGGTCGGGCGGTGCTTTAACTGCTTCTCTAGCTACCATGTGGCGGCCCAATGTACCTCCCCGTCGCGCTGCCTCCGGTGCCAGGAGACGGGTCACGCCGCTCGGAACTGCAAGCGCCTCCGCTCGGAGCTGTCGATTCCCCCGTCTCGTGGTCGGCCGGTCCACCGGCAAGCTCCTCACCGAGACATCACTATGGCGTCGCGCTCCGTCACCCATTCGGCGGCTTCCGCTTCCACGGCGACTTCCGGGTCCGCGTCCACGGGGCGCGCCTACTCCGGACCCCCGTCGGGGTGCGCGCCCTCCCCGCCTCGTCGCCAACCCTCGCCTCCGACACCACCGCCGGCCATCGAACTCCCTAGGGGCCACCCTTCCCGTCGGCCGAACCTGGAGCTCCGGGTCGTTCCCCGCTCCAGTGACATCCAGGTGGCGGACGACGCCCTCTCTGCTACGGCTTTGGTCGCTCTGGTGGTGGGGACTCGGCCGTCGGTGACGATACCGAAAATCCGCAGCTTCCTCATGAACAACTACCAGCTTTCTAGGGAGAGCTTCTCCCTCCACCGCTACCAGCCCGAGGACTTCCTCATCATCTTCTCGGACAGAGCTGATTTGGAGCGGGTGTTGCATGCACCGCCGCTCCCGGTCGCAGACCTCGTCTTCCATTTTCGGCCCTGGCGCAGGAAATCCATGGCTAGCGCTGAAGACATGCTCTATCAGGCGCGGGTGGAGCTGCGGGGGATACCTGCTCATGCACGGTCGGTGGCGACTGCCCAGATCATTCTAGACGCCGCTTGCGCAGAGTTGCATCCTACCCCGAACACTTCCGCCCGGGCCGATCTGCGTTCCTATGAGGTTGTCACATGGTGCGTGGATCCTGACCTCATCCCTAATGAGGTGGTGATCTTAATCCGGAGCCAAGCAGCTCATGCTTTCCAAGCTCCCCACACTACGTTATCGAGTCCAAATCGACATTCTTGAGGTGCAGGACTGGCACTACCCCTCGTCGGATTCTGATGATCCGGGCCACGCGCCGGATCGATGGTGGAGCGAATCGGAGGATGACTACCCCGGCTTCTGTCAGAGCAGCCGGACTAAACCCTGGCCCCTCCGCACCGTCCTTCAACCCCCCAGCGATGGCGGTCCCCCTGGGGAGGGTGGCCCGTCAGGATCTTCTGGCGGCGGCGGCGGCGGTGGCGGCGA
>CM014276.1:34864609-34895593 GCA_004135705.1 Alloteropsis semialata | reverse complement strand
GACTAATCAAAGAGTGTACTCCAATCCCTAACTAATCTACCCTAGTACCTCCAAAATAAGGGTCTAGTTTACTCAATTCATCACTCAAGCACCATATATGAGAGAGAAAAAAACTTCTAATTACTCACTATCCAACCATTAAAACTTGAATTAAAGGCATGGAATAGTATTTTCTTACCTTCCACAAGCTCTCCACCAAAGTATTTGAGCTCAAAACCTCCCCCCTTAGTAGTGCAATTTTTGGGAGGAGCCCAAGGCCTCCCAACCTTTTTTTGCGAGTTGGAGTGAGTGAACCCGAGGAGGAAGAAGGGGTGCTGCGCCTGTTATGGTACAGACCACTGTAGGGGCGGCTGGAGAATGAGCCGCCCCTACAAATACAATAGTAGGGGCGGCTGGTTAACAAACTGCCCCTACAAATAAAATAGTAGAGGCGGCTGGTAAATGAACCGCCCCTACAATACATAACAGTAGGGGCGGCTATCACGAGCCGCCCCTACTAAGCAGATTTCTTGTAAGGGCGGCTGGTAACACCAGCCGCCCTTACTAAGCTATTTGTAGGGGCGGCTGAACATCTGCCTGGCCGGTTTCGACACTGTAAGAGCGGTTTTCAATTTGAGCCGCCCCTACTAAAAAAGGGGGGCGTTGCTGCAGTTGAATTCTGCAGTAGTGTCACCTGTACAAGTACAACGAGCAAGCAACGGCGAAGGCACCAAAATGGGGTTTTTTTTTCACATGGGTCCCATGTACACCCATCTCTGTCCTCTCTCCCACTAGTCCTCTTGTCATGAATACAATGTTTTGGCTCGTCTAGCTAGGCATCTCTCGACTCTCGCCCATGTGGAGTTAATCCCAAACGGCGAGGCTCCAGTACTGGCATAATAATGGAACCATTTGCTTACCAAACGGAGATGAGCATGCATGCGTAGATTCTCCTGGAGATACTCTGGTGCGCTCTATGCTCGTGAGTTTTCGTCCTGATCTGATATCAGGCAACAATCACTCAGTTCATCACAGGATCTTTGTCCGAGATCTGGATTTTCACAGGGTGACGAGACTACCAAATCGAGCCTCCAGCTGAATGTGATGCGGTAGATTGGGAGCAGGCGAGCAGCGGCTATCGCCGCGATGACGACGAGTGTAGAGATAGATTCGGATCGGATACGCATGGAATCGAATCCGGATATCACCTTTTACCATATTTTAATTTGAATATGGATCGAATGCGAATTTTGTTGGATACAAATACGAATGTGAATCTTGTTCATTTTTGTCAGATACGAATACAAAACGAATAGTTCGAATATGGATTTGCATTCGGATAGATGGTTTCATGGAGTATATATTCTTCACGGATACAGATAATATCGGATATTCCACATTTTATTTGAATACAAATATGGATTCGGATAGAGAAAATTGATGAAAACGAATTCGGATATTTTCATTTAGAGCATCTCCAAAAACCTTTCTAAAATCTACTCTTTAAATCATTATTTAGAGAGTCATTTCGGTAAAAATCATTTTCTATATCTTTATACTCTCCAACAACCTTTCTATATGTTGCATGCAGTCTAGAGAGTTATCCTCGCTCTCCATCTTTGGCTAGCGAGAAATCTAGAGTAGAGGATATCTATATTTGGATATCCAATTGAAAAGATGGTTGGAGAGTGTTTTTTCATCAAAATCTCTATATTCCAGATAGTTAGAAAATATATAAAGAATCTCTTAGAGATGCTCTTAGCATCTATATTAAAATCGGATATAAATACAAATATCTATATTAACGTTTTAATCGAATATAAATACGGATAATTCAGACGTGTCCAAATCCATGCCTACCAGCGGAGCAGCATCCAGGATCTCGCGTGTGGACTGTGGACTTGGCCACGCCCCTGCGTCCAGCATCGAAGTGTGGGCCCGCGTGGCCCGTGGATCGAGGACGGAACCAGAGGGCCACACTGCGTGGCCCGTGGTTTTGCACACCAGTCCAGAATCCCGATGGTTTTGCTCTTAGTCAAAAAAGTATATATCTCGCCGAGATGGAGAAAGAGATGGAATAAGAATTGTATCCCTGTCCAGTCCTGTTTTCTCTTCACAGGCAGCGAAGTCGTCTTGTGCACGGGTCAGCGCCTCCAGCACTCCTTAGCAGGCCATTATCGCCACCGTGCTTGTGCACATCTACTTTAGTTTCTCTTCATTGGGCACGATCTGTCACCAGTTCTGATTTCCTTTTCAGGTACGATCCTTAATCTTACACCTATTTGTATTTTCCGTTGTTGCAATTCACTCTGGTGTCTACTCATAAGCTGCAAGCTTGCTACGCATCTGATCCATATCCATATGTAGTTGCAGGAGCTTTGAGGATTAGCCCAGCTAGTGCTTGGAAGAATACATCGAGCTACTGGTAATGTAAATAGAATGCTACTAGCAGGTTCGCACACATATATTCTAGCTAGTTTCCTCACTGGATCTGGGTCTTGTTTGTATTCTTCCAAGCATAGGTCAGGTCACAGATATGGAAGAACCAGAGGAGCTGACGTTTCAGTTTTTAAAAGAAATTACAGATGGTTTCTCGGAGAAGCGGAAAATTGGGGAAGGAACATTTGGAGAAGTTTACAAGGTAAGATGTGGTCATGTTTTGTTGTGAATAAGTCTGATCAAGACATATCAGTGCTTCGGTACAACATATACCTGCCTGGCTCACTAGATGTTACTGCAAAGTGGGAGACATGCTTTACTGAACTTGTTGCCTCAGTACCAACATTTTTCTGCTAATCAAATACACTATGAAAGGCAGTATGTATCAAACTGGTGAACTTATATTGAGTGTATATCATGTATCTTTAACAGGGAACGACTAAAAATGGAAATGATGTTGCTGTGAAGAAACTTCGAGATGGCAGTACGGATCTTGGTTACAAGCAGTTTCAAAATGAGTTCTATAACCTGGCAAAGGTTAAGCATGACAACATTGTAGAGGTTCTCGGTTATTGCTATGAGATAGAGAAGATACCTGTAGAGTATAATGGAAGAAAATTTTTTGCTGAAAAGATACATAGAGCACTCTGCTTTGAGTATTTCCACAACGGGAGCCTTCAAAATCATCTTTCTGGTATGCTCTACTCATTTTTTTCAGTGTAATAAGAACATGTTCCTCTGTATATTTTCATTTGTTTTATTGATAATCCTTTTGTTTGCTACTACAGATGAGTCTCGTGGACTTGACTGGCATATACGGTACAAAATTATTAAGGGGACATGTGAAGGTTTAAAATATATTCATAAGGACCTGGAAGAACCACTTTTACACCTAGACCTAAAACCTGACAACATATTAGTGGATAAGAACATAGTGCCAAAGATTGCAGACTTTGGTTTATCCAAGATATTTGGTGATAAAATAACAAGGACCACACAAAGTCCTTTAGGAACAATGTAAGTCATATGTGTCAAGTGAAAACATTCTTTTTCGAATCATTAAAATATTTGTGTATTACAAATAAATTCATCACGTGTTGTGCATGCAATGCAGTGGGTATATACCCCCAGAGTTATTTGAGGGAGGTGAAATCTCAGAAAAGTTCGACATATTCAGCTTGGGTAGTGTAATAATAAGGATAATATCAGGACCAAATGGCTACTCGGAATATCGAAACATGCCTTTGGCTAAAATTATTGAAAAGGTGAGAAATAACATTTCTTTCTAATAGCATCAAAATCTTAATAAGATCCTATGTCATATTCCCATTTGAGTGGTACTAGCCCAACTTGATGGCTCAATTTCTCAGGTCCTGAGAAACTGGAGGAAGAGGTGGAAGGAAACATGCAATAGTGATTTCTCACTTGAAGCATGTTGCCGCCAAGTAGAGAGATGCACTCAGATAGCAAGGGACTGCTTGGAGAAAGATAGCCAAAAAAGGCCTGATATTGTCCAGATCATCAATAAGTTAAATGAGATAGACTTACAATTACAAGGTAATAATCAATATTATAGCTAGATTTACATGAAAAAATTGCTTGTAGAGATGTACAATGAATATTATTTTTTATGCCTACACTATTTGTTTTGCCATGGCAGCATCATTTTAGCGTGCGTAATAATACTTCCAAAATTAGTTCGAAAGTCAATGTTAGCACCAAGCTAGACTGAATAATCGCTGCAACAGAGTTATATTTACCTATTGACACATTTTCAGCCAGTACTCCTTTTAAAAAAGAGAGTATACACACAAACAGTAGCTCAATCGCGATTGGAATCCGCAATTGCTCACAAATATAATGTGTCTTGTGTTCGGCTCCAATTCGAATCAAGCATCCATGCCAACTTAGATATCCTCAGAACTGTAATTCAGAAATATTTTATCACTGAAAAATAATATTGACATAATGATTTTATTTACATAATAAATAATATATTTGGGGATATAGCTTTCAAAAAAAATATTTGGGGATAATCCCTGACCTTACAGTTCAAGTTTTTGAATATATCTTTGGTGACAATTTTTTATTGGCATGATAATGTACATGCAAATGCACTTTATTTGAACGATGATTCGTGACAACAAAGTTATTACCACAAAATCAGAACGTGGTGGAATTGAAACAACTTTTATCATGCCACTACTTGACATGGCTGGTGCGGAGCTATAGGGCATAGAGTTCCTGCGCGTAGAGCCTGGAACGCAGGGCATGCATGGCAGAGTTAGGGTTAATGTGATGACGGACCACAAGAGAGGTGTGGAGTCCCCGTGAGCAAAAAAAATTGACTCATCATGAATTAGGGTTTTGAGCATGGGGCCCAACCTGGGACCACACCCCTCGTCGGTTCCCCTGTCTCCACCCACACTGAGGGCCACGGCCACGCATCAGCAGCCGGCGATGTCGGAGACGGCAGCGCGGCAGCAGCTGCAGGAGGCAGAGGAGCGGCTGTGCAAGGAGATCGAGGAGCTGCACCCGGATCCGGCGAACGCAGCTCACGGGAGCGATGCGTGGCCGGTAGCTGTGCCGTCCTCCACCGTGTCCGGCTGCCTCCAGGCCGCGCGCGCTCCCACGGGCTGCTGATCTCCTCCCCGCCACGAGGCGCCGTGGCTCGCATACCCACGGCTCAAGCACCGCCGCCGTGAACTCTCCCGGCAGTGGAGCTCGACCCTTGCGGAGGCGTGTCTGGACAGCCTCCCGACCTGCAGCGTTGTGCAGTGCCGCAGCGAGCATGAGGGGCGGCGGTGGCGGCGAGGAGAACAGAGCAAATCAGATAGAGGATTGAGAGTGAGGGGTAAGCTAGGGTTTGGGTGGATGGGGTTTCTGCAAAAATGAAAACTTTATTCAGACTATGGGTTAATTTTTTAAGTAGGAGGGTGTTTTTTTGCAAAAATTGCCAGTTCTGAGCATGCCACTGGTCATCACCTGTCCAAGATTTGGCGGGTAGTAATGTGAGAGCAGCAAGCAAGAGTTGTCTTTAATCATTTTGATGCCAGGTCCGTAAAGTCAAGAAAGCATTTTGGGTCTATTTGGATCAGGGGGGCTAAACTTTAACCCTCTTGTTTGGATGCCAAATAGAAAGACTAAATATAGGCTAATTTCTAAATTAATTGCACAGATATAATCTAATTGATTTGTTAGATCCATTGGACTTTAATTATTAGCCCTAATTATCCTATGTTTAACCCATTTAGCACACTTAAACTTTACGTGCCACTTTTAGCACACTCGCACACCGTCCCATGTCATCTTGTCTCAGACAGGCCGTGACAGTTTGTGTAAGTTGCACGCGGGTTGAGGACGTTTTGGTCAGTTCATGTGCAAACTGAGCGGAATTTAATTTTGCGTTGGGAAAAAGAAGGGATGCCCACACGGTTAGGGAGGGTGGTAGGAGACGCCGATTGGTCAGCGCATGCAGTTACCAGGTAGTACATTGGATGCATGCTTAATTGGTGGTTACACTGATGCTGTGTACATTGCCGCGATGTTTAAAAAGTACGAGCAGTTATGATTTTGTTACACACTATCAAACGTTGATTATTTAATTTGTTGTTGATCTGGCTTAACCAAAGGTATTCTTTTGTTATTCACATTTCAGGAGACTCCGATTTTGCAGCCCCCCGAGAAGGAACATAAGGTGATCGCTAATCAACACAGTATTCAAACTTTATGATAGGCTCTGGGAGCAATGAGACAGAATATGATAATGCACAAGAAACACTAATAGATGTTGAAGAAGAAGTAACTATTGTAGGCAGAGATGAAGAGAAAAAGGAAATAATGACTTCCTTACTTGAGACAATCAAGTCAGAGAAGATCGTCATCCTTCCTATATATGGAATTGGAGGAATTGGCAAGACAACCTTTGCGGAATTAATTTACAGTGATACAAAATTCAAATATTACTCTCACGTCTGGGTCTACGTGTCCCAGAGATTTGACTTGGAGAAAATTGGTAAATCTATAGACTCACAGCTATATCAAACAGAGAAACAAGCTAATGAATATCTGAAAAGTAAGGAGATTCTGATTGTCTTAGATGACCTTTGGGAGGATAAGCCACTTAAACTAGAGGAGTTGAAGGTTATGCTAAATCTTGGTGACCACATGGAAAAAGTTATTGTTTTGGTGACTACACGGAATGCAGACATTGCCCAGAAAATTTGCAGAAACATTAAACCTTATCAGATGGGCTTCTTGACAGATGAAATGTGCTGGAAAATAATAAAAGAAAAAAGTTGTTTTGAGGCTATTTATTTCAAAGAAAAGTTGGAGGATATAGGAAAAAAGATTGCGCAGAAGTGTCAGGGTGTGGCCTTAGCAGCTCTAACTCTTGGATCCTTGTTGCGGTCCAAGAAACATGCTGATGAATGGCTGACAGTCAAAGACAATGATATTTGGAATGAAACTATTTCAAAGGACACTTCTTTGCCGCAACATGTTCTTGCATCCTTGAAATTAAGCTATGCCTTCAGTATGGATGACTTCTTGAAGAGATGCTTTACTTATTGTGCAATCTTTCCAAAGGGTCACAAGATAGTTAAAGAAGATCTAATCTACCAATGGATTTCTCTTGGTTTTGTTATACCAACGAAAATATTGTCCACTTTCCAGCGCTGTGAGAAGTATATTGTGCACCTCCTGAGGCTGAGTTTCCTTCAACATTCAGTGTCACCAACAGTGAGTTATTTATGCATGGCTTCTGTTCCATTTACAATTGTAATTCATTCTATAATAGTTGCTTGTAATAATTTTAGGAAGTTTAAGTAACATAGATTTTGATAATCATTCTAAGATAAATAGAGGGTACAACAACATCAAGTAATAAACATATATCAGAGTGTTACAAAACTTTACAGACACGGCAACCGAGCTTATAGTGTAGGCACCCTATGGCAACATTCCCCACTTCTAGGGATGCATGGCAATGGGTTGGGTAACATGCAGATGAAGCAATTGCCCGCCCGATAACTTGCCCAGACCATCTTTTTATACCAGTGCCCACCAGAATAGCTAACAGGTGGGCCAACCAAAAATAAAGGCTTGTTTAGAGAGTATTTTTGGAGTTGGGAGAAAAAATGACGCCTCTAAAAAATAGAGGCAACCCCTATTAAAAGATAGGGGGTTTGTTTGGAGGTATTGTTAGACTTGCTGCAATAGACCTGGCCTTGGCTCCTTGGAGACCCTTTCATTCACCATTGATCCTGCCCTTGGAAGAGTCGAACCGCAGGGATTGAATCGGATCAAATTGTCATGGAATCGGATTCGGATAGCACTCTTTACCACATTATAAATCAAACATTAATTCAGCTATTCTCAAATATGATTAAAAAGGATAGCTCAAATTCAAATTCATTTTAAATATTTATTGAATTTGGAAGATAGCATTTATCTATTTGGTTTTAGAACAAAATAGGGATTGAAGTATGGATAGACAACACATTAGACAAAGATAGCTGGTTGAATGATATTGATCAATAAAAATTTCAATAATTAAATATATGAAAAATATATAAAACTACAAATAAATTTATGTTTAATAAATATACAAATAAATATCAATAAATAAATAAATTTATGTCAAAAATAACTTCATCAATAAATAGATAAACTAGGGTGCTTAAAATTTTAAACTAAATTTAAATAACATTAGCCATTAAAAATAGAGATACTTTAAATAGTTTCATTAAATACATCATTTTAATATCAAAATTAATATCGTTAATAGTTAGTCATAGAGATAACCTTTGAAAAGTTTCAATAATGTATTGTCGTTGGTAATATTCAAGTTAATATCATTTGTCATTATCTATAGAGATAACTTTTAAGTAGTTTCATATAATACTTCATTCTTCATGGATACAGATAGCTCCGGATAATTTCGAATATGAATCTGAAAGAGAAAAGTAATATAAAAATTCAGAAATATTCATCTTAGTAGTACCATGTTAGAATCAGGTACGAATATGGATATCCATAATCATGTTTTAGCAGAAACATATATCCGATAATTTGGATTCACATTGCCACCACTAGAGCTGCTCCTTCATTAGCCATTGTCTATGGAAGCCCGTGTCGTGATCGTAGACTGGGTAATTCATTAGTCCTGAGGAATTAGTTTTTGTCTAGTGCGAAGTTACTGTTGGAAGAAGCTAACTGTGGGCACAGAAGTCTTGCATCTTTACTGGGCTCGGCTAATTAGCAATATAGCTTGTCTACCTAGAGAATGAGTGAATGACTAGATCTCTGCGAGGATAAGGTCCTAGTCGACACACCTCATGGCCACAACTACCTCAACCTATGTCAGTCTGATTATGGATGAGAACAAAACCAGATATCCGAAATACATGAAACCTGAATCTACCTCGGTACCAAGTCCAAGAACCCGAAAATTACTTCGGGCAATCTAGGCTTCAACATCCGGTACCTGAAAAACCCGAATTTACAAAAAGTACACCCAAAACTTCTCACATCGTTCGAATTTTCCACTCAGCCCACTAATAATTAGCACCACGCATCCCACCAAGCCAGCCTTATTATCTCTCATGGTAAGTTGTGACCGTGTACATAGTCCATCCTCTTCTTATCACCAGTGAAAAAAGTAGATATACTCCCGATTGCGAACCGACATTAGTCCCAGATTTCCAACCGGGATTACGAATCCATGACTAAATGCCCTAGCTTTTAGTTCCGGGTGTGCACCCGGGACTAATGCCGACCTTTAGTCCCGGTTGGTGTTTACCAACCGGGATGAAAGGGGCTCCACACCACGGCCACGGTGTAGCCCTTTTAGTCTCGGTTGGCGTTCCCAATTATTATTGGTCGCCTTGTCACCTACTAGATAGTGCATGAACTCATAAACATAGTATCCACATAAATTGTTGCCTTGTTCTTGCCTCAAATACTTTAGGAGAAATTGTCAAGTCATTACATATTCGTGAAAATGAAATAAACAAAGTGAGATGTGCCTTTGTAGTATGTACCAGAAAGTCTCTCTTGATCTGAAGTTCATCCTTCAAATTACCTTTGTGATTTGTATGGAACCTTTTCCAACACCTGCGCAAGAGAACGAATAAATGGAATTCTCAGATGATCTAAAAGAGGTATAATGAGAGGATAGGAATTACTTTTATGCACGTCAATGATGCTTTGGTATTTTTATTGCGGATCTCTCATTGAGTCCATAACGACTACCGTGCCTCTGTCAGGAATTATCACAAATAGTAACAAGTGAAACCTATATGTTTTATGCACAGAAACACATCATTAGAAATAACATGGTGTTAGGAAATATGAAATGGGTACAAGACAGTAAAAAGTACTCACCCATAGTAAAAAGTAATATTGTCTTGTAATGTTTTTACATGTAGACCTATTAATGTTCTTCACTACATCTCCACAACTTTTGAGTAAACATTTTTTGTTTACAACTTTTGGGTCGATGAAGCTCAAGTGGAAGTATGAGTTCTTTCTGCACTCTTCAATCTCCATTATATGGGATACAATTTAAAAAGGAATATTTAATAATTCTATTGAGAATATAGAGGAGATATTAATAATAGAAGTAAAACACTTACATCACCCAACAGTTGATGATAGACGCGTTAAGGGCATCGTGATGGTATATCTGCTAGAATTCTAAGAATTCTAACCATATCAATTCCTCGCCATGAAAGTAATCATCATCTCCAACCTTTGCAATGATCATGGTCGTCTCGTTGTTCAAAGCCTCCATGTACCATTCATGTAAACTATACATTTTTGTTGGCAGCGTCTTGACTAATAGCTCAGGTCTCACAAGAGGTATGCGCAACTCAAAGTAACATTTATGGAGCTGCGCTAGCCTTTGGGAGCTCAACCTGCCCTAGAACTTGAGCGGGCGTGAATCCTGTTTCTTTGCAAAACTGAAGCACTCCACTCGATATATCTGAAAGCACTACGAGCAGAGGAACTGTTTGCTTCTCTTGCTGTCCAAGTAGAGGAACTGTTCGCTTGACTTGCTTCTGGCCACTATGTTTTCTCTCTTGCATTTTCATTTTGTTATAGGACTTCTGTGGTCGTAGGCCATGTTTGGAACAACTTAAATATTCCTTATGGCCAAAATATGCTGAAACTATCAACCAAACGATGCGCTTTTTTACATCTTTTTCTGGCCACGCTTCTCCCCACAGCTCCCATTTGTACTAAAACACAAAAGTTGCGTCCTACAAGCTTGACCGATAATTGATTTTCCAAGTTTGTTCAGCTTATTTGAGAAACACTTCTCTGGACCACTGGGCCGAAAATGGCCATAGTTTGACAAAAGTTTCTTCTGATTTGGTTTACTCATGCCAAAAAAATGCTGATTTTTCTAGAGAAACTTTTTCCTTTTTCTTGGACTTGTCCCTTTGGAGTGCTCTCGAACCTGGTCCATACTTCAAGTTTTCTTCATAAGTATGCTTGCAAGGTAGCTTGGGAGGTGTCTCGGCTTGCCTTTTCTTTGTTAGCTTCTTTTCGGATGGTTTTTTATTGAACTTGAACTGCTGCTTAGTTCTTTTTTATAGCGGAGGTGCAGGTGGCGGAGACCTTTGTGCTGCAGCTGGTGAATAGTGTTGCGATGCAGGTGGCGAGGGCAGTGGAGTTATGCTTGGGGCCCTGGAAGGTGTCATAGATGGTGCTCTTGAGCTATAGGGTGACTATGCCCCCTGACTAGTAAAGACGATGTAGTGCTTCTCCCAGAGAATAATACCATGAGTTTTTCCACCCTTACCCTTCGCACACCTACTCTACCAAAACTCTACCATAGCCAGCCAAAATTTGGCCTCCATGGTAGAGATCTCCTTCTTAAGATGGCAAAGCAATATCGTACACCATCTTGAATGATAGTTCTTGAATGGACTATGTAGTTCACATGGTGTCCGCTGAGTGATATCATCAATGGGGTAGCGCTGGATTTCACATCGGGGAGCCCAGTGGACGTACAGTTGGTTCGGTGCTGCTGAGAGGGGCTAATCGTGTCATTATGGTCGGATCCACGGCTTCGCTACTGAGTACTAAGTGCTATGTCCAGTTGCCATTGAACCTCCCAAGTTCTTTATTCATTCTGCATTACCCTTTCCTCAAGCCGACACATTTTCTCTATCTCCTCATTCTTTATTTTGATGCGACTTCTATAAGAGTCAATGCACTCACTAAACTCATACTTCCGTGGAAGCATGCCTTTGCCTTGTGTCCGTCCAGGATGTTCAAGATTCATTTATGGCATAGGTCAGCTCGTCCTTTTCTCTATCATGGTGGAACGTTCCTTGGTAAATTGCTTCTAGGGCCTACACAAGTCTCTATGCTGCTTGATGTATTTGTTGGCCAAAAATCAACCCGCCATTCTCCATATTAATGTCTTGTCATGACCATAATACCAATACCTTGAATGTTTGGGCCACTTGATTGTTGCTGGTGTGATACCTCTACCAATTAGGTCTTGTTCCATCTTCTCCCGTTTTCAAATTGTTGCACAGTAGCCACCTTGCCCAAGATGATGATTGTATCCTTTGTGCGAGGCATTTTTTTTGTTTGTTTATACCCGCCGCTGTCCAAGTTCCGATAATTTGTACTCCACAAAGGAGTCCTGGTGGTCTTAACTTTTCAAGTTATCAAGTGAAATTTTGCAGTCTATATATTTATTGTACAGTTTTTTTCTTAAAGGTCTGATATAGTATGGCCATCTTATTCAGAGCCCAAGCCTTCTCTCTATCTTCATATCCTTGTGGCACTATGAAATGTTCTTTTAGCAGCTCCCAGACCTTATCTCTATCTCTTTGAGGGACAACACTTGGACCATTGGGTCCATCTGGTTTCCATCTTTGAATGCTAATTGGATGCTATCTTTGACTAGAACTCTGCATTGATTAGTCATCTTCATTGAAATACTGGGTGGAGCAATTGGTTGGCCCACTTCATCCACTTCTGTGATAATGTCGTCCCTCGCTCCAATGTTTTTGCTGGCCCTCGTTTCTTCCTAGTCTTCTCCCATGCAGAGGGCTAAAAATTAAAAGATATACACATTAGTTGTAGGCACATCGTGTGATAATGATCGGAACGATATATACCTCACCATCAGTGTCTTGCCCATCACTACTGCCTTGCCCATCAGTATTCTCAAGCTGCTCCACGCCATCACCAAACATATTGAGGTGTATGTCGGTGTTCCTGCCGTCATCGGCTTCTGGGACATTAGCATACGCACGGCTACCTTTTATCACTCACGTCTATTAGGATGTTATGAGTTCCCTCTTCATTCAATGTTGGGTACATCTTAACTAATATAATAAAAAAGACACTAGACTTTTGGGTCATCTATTTTAAAAAAAACAATGCTAACTAATAGAATAAATTAAAGGCATTTCAATTTTCCAGGGACTTAAGCGTAATTATGCATAGATTTTAGTAAATAATAGAATAAATTAAAGGCATTTACAATTTTTTGGGAACTTAAGTGTAATTATCTAGAGACTTTTGGGTGAGCTATGTAAAAGAAAAATGGTAACTAATAGAGTAAATTAAATGCATTTCAATTTTCTGGGGATTTAAGCGTAATTATCTATAGACTTTAGGGTTAGGAATGTAAAAGAAAAAACTAATAACTAATAGAATAAATTAAAGGCATTTACAAGTTTTGGGAACTTAAGCGTAATTATGTATAGACTTTAGCGTTAGTTATGTAAAAGAAAAAAGATGATAACTAATAGAATAAATTAAAGGCATTTACAATTTTCTAGGAATTTAAAAGTATTTATCTATAGACTTTAGGTTAGCTATGTAAAATAAAAATTGATAGCTAATAGAATAAATTAAAAGCATTTACAATTATGTGCATTACCCTACGAATTATGTGCATTTCCAAAGGTTTAGCTATGAATTATGGTCCAGATAATCTATGAATTATGTGCTTTACTCTAAATGCATTTGGTTCACATTTTGTAATTTCGCCTACGCCGACCTAATGGGCAAGATAATCTTTGGCTGTATTTTAGAAAGATATGCATATATTAAGTGAAATTACAAAAATATGAATTACAATATCTATGCAACATAATCTATAAATTTCTTCTTTATAGAGAATTATAACATCATTAAATAGAAAAAAATATGAAAAACACACACACTCCACTTGTGCACGCTGTACACAACACAGCCACGCAGACACGCACGTACACGAGATCGAGGCGGTGGAAGGGCTGGGGAGATTGCTGAGGCAGCGACAGGGAGGAGCTGGCCAAGGTAGTGGCAAGATAATGGTGCGGGCCCCGCATGGGGGTGGGGGAGGCACGAGTGCTGGCCGAGGCGGCTGCAAGACAACGGTGCGGTTGCCAAGCCGGGCGGTGGGCTGGCTGAGGAGAGGCCATGGTCGGGGGAGAGGGCGGCCGGGGGAGGCGACGCTGCCACTGGGACGGGGCGGTGGTCAGGTGACGACAGGCGGTGGTCGGGCTGTGGGAGAGGGCACGCACGGTCGGAGATGGACATGGGGACATGGGCGGTGGCCAGAGACATGCAGACGATGGGCAGAAAGGGACGTACAGTACGCTGTGGTGGCGGCGGAGAGCGAGAGGAATCAAGTGTGAGGAGGGCTTCAGGGCAATATATGCCGACACATAGTCCCGGGTCATATCTCGGTCCGGGACTAAAGGCTCTTTAGTCCCGGGTGGTGATACGACCCATAACTAAAGGGGGTTTTCCGCACGAAGTGAAAACACAACCCCTTTAGTCTCGAGGGTAGATCAACCCGGGACTAATGAGGGCCTGCATTTTCACTTCCCTCGTGAACTTAGGATTTTTTCATTTATTTTCTATTATTTTAATTAATAAATAGGATTAATGTTTTTTATTATGTAGTATATTATTTTTAGCCAAGAAATTGCTCAAAAATAATAAACACAAGTTACTTATATTAGTTCTTACAATTTAAAAACGTGCTAATATGAGTGTTGTTATGTTATATGTTTATATAAAATATGTATAAGTCCAAAAATTGCATAAACAATATTAAATACATGTTAGTTAAACTTGTGCTTATATGTACACCAGATAAATATTAGCCAAGAAATTGCAAAAAATAATCGACACAAGTTACTTCTATTAGTAGCCCATATGTCATATGATCCGCCCTTCATACAAATAGTAGTAGCGGATTATATGGTGTAAGCCTTCTTCTGAAAACTTCACACCCCGTTCACTTCTGAGTTTGTACGCGGATCATCAGAGTATCATACGGCGTTCGGTATCTTCACTGTTCTGACTGATTGAACCCTACACGCCGTATCGTTCCTGATTGTACGCCATGTATCGCCGTATAATATGGCGTGTGAAACTTCTGCGGGCTTTATCCAATTCAATCAACTTTAACCCTTTCCTTGATTTCTCATACCAATACAATATCTTGGATGCTCTAAAATAAGACTATCCCTGGTTTTTGGCTATGCTTTGGAATTTATCCTTGGGACCTAAAAGCCTATGAATAGCACTTAACAAACTTGTTAGTCTCAATAATTATGTTGTTATTCAATCACCAAAATCACAATATAATGACATATGGGGCCATTATCCTTACTGCTACTTTCCTGGCCATGTTCGTATGTCCAGTGCTAGCCCATGTGCCATACAATGTCCCTACCTAGTAGGACCCACACATCATGCGCACATGCCCACACACCTGACCGTGCGCATCCATGACACAGTGAGAGTTGGCTCTGATTACTAAATGTAATGACCCGGTCTGAGAAAACAGTTAAAATCTACTCCACTATTGAATGGATCACACTTGCTAATTAACCCTCTTGCACTTTCATCCTTGCTTCGTGCAAAAAGTTGCAACCGTTAGCTTCCCGAGACAAGCCTTTTAAGCTGGTTTGCTCGCTCTATGCTTCCAATATGGGACTATCTCTGATGCTACAATGTTTTTTTATTGATACGGTAGCCCATTGGCCCAACTACACGGAGGCCCATCTAAAGGGCTGAACTGTCACAGTTTAGGAGGTAAAATCCACCAAAATATAGTTTAGAGGGTTGTTTAAAATTTGGTCATACTTGAGGAGAATTTATTTTCGAATATGTAATTTACTTATGCAAGATGGTCTTTATGTGTCTCTTCTATGAACCTACTCACGTACCCAACAAACAAAGCAAGATCAGGTATTCATCAAGTACCTGAGGCAGCATTTTCCTACTACATTTAAATAATCTCTAGTATATGTGTAAGAAATATGCGTGCAAAAGTTGCTAGTTTCTCTTTAGTTTTGAGATAATTTACGGCTGGATTAGGTAGTTAGTAGCCTTCAATACTGATCTTGTGCTTCGGCATATCTAGATCATGGAGGGCAAGCACAAGCTCTCTTCTCCATGGAAAGGGCCCTTCATCGTAGCAAGGCCATGTGACCGGTTACTTATCAACTCAAGCGAGAGGATGGTACTGATGTGGGCAACCCATGGAACATTCGAACGTCTTCGCACTTGTACCCTTAGTTAAAACTATGCACCTTGTCTCATGACATATATTTCAATTTAACAAAGATACTCCTAGTTCTGTAGTGTTTTCTAGAAATACTTCTTTTGGCCTTTTGCTCCTGCTTGACACCCGGCATCTGATTCCCCAAGTCATTTCTGCCTAAGAAACGTCATATGTAACATACTGTAGAGCTCTGCCAAATAAGTTTCTAGCGTGCTTGGGCCTGTCACTGATATGTATTTTTGATGCAGACTTGTGGAGCATATGGTGAAAATGACACAGTGTTCATGATGCACGATCTGGTGCATGACTTAGCAATTTCACTCCTTGGTGATGATATTCTTGATCAGAGCAAACAAGGCAACACTGCAGGGAGCAGCTGCAGCTATGCATTACTCGCTGACTGTAGCAAGCCATTGGAGTCATGCACGACTTCTCCTGCCAGGCTGAGCGCCCTGCATTTTCTGGACTGTCCGACGACTGAGCTACATGGTGCTGCATTTGAACTTGCAGAGTCCCTGCGAGTGTTGGATTTAAGCGAGTGCTTCATTCTCAAGTTGCCAGATCCTATTGGTCGACTAAAGCAGCTGAGGTATCTTAATGCTCCAAGGATCCGGGGTCGAATGGTTCCAGAATGCATCACAGAGCTCTTGAATTTAAGGTATCTCAGTCTTCACGGATCTTGTGCCATCCTAGCACTACCAGAGTTGATTGGAGAATTGAAATGTCTAGTGCATCTTGATTTATCAGGTTGCATGGCAATAGGAAAACTGCCAGAATCATTTGGTGATCTTAAAAGTTTGGAGCACGTGGACTTTACAGGTTGCAAAAATATCACAGGAGTATCACAATGCCTGGCTGGGCTTACAAAACTGCATTACTTGAACCTCTCAAACTGTGCAAATATTGGACACCTGCCAACACTACAACAAATATCACATTTTATAACATTTTATTTTTGTCATAAAAACCTATTTTTTCGTCATATTCCACAATCTGTGACATTCGCGTGACGAAAATTCGTTCGTCATCTATACCCCGTAATAAAAGGTTTTCAATGACGAAACACCTTTTTTCGTCATAAACTTTGTGACGATTCTTCTATCGTCATTAATTTATGACAACAGTTTTTCATCGTTAAAGACCTGTAAAACGTCACAAAACCTTGTATGTGGATGACGTGGCAATGACGTGGAGCAGACGTGGCAGCGACTTTGTGACGATTTGATTCGTCACAAAGTATTCTATGACCCACGAAGGCCCATCAATGAGCAGTCTATTTGTGGGCTAAACCCAATTATAAGCCCATTTTATTTTCAATATTTGTGGGCTAAGCCCAATTATAAGGCCTTTTTTTATCTCATTTTAAAGCCCAATTTTCTTTTGCAATAAAGCCGACCCAACTGTACAGCCTAAATAGATAAAACGAATTTTTAATACAAATAGAAGCCCATTTTTATTCAGGCCTAATTTTCATTATCACAGCCCATTTTTTATTTCACGGCCCATAAATCATCACAACCTATAGATCATCACAACAATAACAGTCCAGTACATTCATTGGCAAAGATATAAGAGACCCATGTAACTAATTAGTTGCCAAGTTAGATATATCTGACACCTTATTCTCTGATGAACCTGAAGAATGAATCCAAGTCTTCAAGGGCTCATTCCAAAGATTCAACTATACACATATACTTCAGTAATGGAGTGCTATATTTTCTCACTAGTAATTGTGAGTCAGGGCTTCATTAGTAGAACACTATCAGTAAGAGTTCCTGGATGGTATGATGTCTGCCACCAGAAGACTGCGCCAAATGGTGTCCAGAAATCGATCGGCGTCTCGCTGGCCACTGCAAAGGTGCTCGATATTGGGACCAGGCACAGCCCTCGGCTGGTGAGGTCCCCCTTCGCCACTGCCGCCTCTCCACCATCCCTAGAGACCTGATCGAAGGAAGGTACATGGTTGCATATATGTTAATTCACTCACAAGCACACAGAGTATGAGGCTATTGATTGGCACTGGATGGTATACAGTATCACTGTATCAGTACCTTCAAATGGGCCACTTGCTGCCTGTTCTTTCCGTAAGGAGCACTGAGTGACTGCATATACAAGCGTAGTTGTTGAAGTGTTGTGATTCTGTAAGTGCAGGACCATTAACCAAATTAAGACCTGGATCACTCACCTTTCCAAAAGGATAGACTAGTTGTTGAAGTGTTGTGATTCTGTCACAAGCTTCTCTTTCCTCACCTGAAACAAATATAAAATCAGTGTGAAGCGTACTTGAATACTACTTTATATATATACTAGTATATGAAAGGGAAATCCATGTTCACTTCGTTATTGTTCCGGCTTATTTTGTGGCACAAGGATTTCCAAGAAATCCATAGGAAACAAAATGCGAGAACAATGCAGTGGATTGTTACCTTTGCTGCCATGAATGCATGCTTGTGGCAGTCATCGCCTGCAGGTAACAGGCAACAAACACTTTTTCAATGACATGTCTGGAGGAGAAATGTGCAACAACACAAAATCATAAGCATGAAAGGATCATTTACATACTCAAAACAGATCTTAAGCGGTTCATAGGCATGAAAGGATCATTTACATACTCAAACAGATCTTATTATGTCGAAGAATGCATACAAGCATGAAAAAGTCCAGAACCAGGACCAGTACAAATCAGCACAATAGCATCAGGAAGTCAACATCAAAGAGAACTAGAATGCTGAGATGTCCAAAACTACTCATGGTTTAGAGTCCAACAAGTTGCAGAAGATACTCCAGAGATGGAATAACCTGCCAAACACCTATGCTGTCCTCTCCGATCCCCCATCCACAGACTAGTCCCCAAAAGTTCAGAATGGGCCATTCGGCGGAACAAACAATTCACCATCAGGGCTATAAAAGTCTAAGTGTCTCACAAGTCCACAACGGGAGCAATCCAATCCAAGACCCGAACTATGGAGTACCAGCAGGCAGCAGCTCAACTGACCGTAGCGCAAGCCACCGCGCAAAAAGCAAGCGCAGATCAGGGAAGAGCACAGCGACGAGTACACGGTAACGAGGACGAGCAACGGCGTTACCTCGGTGAGGGGGCTCGGCGTGGCTCCTGGTGAATGGGGATGCGGATCTTGGAGACGACCTCCCCACTCCTCACCGGATCTGGGAGACGACCGGTACCTGCTCCGATACAAGCGGCGCATCGCCGGGACGGCCCGCTCGGCAACTTCGCCGAGAGCCCCCGTTGCCGCTGCAGCTTCGACTGTGCAACGCCGCCGCCAACGCATGCCGGGGATGGGGGGCGGGCGGTGGGGAACTGGGCGGCGCCACCGCATGCCGGGGATGGGGGGCGGGGTGGGCCCGTGCGCCACCGCCGCCCCCGCCTCGGCCGGGGGAACGGCTCGCTTCCCGTTCCCGTGCGGCGCACGGTCATCGGCCGCGGAGGAGGTTGCGACGTGGGCGGTGGGGAACTGGGCGGCGCAGATGGATGTGGAGGCGTAGACGGGGGGAAGAGGGGGGGCGGCGGGGGGAGCGTGAGAGAGCTAGGGTTCCAGCCTTTTATTCATCTCAACATCAAATCGAATCGTTGGATCGAAGATGGACGGCCGGGTGAAGTCGGGCCTTAACCGAAAATGGCCCTAGCTAGGTTTTTTGGCCCATTTAGCGTTTTTTTCTTTTTTTATTTTATGGCGCCATTATGAAGTAACACACAAAAATAATCATCTTATACACACCAAATCATTTTTATATGTAATATACAACATATAAGTTGTTCTGTAGAATTTTCAAAAAAATTGGAACTGATTTACTATTTTCTATACATTAAATTAATTTCTACATGATTATAAAAATTAATTCCAAAATGAACTACGTGTGCATCTAATAAGATGCAAACAATTGCACAAAAATTATATTTTATGTCAAAAGGTTCCATTATAGTCTATTTCTTGGAGATAGATGAAAAATTCAACTATTTTCTAAGGGCAATTCTAACATCTTTCTCCAAATCACCACATAATAATTACAATAGTACCTAAATTTAGCAAAAAATTATACAAATTGACATGACAACATATATTTGGTCCGTAATCTTGCCATAAAAAACTTAGATAGTTTTAGTAAAGTAAGACCATATATTGTTCATAAAATAATACATCTCTCACATAGTTTCTTATAACTCAAGTTAAACTTTGAGATTTCAATACCTCATAATAATTTTGAACTCGTATACACCTCAAATTTGGATACAATCATATATTTACCATAATATTAAAAAATATGAAGTTACATTACCAATTGTTATAAAAAACCTATTTTCTATTCTCTACTTAGGTGTAAGAAAATAATTTATATTAAAAAATCAAAGAAATGAAAATTTACATTTAAACAAACAGCAATAAAGTGAAAGAGCATGATTTTACAAAAACGTAGAAAAAAGAATCATCAAATTTGGATTACTTATGAGAAAGAACTACCAATTACAAGTTTCAATTCTAGATTAAAAAGAAAAAGTGAATCATTCCTTTGTTCTTCAGCCAATCCAGCTGGACACAACGATGTGGCACGACGGAATTGGCCGAGCCGGTTCCACGCTGGTCTCTCTCGACGCAGCTTGATCTAACATTTAGTATATAATATGTGAATTTCGTTGTTCCACCACAACTGCACAGCTATCATGGTGGTTAGTCTTTTACCTGCCTTCTGTGAGGTCTTGGGTTCGAACCCCTTGTGTGCCATATATTTTCCGGTTTTTTTGTTTTAATGTGACATGGCATGTGGCCGAGCGACATCCGGTGAGCTGGCTTGCCTATTCTTTCCGCCATGTGGCATAACCGTTAATTACCATTAAACAACAAACAAAGGCATGAACGACAACGTGGCCTAGTGGTGGGTACTCTATGCTCTAAATTAGTTGTGCCAGGTTCAAATTACCTCCCTGCCGAATTTTTTTGGTCTTATTATTTTTCTGAATTAAAACACTAGAGCGTCTGGATGGTTTCTGTAAGCTCTAGGTTCGAATCCTGCTCCTCCCAATTACTTTACTTTTTTGCTGAGTTACCTGAAAAGTCAAACTTTTAATGAATAATGAGGCCAAATAAAATCACAACCGATTGAGTAGCATTCTTTTCTATTTTTTTTCCAAATTTAAACCCGAGAAACTTAATGTATAAAAACAAAAATATCAATTTGAGTCTTGTATGAACACGTAGTGTAGTGGTGTGGTGCACTAGTTGTATGACAAAGATATAGGTTTGATGCCGTTCTTTTTCCAACTTTTTGTTGATCGCCAAATTATTTGTCTTATTTTTTTAATAAGCAACTTATTTTTTTCCATTTAGCACAACATCCATATTTTTTTTAAAAAAAGTAACTCATGTTTTTTTCTTTAAAATATGAGACGTACTTTTTTGTTAACTCATGTTTTTTCTCTAAGTTACCACATAATAATTACAATAGTACCTAAATTTGGTCAAAAAATTTGTGATGATTAAGTTGAGGCCTTAGTGACAAAATGAAATTCGTTACGATTTTGGCATTGGACTAGTTTACGACGATTTCTAGTTAGTCTTATTGACGAAACCTCATTTTTGTCATAAAGTTATACTGCCTTATACAGAACGTCATAAAACTAACCATCATAACGACGAATAGACCTAATGTCATGAGGTATTTGTCACAAAAGGTGATATTTATTGTAGTGCAAGAGCATTGGGCACCCTCACAGAATTGCAATACTTGAACTTATTCGACTGCTCATACCTTTCTGGAAACAAACTTGCTGAGGCAGCGATTTTGGGTTCCCTCACCAAACTCAAATATCTCAACCTGTCTTCAAGTAATGAACTGCGCATCATCATCAGGCTGCCGAAAACTTTGGGTACCCTAACTGGACTCAAGTATTTAAATTTATCACATCGTTCTAGGATGGAAAAATTGCCAGCATCATTTGGGAATCTTTGTAACCTGGTGCATCTTGACTTGTCACACTGTTATTATCTTCGGGATGTGACAGCAGATTTGAATAGGCTTACCAAGCTCCAATATTTGGATTTATATAGGTGTGGGTGCTCCGATTATGATAACTTGGAAGGCCTACAAGAAGTTTTTGGAAAACTCAGTGAACTTCGACATTTAAATTTAGGCCACTGCACCCAAGTATCACATCCAGATAAAACAAACGGTCTCCTAGGGCAGATCTTTACTCTTACCAATCTAGAGTATCTGAATCTTTGTGAGAATAGCTTTGACAGCATACCTGAAACACTTTCTAACCTCAGGAAGTTGCATACATTAGACCTTTCGTCTTGTCGCCACCTACAAAGGCTTCCAGCATGTATATCTCAAATTGACAGCTTGAAGTTTCTATATACCACGGGATGCGAGAAGTTGGATACGTCCACGTTGCCTCAGTACACGAGCAGCTCAAGAATGCCACAAGATTCTGTGAACCATGCTGGCGATGGTGAATGTAGCAGCTATACTTTTCTGTTGGAGTATGAAACTTCTGATCGACTGACAATAAGCCGGCTTGAAAATGTGAAGTCAGCAAAAGAGGCACGTACTATAAAGCTCAGGGAGATGTCAGATATTACACTATTGGCATTACAATGGACTAGAGATGCAAAGAGATTTTTGGACGAAAAGGAAGTTTTGAGAGGACTAGAGCCACCATACAGTGTTTCGACATTCCGCCTAGAAGGTTACAATAGCACCAGCTTTCCATCCTGGGTGATGAACATTGATGCTTATTTACCTGGCCTGACCAGCATTGAGATGTCGGCCTTGCCCAGTTGCAACAACCTTCCACCACTTGGTCAGTTACCAAACCTCAAGAGGCTCGAGATCAGACAAATGGACGGCATTAAGAACATTGACACGGATCTGTATGGGGGAGCAAGAGCATTTCCTCGCCTTGAACAGTTCCTTATAGTTGGTATGGAATGCCTGGAAGAGTGGAACACGGCGCCCTCAAGTGACGATGGCGGTTCGAGTGAGCCCATGTTCCCCAGACTCAAACTTGTAGAGATAAGACAGTGCCCAAGGTTGAGGTTCAAACCATGCCCACCTCAAAGTATCTACGACTTGCGAGTATACAATAGTGATGAAGTATTGTTGTCGCCATGGGGCCACGCCGGTGCTTGTTGCTCAGCCAAAGAATTTAGGGTGGAATGCTGTGTGGTGCCTCTGCATCGGTGGAGCTTGCTTCGCCACCTGCCTTGCCTCGAAGTTTTAAGGATTAGAAACTGCTGCGATATCACGTGGAGTCCACCAGATTTCCTTCGAGGTCTCACCTCCCTGTCGAGGCTGTTTGTGACAGATTGCAATGGAATGGTGTCGCTGCCGGACTGGCTGGAAGACTTCACCTCTCTCCTGCAACTTGAGATAAGGAACTGCAAGGGCATCAAGACTCTCCCAGACACCATACAGAAACTCAGCTACTTGCAGTACCTACTGATTTTTGGATGTCCTGAACTAGGTCCGTGGTACGAATCAGAGGAGAACAAGATGAAGGTCGCTCACATCATGGTCAGGGTATGTGCCCTTACAATTATAACCATTATTGTGTTCTTTAATTGTACCGACTACTCTTTTTGTCATTTTAGCATGGGATCTAATTTTTATTGCATATTTGGGCTAATCTCAATGGCTAGTATTATACACAATAATTACATGTCACATAGCAAAATAATGAAGAGATGGGAGAAAGTTGTATTATCCTAGACAAACAGCTTCAGCACGAAATCAAACCATTAGAAAGCACAACAAGCATTGGGGTGGAGTCGTTTATATGATATTCTTGGATCATCTGCATAGACATAATATTATATAATAGTTAATTGCATTGGGACTATAAGAAACACCTATGATACTATGAATTGAGAGAGTTGTATCATATTACATGGCTGATATGGTATCATACATTGGGATTAGCCACACATTAGGCCTTGTTTGGATAGAAGCGAATTGGAGGGGAATGAAGGGGATTGAGAGAAAATGAACTAATTTCCCCTTCAATCCACTAGTTACCAAACAAACCCAATGTGTGTGCTTTAACATGTTCTTTCTTCATATTCCTTGGGAATAAGAAGGTTGCACTGGGTTATGGTTATCTTTACAACAAATGAAAATCTAATAAAGATGTAGATTGATTTACAACAGACTTTTTGATAGAAAAACAAAGAGGATTGATGTTTTTTTCCTAATTTTAAATTTTCAACACAACAGCAAAGCGATATGGATGCCTTATATTAAAATTATATGCAGACTTTAGCCATCACAAAAATAACTTCATGCAGTTTCTCTGCTTTTTCTAATGATTTTTTTCAGTATATTTCGTAGGGACTACCGAGTGATGAAAATTAAGTCCGACGAAACTTACCAATTGAAGATCCAGAAGCTGAGGAAGAGTCGTAGAACGAGTTAAAGTGGTCTGCAGGGAACATAATCTAAATGCATGGTTCAGATTAGAAGTCTACTGCACACTATGCTTCCAAAATTTGACCTGATTTTTATTGTAACCAATTGAATTTGATCATGTCAAAAGGGGCATAATCCGGAGCACAGAGACCTTAAGGTGCGCGCTCTGCTGCATCATGATATTTGTTCCTATTTGCATCATTCAGCTTTTATGTAAGGTTTAGATCAAATCATGCTTCTTCCTTTAGTTTGAGACTCTACTAAGTGTGTTAGACTACCAAATTTTGTAACATCATGGAATTGAATCAACCTGTTATACGAGTAACACTTCTTATATTAGACTTTTATTTTTGCTTCATTTAGAAAACTTATCCTAGAAATACTATATTTAGATCATAAAAGTTCATAAGGTGGCCTAACCTATAAACTGCCAAGAATACTCATGTCATGTGGGCCGAAGCCCGAAAGTATAACACTAATGGAGACGTGAAGAGCTCCCCGTTTACAAGGAACAGAATGTGATACAAATACCTGGGACGGAAATGGTAAGAATTTTTTCTGTCCGTCCAAGTTCATAAACTAAATAAATAGTTCATACATGGTATTTTTTCTGTCCGTCTGTCCGTCAGTCTGAAGAGAGAGAGAGAGAGAGTAGAATGCACATCAAGTGTGCCAAAATTATTTGACATGTTAACAATCTAAATTCAATACAATGTGTCTTTGCACTTGAGAAGTTTTGATTTTAATTTACCATCTAGCCATCAGATGTGCTAAGACACCAATAAACTTTAAAGTATTAAATTGTACAATGGACTCAAATTGCACAGGACCTGGGTCCTTGACAAATCTGAAAGATCTCACGTTCCCATGAGACACTTATTTGGTTATATTTTGAAATTCCATTGTCACTGCAGTGCCAAAATATTTATATGACTATTCTGAAGTTCTGAATGATAGTGAACAGCAGGTCCCTGCAGAAATGCAGATATGCTAATTCTATTGTCAAATAAGCTGATTCTTTTGGTTTTCTTCTACTAGACTTTGATTTTTTTGCTGAAACCTGAACCTATACAAAGTTTTATGTGCTGCTAGTGCAATGGGTGCTAGTATATTCAAATAGTTCACAGCCAAAGAAGCTGCCACTTCCACTGTTACAAGATTCATTCACAAATCAAGAACCAAGCCATCCACATTCTGTTAATGTGTGCTTGCACAACTACAAAGAACATATTCGATTATGTAAAAAATAATTGCATCTGCATAAGGCAACCATATCAGAAACCAACTGCACTATCAGGTCATCCATGTTAAGTGTTTCTTGTCACAAGTAAAGATCAAACTAATAAAAATTCAGCATCTTAGGTGTCAGATTCTTCAAGTTCCTTTTTTTTCTAAAAGTTGGGACTTTATCAAGATCCTAATTCATTTTGGAGAGATACAACAAGTTCTTCCTAAGTAAATTTTCTTGTGTGAAACTCTAATTCAACCGTCACACTAATAAAGCAAAGTTAATGTGCTACTACTTATAAGTCCTCGATGCAAACAAGATAGCATCTGGAACTCAATGACAAAAGGGAGGCACTCACAGCCGCTCCCATGCAAGAAACTACAGATCCATGCAATTTCTATTGCCCAGCAAATAGAAAATTTTATTTAGCCAAAACCACAGATCCGTGCAAGAAAGCAAGAAATATAGCAGCACCATAGACCTATCACTCAAAATCACAGTAGAATGCAGAGTCAAAGCTTCCCAAGAAGAAATAAAAACATATTGATCAATCGCCGGAGTAAAAGGCATCTGCTCCCACAGTCTTTTTGCCAGGGACGGCTAGGGAGTCAGAGGAGGCAGCAACGCTCAGCAGGGAGGCTTAGATGTAGACGGCACGCGGGACGAGTACAGAACTCAAGGTTTCATGATTAGGGATTTAAACCGCACGGGTTAACTTGGGATTTACCTAGAGGGACATAGGGTCGGACAGGGACTCGGAAGTCAGAGTCGGCAGGGACTCTTCCGAGCGCTAGAGCAGCGAGCCTGTTAAAGAAAAGGGAAACAGGTCTCAACCCTCGAAACATCAGCGAAGAAGTCGAGGAAAAGCATGAAGGTTGGTTCGCGAAAGAACCTCTGAGATTTATTTAATCAATATAAATGTATAAAGAGTATTTAGCTTCGAGCTGCAGGTGCTCGGTGCACAGCTCCATGCATGCATCGCGGCGACGTGCGGGCGGATCATCTGGTGCACGAATTTGCAAAAACCGATATGCAGTCTGCTTCTTCCGTTGTGCGTAACAGCTTGCATCTGGACGGTTCCGTCGGTGACAGGTTTCCAGTCCAGAACTCGGCCATTCTCATACACGTAAACAAGGGATATATATATATTATGTAAATAACTAGTTAAAGATCGACCTCATGCATGTGCATACAGGCAAACGAGAGAGGATTAAAGAAGAAAAAAAAAGGATTAAAGAAAGTGGCATGCTCATCCGTTTGACGATCTGCAAATTTGCAGATGGATCGTGCCGCCGCTATCCATAGGATCGGAGTTGAATCTGGATCAGAGTCGTTCCCGACTGGTCGGATCTCTCGATCGACGGACGACGATGCAGTCGGCGTTTGGAGTCGGTCTGGAACTGCAAAATCGTTCGCCACCGAGTAATAGCCTTGGATTGAAGGATGACTGCATGTAATCCGACCAGGGCCGGCCCTGTGTTTTTGGGGGCCCGGGGCAGAACAAGAAACGGAGGCCCCCCCCAAATCACAAACTCAAGTTTTCTTCTCCTTTTCTTCCTTTTTTTGCCTGTCTGATGGTTAAGTTTTAGATGACATGTTATGTCGTAGTGAATTTGGCTAAGAACAATCATGAAAATTGGAGAAAAGGTAAACAGAATAAGCTGAAAAGTGCACAGCTAAAACACAATTGAATCGACCTACCACACCCTAAAATCTTTACTAGCTATCATGAATATCTAAGATCGTGCATCACTAATCCCTTTCCATTGAACAGATGAACACCTTGATAGACATCATTTAGAAAAGACCCAGTGTTACAAAATTGATTGGGATCTTATTTGTACATTAAAAGAGAAAATGATCCTCACTTGATTTGTACAGCGTAGCAAGTTTTAGGCCTTAGTACACGTATTAGACATATACATGGTGGGGGCCCTCTGCGATTTGGGGGCCCAGGGCGACCGCCCCGGATGCCTTCACTGCAGGGCCGGCCCTGAATCCGACTCTAATTGGGATTCTCAATCGCAGCTCCTTCGCGTCACGCGGAGATCGGCGAGCTGTCGCGATGACTCGGTCAATCGCACGGTCGACATCGGATCCGCGAGTTCATCGGGGTCGGTAAGTTCTGCGTGTCGGCCTGGCGCCAACTTATGCAATAGATAGATCTGTCATCGAGCTAGCTGTAATACCCCGTGATTACCCCTATCTAGCGCGCCAACTGTCGGATTTATCGTTCCGGCAGTCCACCCGGGGGTACCCAGATGGTTGATTTGTAGGCAAAGGGCAATCGCAGGACTAGGGAGCTCGAGGTAACACAGGGACACAGGGATTATACAGGTTCGGGCTACCCGGAGGTATAATACCCTACGTCCTGTGCTTGGTGATGTTGTATTGCTTTGCTCGGCGAGGTCCCGGAGAACAACGACGAGTCCTTGGTTACAATAAGGAATCTAGTGGCTAAGGATCGAATGAATGAAAGGGTCAACCTAGGCCGCCTTATATAGGCTGACGGCATAGGGTTTACAAGTCAGTTATCTCTAATCATATCCGGCTCTAACTAGGAAACTAATCCGAGTCAGTTGTAACGTAATCTCCATGATCCTCGGGTGAGATCTGAGTAGATCGTTGCGCGCCTTGCGGGCTAAGTCTTCACCGATCTTGTCCGTCAAGTCCGAAGATCCTCGCTAGGCTGGCCCACATCGTTGTCAGACGTGGGTCCAGGCCGACTGTCTACCTGGTCGTTAGTGGGCCCAGGGGTACCCATATCCACATGCCGGCAGGCCATCCTGAAGCAAACAGATCCGCCTAGGGTTTGGTGTGGAGAAACCGACCAGGCAGCAACAAATTGCGAAGCCGACGGCCGCCTGCGGGAGCAGCGTCGCTACAGGAGCAGAGCTGCCAACGACGCTATGGGAGCGGCGGCGCAACCGCTGCTGCGGCGGCGCAGAAGCTACGCTGCGTCGCTGCATGAAAGATGCGTGGCGAGAGATGCGAAGCAAAGAGAAAGAAGTTATGCGGGCCTCGCAAAGCGGATGCAGGCCTCGAAGGTCTGCTCCCTAAATCCCGTTGGGTGTCACAGGCCTTGCTACCTCAGCCCACGAAGAAATTGCGGCGTCCACCAGACAATTATCCGCAGGCGGGCTTGGCAGGCTCGCAGGAGGGCCCGTGCCTACTTGCATGCCTACTGGATGGCATGGTGCGGTGCCTGTAAAGAGAAGGCATGGTGCCTCGCCGAAAACAACGGAAGCTAGAGTAGTGAAAATGACCATCACCAAGGACAGCCAGGCGTTGCTCCAGGCGCAGCTGGAGCTCTGGCACCACGCCTTTGGCTACGTCAAGTCCATGGTGCTCGCCGTCACCCTCGAGGCCTCGACCTCGGTGAAAGAGATTGGAGTGTCAACACAAATTGTATTGATTCTCCTCTTGGGGTTTTATACAGCTTTACAAGAGCACCGAGTGCTGATCCTATCGCTATCCATCGTAACTACCTATCCTGGTCTACGGGCGTGCTCCTGAAGAGTAGGATGGTGCGGTTGTGGATGCGAGATGCTAGGCGAGCTACGTTCCTGAAGACCAGTTCGCCAAGACCCCCCGGCAGTCGCAGCATCGGACTTGGAGATGCCAAGGCTGGACCTGAACTCTTGAAAGACTGAAGAAGGAAGCCCCTTTGTCATCACATCAGCAAACTGTTGAGCAGTGGGAACATGGAGAACACGCACCTCGCCAATGGCAACCTTTTCCCGGACAAAATGGATATCAAGCTCAATATGCTTAGTTCTCCGATGGTGCACAGGATTTGTGGCCATGTAAACTGAGGAAATGTTATCACAGTATACCAGTGTTGCCTTACTGACACCGACGTGAAGCTCACCAAGGAGTTGTCATAGCCAACAGCATTCTGCAACTGCATTCGCCACCGCTCTATACTCAGCTTCTGCACTTGAGCGAGAAACAGTGGCTTGCCGCTTGGAAGACCAGGAATCAAGGGAATCACCAAGATAGATGCAGTACCCAGACGTTGATCTCCTTGTGTCCGGGCAGCCAGCCCAATCGGCATCAGAGTAAGCAACGATGTCCAGCGACTTTGATGCAGACAGGTGAAGGCCAAGATCGGTGGTGCCACAAACATAGCGCAAAATCCGCTTGAGAAGAGCTAGATGCTCATCACGGGGATCATGCATGTGCAAGCACGCTTGTTGAACGGCATGGGCGATGTCGGGCCGTGTAAGCGTGAGATACTGCAGGGCGCCGGCAATGCTTCTGTACTCGGAAGGATTTGCAACAGGCTGGCCACTGGTGCTAGATAGCTTCGGCTTGACATCAATGGGCGTAGAGATAGGCTTGCAATTTGACATCCTTGCGCGATCAAGCAGGTCCTCGGTGTACTGCGCCTGCGACAGGAAGAAGCCGTTGGACGACCGTGTTACTTCCACACCGAGGAAGAAATGAAGATCACCCATGTCCTTGATGGCAAATTCACCATGGAGTTGCTGAATCAAATGCTGAAGAAGAGCCGATAAGGATGCCGTTAGAATCATATCGTCGACATAGAGCAGCAGAACAGCCATTTCTGAGCCTCGTCGCAGCACAAACAGCGACGTGTCGGATCGACTGGTGACGAACCCGAGCTTGGCGATGAAGGAGGTGAACCTCATGTACCAGGCGCGGGGTGCCTGCTTGAGACCGTAGAGGCTTTTGGAGAGGAGGCAGACAGCATCAGGATTTGCTGGATCGACAAAGCCCATGGGTTGTTGACAGTAGACCTGCTCGGTGAGATGACCATGGAGGAAAGCATTAGAGACATCCAGTTGACGTACAGGCCACTGGCGAGAAGCAACCAATGCCAGCACAGTGCAGATCGTCGCCGGCTTGACCACCGGGGAAAAGGTTTCGCCAAAATCGACACCGGGCCGTTGAGAAAATCCACGGACCACCCAGCACGCCTTGTATCTGTCCAAGGTGCCGTCGGGCTTGTACTTGACGTGGAAGACCCATTTGCCGACACGACGTTGACGCCGCGAGGACGAGGTACGAGCTGCCACATTCCATTGGCAAGAAGAGCATTGTACTCCTCCATGGCGGCGCGCCACCGCGGGTCACGCAGAGCCACACGAGCCGAGGACGGAATCGGGGCGATGGACGTCGTCGTGGCCGCACACGCATAACGCGGGTTCGGCTTGAAGACGCCTGCACGGCCGCGAGTGACCATGGGATGCGGCACAGGCCCAGGCACAGTGTCGGGGACGAGCAGTTCATCGTGTGTGGCCGGAGCCGAAGCAGACGCGGACAGGAGCGAGAGCGCGGTTGATGGAGAGGAGTCAAATTCCGGCGGCACGGACGGCGAAGAGGATGCAGGAACTGGCCATGTAGGCGACGT
>CM014276.1:34843350-34863609 GCA_004135705.1 Alloteropsis semialata | reverse complement strand
ATGCATGTGCAAGCACGCTTGTTGAACGGCATGGGTGATGTCGGGCCGTGTAAGCGTGAGATACTGCAGGGCGCCGGCAATGCTTCTGTACTCGGAAGGATTTGCAACAGGCTGGCCACTGGTGCTAGATAGCTTCGGCTTGACATCAATGGGCGTAGAGATAGGCTTGCAATTTGACATCCTTGCGCGATCAAGCAGGTCCTCGGTGTACTGCGCCTGCGACAGGAAGAAGCCGTTGGACGACCGTGTTACTTCCACACCGAGGAAGAAATGAAGATCACCCATGTCCTTGATGGCAAATTCACCATGGAGTTGCTGAATCAAATGCTGAAGAAGAGCCGATAAGGATGCCGTTAGAATCATATCGTCGACATAGAGCAGCAGAACAGCCATTTCTGAGCCTCGTCGCAGCACAAACAGCGACGTGTCGGATCGACTGGTGACGAACCCGAGCTTGGCGATGAAGGAGGTGAACCTCATGTACCAGGCGCGGGGTGCCTGCTTGAGACCGTAGAGGCTTTTGGAGAGGAGGCAGACAGCATCAGGATTTGCTGGATCGACAAAGCCCATGGGTTGTTGACAGTAGACCTGCTCGGTGAGATGACCATGGAGGAAAGCATTAGAGACATCCAGTTGACGTACAGGCCACTGGCGAGAAGCAACCAATGCCAGCACAGTGCAGATCGTCGCCGGCTTGACCACCGGGGAAAAGGTTTCGCCAAAATCGACACCGGGCCGTTGAGAAAATCCACGGACCACCCAGCACGCCTTGTATCTGTCCAAGGTGCCGTCGGGCTTGTACTTGACGTGGAAGACCCATTTGCCGACACGACGTTGACGCCGCGAGGACGAGGTACGAGCTGCCACATTCCATTGGCAAGAAGAGCATTGTACTCCTCCATGGCGGCGCGCCACCGCGGGTCACGCAGAGCCACACGAGCCGAGGACGGAATCGGGGCGATGGACGTCGTCGTGGCCGCACACGCATAACGCGGGTTCGGCTTGAAGACGCCTGCACGGCCGCGAGTGACCATGGGATGCGGCACAGGCCCAGGCACAGTGTCGGGGACGAGCAGTTCATCGTGTGTGGCCGGAGCCGAAGCAGACGCGGACAGGAGCGAGAGCGCGGTTGATGGAGAGGAGTCAAATTCCGGCGGCACGGACGGCGAAGAGGATGCAGGAACTGGCCATGTAGGCGACGTTGGCAGCGTGGACGGCGACGTACTAGATGACGTAGGGTCGAACGCTGGCGAGCGCGGCGACGTGCCCGCGGACGAGGCCACAGGCGAAGAGGATGCAGCAACTGGCGGCGACGTACTGGGTGACGAGGGGTCGAACGCAGACGAGCGTGACGACGTGCCCGCCGGCGAGGCCGCAGGCGAAGGCGATGAAGACGTCGTTGGCACGGTTGATGTAGAACGTACGGACGGCGGCGCAGTGCGCGCCAGAGGCATAGGAGGAGCTGGCGCACCAGGACGCCGAGGTGCACGCTGTACGGGGCACGGCCGCGACTGTGGAACCTGCAGAGGGTTAGTGACCATGACTGGGCCGGAGTCCACCGGAGCGACGTGGGTGGGAGCTGGCGGCGAAGGCAGCCTGTACGGGAAGTCATGTTCATCAAACACCACATGCCTAGAGGTGATGACATGCCGCGTCGAGCGATCGTAACAGCGATAACCGCGATGATCAGGCGAATAACCGAAGAAGACACAGGGAGTAGTGCGTGGTGACAACTTGCGCGGCGACGTGGCGCTCAGGTTAGGATAATAGGAACACCCGAAAACTCTCAGCTGCGTGTAGTCTGGTGGAGCACCAAGAAGAAGCTGGTGGGGAGTAAGCGGACTAGTGGCAGTGCATGGACGCATGTTAAGAACATGGGTCATAGTGGAAAGAGCTTCAGCCCAAAACACTGTAGGAACAGCAGAATGAAACAGCAAGGTTCGAACGCCATTGTTAAGAGTACGCAAAATACGCTCGGCCTTACCGTTCTGCTGAGAGGTGTAAGGGCATGAAAGCCTAAAGGATACGCCGGTGGACGCAAAGAAGGAATGCAGAGCGTGGTTGTCAAATTCTTTCCCGTTGTCAGACTGAAAGGACACAATTGGACGCTGAAACTGAGTGCGCACATATGCATGAAAGGACAGCAAAGTAGGAAGCACATCAGATTTACGCCGCAAAGGAAAAGTCCAAACATAATGAGTATAGTCATCCAAAATAACAAGGTAGAACTGATATCCTGAAACACTTGCAATTGGGGACGTCGATACATCGGAATGCAGTAATTGAAAGGGAAAGTAAGTGACAGTAGTGGAATTTGAAAATGGTAAACGAGTGTGCTTGCCGAGCTGACATGCTTGGCAAACATGAGTTTCAGATTTATTACATGAGAATTGAAAGGAATCTAAAGCAGTGATTAAATCATGACGGCCAGGATGGCCTAACCGCTGGTGCCAGAGATCAATGGACGAGGTGGCGGTGAGCAAACGAGGCGAGGGCGCCGTGGTGAAGGCGTAGAGCTCGCCGTCGCTGTCACATCGCAGAATCACCTCCCTGGTAAGAAAATCCTTGATGGAAAAGCCAGCGGAGTCAAATTCCACGGTAACAGAATTATCACGAGTTAATGCACAAACGGAAATGAGATTCTTAATCAAAGAGGGAGAGACAAGAACATTGTTCAAATGCAATTCAGAATGAGGAGTGCAAATGGTGGAGGTGCCGGTGTGAGTAATGGGAAGAGATGCACCATTGCCGACTTGAATAGAGGAGCGGAATAAGGAAGGAGAGGATGAGTGAAGAGTACCAGGGTTCGAGGACATGTGTGATGAGGCTCCAGAGTCGAAGAACTAGTCGGAGGTGCTGCCAGTCGGTGTGGAGGCGATGTTGTTCAGAGCGGCGAGCAGTGCAGACTGATCCCACGGGTTCACCGGAGAAGGCGTGGGCAGAGGGATCCCGGAGGGCATCTGGGCCGCAAAGGCCTGCTGCGGGGGCATCCCGGGCCGAGGCCCAAGCACGCAGGAGGCGGGAAGGCGAAATGGCATGGGCCAGGCCTGAACTATACCGGTCCAGGGATTGAACCCGGCCTGCCACTGCGCGACGGAGGGAGCGGGAGGATGACCGGAGGTGTTGCCGCCGAAGCCTGAAGATGCGCCGGCGATGGAGGACGTGGAGCCGCTGCCGCCGTTGGGAAAAGGACCCTTCCCCTTCTTCTTCTTGGCCTTGGGGCGCGCATCGCCAGCGCCTGGAGCGCCCGCCGGAGCGCCAGGAGCCGAGGAGGAGGAGCCCCGGCCCGCGTAGAGGGCCTGGCCGCCAAGCTGCTTTTCCTGGCTGTTGATGCTGATCTCCTAGAGGATGAGCATGGAGCGCACCTTCCGAAGAGGAGGCAGAGGGTCCTGGCAGTTGATGGAGGGGATAACGGAACAGAGCCGAGGGTTGAGGCCGCGGAGCAGATTGACCACCTGATTGTCCTCGCGAACGGGGTGACCAACGTCGGCGAGCTGGCCGGCGAGCTTCTTGAGGACGGTGCAGTACTCGGTGACCGACAGATCGCCCTGCATGACAGAGCGAAAACGGGCCTCCAGGTTGATGGCGCGAGTGAGGTGGTTGTCATGGAAGAGGTCCGCGATCGTGTCCCAGACGGCGAGCGCGGTGTCGTCCTTCTCCATGATGATGGCGAGCATGTCGGCGGAGATGGTGGTGTACAGCCAGTTCACAATGCTCGCGTCGACCATGGCCCAGTCCGGATCGTGGAAGCGCGGAGTGGCGGTGCGGCTGACGTGGTCGTGGATGCCGAACTTGCCGAAGGCGGTGTCGAAGAGCCGGCGCCACTGGGGGAAGGAGGCGTCCTCGAGATCCAGAATGATGTGGACATGGGCGCGGATGTTCACATTCTGAATCTGATGGATCGAGACGGAAGAGGCAAGAGGAGCCGGAGGACCCTGGTGGACGCGGCGAAGCAGATTGCCAACAGGGTCGTCCGAGGAGGAAGAAGAACCGGTGTCAGGGATTGACGCCGGAGTGGAGGAGGCTTGCGCCGAGGTGGAGGAGAGGGCGGAGTTGGACTCCACGGCAGCAGAAGGAGGCGAGGGAGGGGAAGAGAACGGGTTAACGAACTCAGCCGATTCCTCGATTGATACCATGAAAGAGATTGGAGTGTCAACGCAAATTGTATTGATTCTCCTCTTGGGGTTTTATACAGCTTTACAAGAGCACCGAGTGCTGATCCTATCGCTATCCATCGTAACTACCTATCCTGGTCTACGGGCGTGCTCCTGAAGAGTAGGATGGTGCGGTTGTGGATGCGAGATGCTAGGCGAGCTACGTTCCTGAAGACCAGTTCGCCAACACTCGGCATCGCCGACGCCATCCACCGCCGCGGCGGCGCCGCCACCCTGTCCCAGATACTCGCCGAAGCCGCGCTCAGCCCATGCAAGCTTCACGTACGGCCTGCGCCGAGCCTCATGCGCGCCCTCACCGTCGCGGGCACGTTTGCCGTTACCGCCTCTTCTCGAGACGGAAGTGACGACGAAGCCGTCTACGAGCTAACGCCGGCCTCCCGCCTCCTCATGAGCGACGACGGCGATGGCGACGGCTCGACGGCAACGCTGTCGCCTGTCCTGAGCCTGGTGCTCAACGGCTCAACCCCTTCCGCGTCTCGCCGCTCGGCATGGGCATCGGCGCGTGGTTCCGGGCTTCCGGCAGGACGAGCAGCCGGAAATGGCCCCGTTCGCTGTGGCGCACGGCAAGAACATGCGGGAGATGGCGGCTGGCAAGCCAGAGTTCAACGCGCTGGTCAACGACGCCATGGCCGCCGACAGCCGCTTCCTCATGCGGATCGTGCTCAGGGAGTGCGCCGAGGTGTTCCACGGGATAAGCTCGCTGGTCGACGTCGCCGGCGGGCTCGGCAGCGCTGCCACCTCCATCGCCAAGGCGTTCCCGGAGCTGAAGTGCAGCGTGCTGGATCTTCCTCACGTGGTTGCCAATGCTCCGTCCGGCGGCAACGTGCAGTTCGTCGCCGGCGACATGTTTCAGATCATCCCGCCGGCAAACGCTGTCTTTCTCAAGGTAAATCATGCTGAAATGAAATCGATCCATGCACGCTGTAGATGAATAAGTGCACAGTAATGGAATGAACATCAAGTAACTTAATGCTTGCTTGTTTAAGTGGATTTTGCATGACTGGGGCGATGACGAGTGTGTCAAGATTTTGAAGAATTGCAAGCAAGCTATACCTTCAAGAGATAATGGAGGAAAGGTAATAATCATAGATATGGTGGTTGGATCTGCAGGATCGACAGAAACTAAGCATCTAGAGACGCAAGTTTTGTATGATCTCCTTATTATGGGTATCAATGGTGTCGAGCGAGATGAGCAAGAGTGGAAGAAGATTTTCTCTGAAGCTGGCTTTAAAGATTACAAAATTATGCTGGTTCTTGGTGTCCGATCGATTATCGAGCTCTATCCATGAGAGATTGAGAGCTTAGTCATGGAGACAGTACTGTCCACGAAATAAGAATATTTGTGGTGACAGGTGAGTGGTGTCTGGTGAGCCTAGAGAGTATTGATTTTTCCTACTTCTATGGAACTGCACGTGAAGGCATAACCATTTTTTACGGCGCGGTTGGAAATTCGAATAACTAAGGTCCTGTTTGGATCCACCAGCTAAACTTTAGCTGCTTAAAATTAGCTATATTGGATCCAAACAGGTCAGCTAAAGAACTAGCTAAAGTCCTCCCAGCTAATGGGAACCTCACCTTTCCTTTAGCTGTGTAAACCCAGCTAAACCATGTTCAGAAACAAAATTACCCCTCCTATTTTTATCCGTTCTCTGGTCCCGAGGGCGTCTGCTCTGCTCCCCGCAGATCCTGACCGCCGCACCGTGGCCCCGCGTCCTCGCTTGTGAAGCGCCCCGCGGCCGCCGTGTCCCCCGCGTCCTCGCCTGTGGAGCGTCCCACGGCCGTCGTGCCCCCGCGCGTGGAGCTCGGTGCCTCGGCAGAGCCCTCCCTACCTGCGTCAACCATCGACTTTTGCTGGGGCTGTCCGCTGCGCCGGGGATGAAGCCGGTGGTCCTAGTGGCCCAGAGACTGCGCCTTCTCCAAGCTCCCGGACGGTCCCAGCCTCCCGGGGCTGTCATTCATGGTCACCTTGCTGTATGAATCGTGATGAGATGTGACTACGCACGAGGAGGCGAGAAACACGTAAGCAGCTGGCAGAAGAAGGTGCTCAGTGCTCAGTGTGGCTTTCCCTTTCTCTAGTTCAACCCGATCCAACGCTACTAGATAAGAAGGCAAGATGAGAATGTTGCCAGTGAGGAGAAGGGTAGTATGGTCAATATACACAATTTAGCTAGGGGATCCAAACAGTCCCAGTTAAGCTTTAGCTGGCCACATTTTAGCTGGCTAAACTTTAGCTATCTAAATTAGCTAGCTAAACTTTAGTTGAAGGGGATCCAAACAGGGCCTAAATCTTGAATTGAAGGAACAAAAAGTCATGCTGTAACATCTCTGTGTTTGAAAATGTAGATTTAAAAATTTTGAGTGATTTTTTCTTGAACACCTAAGAATATCTTCATTGCCCTCTCCCAAATTTCCTAGTAAATAAAATTTATGCACTTAATATTCTAAATAAGGAGATTAATGTTAGAGTGATTTGGATCTTTTTGGATTTAAGATTATTTGAGTGGAATTTGTATTTGAATCCCAAAATTCAAATACTAACAAATCTAACTATTCCTAACTCGGGCCTAATCTACCGAATCTACCAAATCCGGCCCATTCCCCATCCCCTCTCTTTTCCTCCTTTCTCCTGCGACCGGCCCAGTTCGGCCCAGCAGTGCTGGCCCATTCCCACGCGACGCCCACGCCCGCTCTCTTCCTTTCTCTCGCTGACATGTGGGCCTGACAACAATAGTGTCATCTTCCTCCTTTTCCCTCTGCTCTTTTACCCGCGCCCCGCTCACCTTTTCTCCCCGCTCCGCAAATTCCGCAGGTGGCTCAAGCTCAACCGCTCGCCGCAGCCCATGTTCGCCTGCCCCCCTTCTCTCCCTTGGTGTCCACGCTTGCGCCACGCCCACACTGCATTCTCCCTTCTTCCCCTCACCCATGCAATTCCCTCCCCCCTCGCCTATAAGACCCGCCCCTTTCCTCTACTCTTCTCTCCAAAATCGTTGGGGCGGAGCCTTGTCTAGATCCACCCACACCAAACCGAAGCCCGAAGGAGGAGGAGGAAGAGGAGAAGGGAGGGGAGCCGTTCGTGGGAGCCCCGGAGCAAGGGAGATGGAGCCAGAGCGAGTCGATGCCGCGACGGATGCCGCGTCACCGGAGTTCGACAAGAAGATGAAGAGCACCACCCTTGAGCTGCTGAACCACAAGCCCGAGATGCCACCCCGACCATGTTCTTCTTCTACCACCCCGCTGTGAGCCCCGACTCCTTTACCTCCTCCCCTTCTCGCCATGGCTGGATGCTCTGCTCCACCGCTTGCCGCCATGATCTTCTCTACTTTGTTTTCTGCTCGGCCTTCACACCGCTCGTCGTCCATGCTAGGTCGGCGTCGTGCCGCTCCCGTCTCTGCAAGAACCTAATTGGCCATCGTTTTTCTCCATTTCCGCGATGCTGTGTGAACCTCCGATCGCCGTTGACCCGCTATCGCACTGCTACTTGATGTATTTTTCTTGGCCTCCATATTCTTGTTCCCTTGCCCGCACGCCGCTCGGCCATGGATAGGAGGTCTGTATCATCTGCATCATGTCCTACTGCCGCTCGTCGCCACTGTGGTGAAGTCAACACCGACCGCCGTTGGTCATTTCCGCCTTCGCTCATCTCTTGCCTCTTTTTCCTCTCTCTCTCTCTCTCTCTCTGGACTCATGTGCTCGTCTCGACGTCGCGCTGCGTATCACTCGACCATGGGCAGGAGGCCCGCCCGTCATGGGAACATGTCCGCCGCCGCCGCTCATCGCCGACGAGGGGGCCAGACACGAGACCACATCGATGCATGGCTACAGGAACCACAGGAGATCCGAACACCCCCACTGTGCAGCTGACCTGCGGGTCCTTCTCAATCTCAATGTCGCCAACTAGTGGGCCTGGCTCGCCCTTCTCCTGGTCTCACTGATCCGTGGGCCCGCTCTCATCTCTTCATCTCTCTCCCGGTTCCCCAGCGGCGGATGGCCGTGGGCTGAAACCTTTTCGGCCCACAGGCCCAAACCTTTTCGGCCCATGGGCCCTCCTTCCTTTTTCACGCATGCTGAGCCCAAGGTGCATCCCAAGTCGCTGCCAGATTCGGCCCAAGGAACAACCCAACCCAGAGGACCCCATCCGACCTCCCGACCCCACCTGTCATTCGCTCTGCCTCTATGACGCATGGGCCCGCTGACTACTGACCTCATTGACTACTCAACGTTGACCGTTGACCAGTCAACGCTGGCGTCATCATGACATCAGCAGAGCACGACCCTACTGCATATGTCATGCTAACATCAGCACTGCCATGTGGCATGCCCTGGTGCCGCCACATGTCGGCCTATGAATTTCTTTTCTTTTTTGGAATTTAGTTTATTTAAGAAAATTCACTATAAATCCATTCTAGCTCAGAAAATTATGAAACTAGTTTCTATAATTTTTTAAAATCATGTTCTATGCGTTAGAACAGAAGTTGAGTGCTTTTTGGCTCTTCTTGCTTGTATTTGGATTTTATTTGTATATAGGCACCAAAGTTCTTTTGTCTTTCTCGTAATTAGGTTCTGCTGGGGAGGAGTTTGGAGGACCCGACTACACCAGCTATGTACGAAGAGCTCGCTGAGGAGGATTACTATGCAGCACAAGGTTCATGTCCATTCCGACTTTGAATCCTATTAGAAATTGATACTAGCTAGTGATTTACTTTCCCGCATGATGATGATGCTTGCATGTGTGATGGGATGGATGTGCTAGGATTCTTGGCGTGTGTTGGGCAAAAACCCGAGAATGGATGCCTGCCTCTTTCCATAGATCCAGAAGATAGGCTCCGTTCATGATAGATCAGGATTGGCATCGCATAGTTTGTTGTGGCCAATGGCACAAGAGGAGGAAAATAATCACCAAACGGAAGGAAATTATAACAGAAGCAAGCCATTGGTCAACATGTAGATATGGAAGACAGAAATTGTCAGCATATTTTGCACATAGACAACCGTCCCAAATTAAATGATAAAAAATGATTGAGCGAACACTGGACTTTCAGTTTTCCATGCACGATTTAGAGTTGGAACTGCTACTGTGCACAACTAGAGATAAGATGAAAATGATAGGGGTAGTTTCCATCTGCCCATCCGAGGCGGTCCAAATTTTGAGATTCGATATCCGATTGGTATCGAATCGAGGTACTAAAAGTTGGATATCTCATATAGATACACAACGTTTATCATATTTTACACTATTCCTATCTGAATCCAGTCCGAGAAAAAGTAACTATTTTTATTCGTAATCATTCGTATCCATTCTTATCCGATCCGTTCAACTCTAACCAGAGATGGTGAACCATTTTCTTATGAGAGGTGTAGGTACTTCCCTCACGCTTCAAATGGATTGATATTCACAATTTCGTAGACAAAGAAATTTAGCGTAGAATATTCAACTAATAAAGAATTAACTTTTCTAGCCCCCATTTTTACAGAAGGTTTTGAAAACATGGTGCTATTTGCAGCTAGATCATAAGTATGGCAGCTGTGAAAATGATTTTTGCAGCATGTTCATGGTTAGACCCGACTGTGAAAATCAACTCCATACGGTTCCAGCCATGAACCGCCTCTGAAATCTCATTTTAACAACGGGTTCTAAGCTATTGTACAAAACATTTTTATTTTTGTAATATTATTTCTTGAACTAGCACCACACAAGGAACAACCACAAAAATAGCACCCCGATCGGATCTAAGGTGTGGTCTTTATGAAATTATAAAAATTCAAAAAAGTTAAATATAAAAATGGTCACCTCATGTCTGCTCCCCCCGATGGCAGGTGGTGTTGTGTGCCTTCTTCAGAGGCATCCTTCTTCAGATCATCAGAAGACATGGCAAAGAAAGTGGCAAAAGATAATAAGACTCAAGAGCTTGAGTGCAGCTGGATTTGATGAAAGATAACTACATCATTACCCTTGATGAGGAGCACTACAATGGCCATATTCATGTAATCTAGTTTCTATCATTTTGTATTCTTCTTCTTATCATATTTTTTCTACTGATCTCTGTTGCATTGTAGGACCACAAGGCTGATGCTGAGTATTTAAACAAGCCTCTTGAGAACTATGCAGAGATGGAAACAATTTTTGGGAAGGATATGGCTACAGGCAAGTTTGCATAGGATTCAAGTGCTCCTCTTGGTACAGAAGATGGGGCTGCAAATGGTACAGAAGATGTTCCTAGCAGTGCTTGTGAGGAAGGGGCAACATCTAATGCAAGACCTACCAAGAGAGTCAAGACTGTTGAAAGTGCGGAGGATGGGCTGATTGGAGCGTTCAACAAAGGTTGTGTTGCCATGGCTATAACGCAGGTTGCTAAATTAAACAATGAGCTACCAGAAGATCTCTTTGCCAAAGTGAATAGCCTTTCAGTTTCAGGCTTTAATGATCTTCAGATATCTACTTACTATGCTCATCTGGTGGCCAATCCTCTCATTGCTAAAGCTTTCTATGACTTGCCGTTTGAACACCAGTTATATTGGATGGACATGTTTGTTAGTGAGAGGTTAGGGCGTTAGTTATAGTGGTAAAGCTTTCTCTTTTGCTAACCAGGCCATGAATGTTACACCTGATAGTTGTAACATATCTCTTTTGTCATGTCTCTTTTGCTAACTATAATGGCCTATCATATTGTATGCCCAGAACTTTCTAGGCATGAACTTAATGTAATGGATGCCTGGTAGATGGCATCTGTTTAGTATTTCTACTGAACCAAACTTATTGTATATATGAATGCCACGTGATGGTATATTGATTATGTATGATTCGGACTATATATATTGTGTTGTTGCATATGAAACAAATTCATGGTCACACGTGCATGTCATGCTCACTACATGTACGTGCATAAATGCTCACTATATTAGATTATACAAAAAAATGAAAGTTGTATTTGTATCAAAAGGTAAGCTACAATTACTTTGAGATAGAAGGTATGGGAGGTAGGAGGTGAGGTAGGAGGTAATGTCACCATGCCTGTACAGGAGGTCATCAAAACCCGCTGTTCCACTTTGTCCCTTGATCCAAACAAAAAACAGGATCATCCCATCCCACGTTCATCCCTCAAAACAAACAAAAAACAGGAACGGGTCCCTGTAACCAAACATGTAACCAAACATGAAATGGGATCATCCCATCCCAGAAAACCGGGAAGGGACCGTCCCATCCTACGTTTGCCTCCCATCCAAACACATGCTAAAAGAACAAAGATAGATTCCATTAGGAAGTGGCACACATGGCTTCACCAAGTAGAATAAAGAGGCGACGTCATCTCCGTTGGATCTGAGCTTACTAGCCGTGGAGGAATAGGTGAAATCGTCGAGATCGAACTTGCCGCTCCCACTCTACTCCCTTTCCACGCGAGAGAGAAGAAGAGAAACAGAGAAAGAGAGAAAAGGCGGGAAAACGAGGTTCTCAGGTGGGGTGGATGGTTCATAGTGCAAAATAGACTTTACTCTTTATGGTTTGTTGTATTTTCGTGACATGCATCACTACATGGTCCCACATACTAGGCACATGTGGGAACGGTGTTATATCAGGCGCTAAGTGGTATGTTTGTGCATGAATTAGACAAATAAATAAGCTGAAATGGGTAATAAATCGTAGCATTATGAGCTCCATCAATCCCCGTACTTATCTCCCTCATCGTCCTCGATAAAGCGAACGATGAAAGACAAACCATCCGTCCATCCCCTTACAATAAAAAGATACTCCCTCCGTTTCGTTATATTTGTCGATCCCGACATGTTTGAAAAAATTAAGAAGCTTTTGTAATAAGCTTTTGGTCATAATAATTGTGCCTGCTTTCCTGGCGTCTCCGTGGGACCACAACCACATCGTCCCATGCGCTCGCCACGTCTCACCTGTGGTCGTCATGCTCGCCACGGAGGCAGGGATCACACACAATGAGAGGTGGCCTAAGCACGAGGCAGTTTATATTGCACTATATGGGCGCCAAATAAATCGATACGGTGGAAATATAAACTGGTGAAAAGTAGTGATACAGAAACTGTGTCATACTATAGCTACCCAACACCCCACCCCACCCCACCAGCCAGATGATTTTATTCGGTCCTCCACTGCTGCAGCACTTACCCCGTCACTCCCAATTACGCACACGTACGCTTTCGATCAGCAGCAGCTTCTCTTTTGTGTTTTTGGTGGGTGTAGCGTCTGTTTTCTGTAAGCTACGGCAGGAGCAGCCATTGATCGATTGGTAGCAGCAGGCAGTGTCGATCAGTAGTACTTCCTCCAGTCATCGACCATGCGCTCGCGCCGGAGCCGCTCCTGCACACCCTTGATATGTACAGGGCCGCACGGCGGTCCACGTCGGTGTCGCCGCCGGCTCCGCCACCGCCCGGCACCACGACGTTATCAGCGACCTCCATGGCAACCATCGTTGACGGCGGTGGTGGCACCGACCTCACCGTGGTGGCGGCGGCGGGTTGTTTTACCTTGCCGCCGCCCTGCTGTGCCGGCGCGGCGGGCGCCACCTGCGCCGCCGGTTTCCGGGGGTAGAAGGGCACCGCCACCTTGTGCCTGATGCCTCTGGTGGCGCACTTGTAGAAGCCGATATCCATTGCAGTTCTATCTATATCTGCAGTTCTGCACACGTACTACGAGAGATGAGCTGGTGTAGTGTATTGGTGTTCGTGTGTGGTCTGTGGTGTAGGCTCGAGCTCGATATCCATTTATAGAAGCCAAGCTTCTGCCTTGCAAAAAATGGCCTGGAGACTACGCGTGCCACGTCCTCTACCACGTACACAAGTCGCTCACAGAGAGTTGAGGTGGGCCTTGCTCCAGAGGCATGGTGTGCATGCAGGACCAATATAATTCTGAATCGTATTGATACTCCATGTCTCTCCATATGCCATGAGCCCATGATCGATGCACCCGACCGATTTTTTTATTGGTATGTCTGAATGAAAACAAATGCTAAAATTGTACTATCCAGAATTCTGAAGGCAAGATAGACTCTACACATAGATAAGGAATTATCAGCATTGCAGCTATGGATCCAGATAATTCTGCTAGCTCTTGCGGTGACCTGCTGGTCATTTTGATCTCTTCTGAAGGTTTACAGTCCTATATAGTATGTTGCTGGTTTGCGAATCTGTTCGGCCACCGAAAATATCGTTGTACTGCAACTGTGCATGCTGCCAGGAATCATGATCTATGTAAGAATCAAGATCTATGTCCTTTCGAGAAGTGCAAATTCCTTTCCATGCCACATGCACTCTGATTGATCTGAAATCGTCTCAAGGAAGCTTTGGACACGCCACATTGCATCGTTCAATTCGTTTCCAATGATCTCTGTTTTCCGTATTCCTTAACTAGTTTCACCAGCCTTAATCTCCAATGCAAATAATAAAATAGTGTAAGGATCAAGCTAGAAACAATCGAATAAATCCTATTGTTTAATTGTTTAGAATCATATATTGTTCTCCCCTTGTGAAGTACCGTGCACCAGCAATCCTTCACACTACGTACATAGGACCTACACTATATACCTATGTTCCTCATATCATTGATGTTCTCATTTATACTCACCACTTGGTTCCCTTGATATATACTCTTGTTTAGATATGGACAAGTCAGTCTAATCGACAAGTGTCATGGTTCTTGATCCATATATATACCTGCCAGTGCAATCAAACCGCGATTTATAGAAATAATTAGGGTGCGAAGCAAGAAGGCGCCTACAGAGATCGATAAGATTGATGTCCTCGTTGGTAGAGAATAAAGGGTGAGGAGATTTATTGGAGCAACTCAAGTTGATCATCTTTCTGCCTAAAGGAAGCTGGAGACAAAAGAACATCATCATTCTTAAACAATCGTGGCATCTACCTAGTTGCAATCTCTTTCATTTCCGAATGTGCCAAAGGGGGAGAATCTGCTAAAGGAAAAACAAGAGCAAAAGCCAGTGTTGCATATCCATCCTACCTTGTTGGCTTGTCCATGGTATATTTTTGAGACATGGTTGGATATATGTAGGTATTTGGATCACAATACCTGAACGAATTTTACAGTAGGAAACTAGGAATTTGAATAATGTAATTAAGCTATGGGTTTATAACACTAATCCTCCATTCAAAGCACACGCAAACGATGGTGAGCTTGATATTTGAGATGACTTAAGAGACTAAGGATAATTTGCTCATGTTCTTGTCAAGACCTTTTTTTGCGAGACAAGTCCCGACTCCCAAGGATTGAATGGTAGGGACAATACAAATTATAGATAAATGATATCTTAATTTTATTGACAAGTAAATAGTATATAAATTATATACAAATAACATTCTAGTCATTGTCAACCAATCAGTTAAATCCACAATATTTTATTGACAAAAAGTATTTTGAAAATAAATTTTACTTATAGCCTAAAATAGCTATGATACCAGATCAAAATAAAATAGATCATTATTTATTTATAGCATCTATTTACAAAAAATAAGATTTTGAAACCATACTGAATTCGCCTGGCAATTTAAATATTGTTTTTAAAATATTTTTTAATCTAAAATCTAAATTTAATATTATGCCAGATCAAAACAAAATTCATCACTTTTGATTGATTATATTTGTCTACAAAGCTTTAAGTTTTTTTGAAAACCATTTAGAACATAAACAACTCTGAACTCACATGACAGTTCAAATATATTTCATTAAAATCATTTTAATTTCAAATACAAATTTACTATCATGCCAAATCAAAATAAAATAAGTTATTTTTTATTTATATTATTTTTTGGTAAAGTTTTAATATTTTTGAAACTATCTTGAGTGTGAATAACTCACATGACAATTCAAATGTAGTTTTAGAGTAATTTTTAATTAAATCAAAATTTACTATCATGCCATATCAAAACAAAATGGGTCACTTTTGATTTATATTATTTATTTACAAACTTTTAAGATTTATGAAAACCATCTTGAGTGTAAACCGCTTATGTGACAATTTAAATATAGTTTTGCAAAATATTTTAGTCAACCGCTTATGTGACAATTTAAATATAGTTTTTAAAAAATACTTTTACTTTAATATATAAATTTACTATCATGTTAGATCAAAAAATGATTCATTATTAATTCATAACGTCTACTAAAAATTTCAAGATTGTTTAATTTTTTATGTATTTTTATTTTATTTTATTTTATTTTGATTGGGTTGTTTGAAGATAGTGTGGTTCGGGCGAAAGGGAGAGGCCAGATGGACAAGGGGAGGAGGGGCGGGCCGTTGAAATGATGTCGGGAAGCGAAGATGAGGCAGAAATAAACTATGAATTTTGTTATTTTTAGGAGTAGAGAAGAAAAGGCTATATCGGGCTATAGCCCACTAAGTCCATTTATGAGTTTTGCAACATGATCAGAGAGACGGACACATGTCATAAATATTAGATTGGAACTTTTAGTTGAGACCACTATATTATAGTCTAAAAGTCTGAAACTGAAACGTGGTGAAAAAACATGAGACTAAAACAAACACATATTAGGACTTTATGTCTTCATTACATCATTAGTTAATTAAAAAGTTCAGAAGCCATTAGAGGTACTTAGCGGGCTAAATGTAGTCCAATTTAGCACAGTTAGCGGGCTATAGCCGGATCTCAACAGCTAATCTCGTTTATCGCTAAAAAATGGATATCCTAGCGTTGAGAGTGATCACGAGCTAAATCTGGCTACAGCAGTGACTATGGCTGTTTTGTACTTTGGATCTCTCCCTCTATTTGAGTAAGAGAGGAGAGTTGGGACCAAGGCCCCCTTTCGTAAGGCTCAAAACCAACTCTTTGGACTGATTCACGTGAAGATGTACCAAACGCCCATTTTTAGAAAAGCTTCACTCATGAACCACCTGGTGGAGCAGTTACTATTTTGTACTGGCGAGACGGAGCCAAAAAAAACTAGTGGCTCTGTCCAGCTCCTCTCCCGGTCCCCGCTGTAATGGTACGAGAAAATTGGATTTTTGCCATTATAAACAAAGGGCTTCGCATAGTTGCCATTGCAAACGTTGGCTTCGCAAATTTACCACTTAAATCGTGGACATCTTGATTACCTTGCCATTTGATCCCTTTTACTTAATTTCCATTTATTTTTTCATTTTCAGACCACTGAAAGGACCATAGTGCCCTTTGTTTGCTTGCTTGGGACAACTGAACAAGCCTTCTCTTGTTTTCTCTGAAGCTGCACATCTCGAGCAAGCACCTCATCCACTTTAGCTTACATCTCCATTGCTGCCGCATCAGGGTGATAGCTCCAGCAAGTGTTCCCCAGGCGACGGCTCCTCCGCATCAACTGCCTCCCTTGAGGACGGCTCCTTCATATGCTCCGCCGTGGCAGGTGCCGATTGCGGCGCGGGATGAAAACGGGCGTCGACGACGGCAGACGAACGCGGTAGCAAGAGGATAGGGAAACGAGGCACTGGGGCTACGCGCCGAGATGCGGCGATGGCGGCGTCACGGCGAGGCCGGCGGCGCATACTCGTGCAAAGCCTCGGCGCACAGGCGTCACGCGTGGCCGATGGCGCGTACTCCTGTAAAGGCTCGGTGCGCAGGCGTCACAGCGAGGCCGACGGCGCGTACTCCTGTAGTCCTGTGAAGCCGCTTAATTAAAGCGGTCCATTCCCAAACTGGCAATCAATACGTATCCATAAGAGTATATCGAGCGGTCCCTGTTTCTCAATCCAACTACATCTTGGGAGAGTTATTAGAAAATTGGGAGAGTTATTAGAAAAGTAGTGCTTCAGCAGATTCCCTTTATCTTTTTCTTTTTTCAATAATTATTGGGACAAACCAATAATCCACCTCAACTCTTCCCAAATAGAGGGGGAGTTGTGACACTCCCAATATGGTAGTTGGATTGGGAGAAGGTTATTGGGACACTGCAAAAGCAACTCTCCCAATAATCATGAAAGAGATATTGAAACATCTCTATTAGGTGATTATTGGGAAATGATTATTGAGAAACTGCTGGAGATGCTCTAACAAAGGGCACCTGTACAAATGTACAAAGGACACTTCGGTCCCTTCAGTGACCTAAAAATGGAAAACGAAATAGAAAATCAGTAAAAATGATCAAATGGCAAGGCAATCAAAATATTCACGATTTAAGTGGCAAATTTGCGATGGCAACTATGGAAACCCATTATTTGCAACGGCAACTATGCGAAGCCTATTGTTTGCGATGGCAAACAATCCAATATTCTCATAATGGTACGTAACTGCCCCTAAAGTTCGCAAAATTTACAGAAAAATTGCCGCCGCGACAGCTCTCCTTGCTTCCTCGTCCAGCCACTCCAGCGGCGGCGACGGCACATCGGGCGGCAGCCACCGTCAGCAGCGGCAGCACAGCATCGCACGGCTGACCACCAGCAGCGGCGGCGCGTCGCGTGGCTGGGCACCAGCAGCCGCAGCGGCGACGGCGTGTCACGCTGTCGGGCACTAGCAGCCGTGGCAGGGGGCCGCCAAGGCCTGAGGTTGGGCTGGAGCGTCACGTACTCACGTCGCTTGCAGGGCGGCGGAGGTTGCAGCCAAAGGCTGCGGGGTGCGGATAATAGGACAAGGCACTTATTTAGAGCAACTCCAACAGCCGCAATAATCCTAGGTAAATTTAGCTATTTACAAGATCTGTAAAAAAAAAGAAAGGCTGCTAAAAAGAGGGGAAACCAACAGACTAGGTATATCCTGGACTCTCTATATTCAAAATCACAGTCGAACACAACCGCCGCATATCTGAAAAAATATGGACACAACCTGCATATCTGAACACAACCATGGCTGATAAAGCAGTAAGGCAAAATGGTACATTATATACTTGAGCAGAACGCCTTGATATATCTAGACAATTGAAACTATCATAATCAGACATATTGTCTCAAACAGATTGCAATTAAATCTGAGTGTACTAGTTGAAAGTAATTGAAAGTAAACTGCACTATATTGAAAATAAACTGCACTATATTGAACAGCTGTGAATCAAGTGCCTGATTACTGAACATGGCCTCAACATGGTATTGATTCCTGAAACCACCCCAGCCATCGACCTTGTCATGGCCTTAACTAATCAACAGATTGTTCCAAACATTAATCAACAAATACAATGACAGTGCCTGATTACTGAATATGGCCTCAACATGTGTTGGTCTGTTACTGAGGTGTAAAATCTCGGTTCAGAGTGCTGAAGAACATGGCCTCAACTGTGTACCGTGGATGCTATTTGTTTCAGAGATGGCTGGACGATCAGATCAGATACGGTTCAGAGTTGACCTTTGCAATTAATCAACAGATATGCTAATCATCCATTCGTGCAAGATGAACAAACAAGAAAAAAATTGAACTGCAGCAACAAGCATCTCACTAGTGTAGGCCTCCTCACCGTCATGTTCCTCAGCATTCATCAGATCATCTGTCGCCCACTGAGAAAAGGGAGGAAGCTCCGCGGATCCACTCCACAAGCCGGTTTCCCCAACCGCCGTTGAGCAGGGACGCGGCGGCCTGTACATGGAGGCGGCGGCGGCACCGGCGCCGGCGGCGCGTGCTGATGGCGGCGGCAGCGGCGCCATCAGAGGGCGTCGGCGAGGGCGCAGGACCAGCGCCGGCGGCGGCGAGGGCTGGCGGCGGCGGCGGCACAACCAGGGCGGGACTGGCGAGTGCGGGAGGGATGGCGCGTGGGGCTTCTGGTACTTGCGCGAGGCCGGGCGGGAGGGCGCGCGCAAGCCCAAAATGGCGCGAGGCCGAGTGGCGGGAGGGCAGGAGGGCGCGCGAGATTGCCGATGGCGAGTGGGATTCGCACGGCATTTTTGCCTAGCGGAGGCGAGCGGATGGCGAGGGAGATACCGAGCAGAGGGAGATACAGAGTCTCTTGGATCAGTGTTTTTTTTTTGTTTTTTTTCGTTTTTTACCGAGTCTAGCCTATTTACAGAGGCTGTTGCTATTGCTCTTAGATCCGCAAGTTTTCATTGTTCATTCGTCACATCGAATTTTAGGATACTAATTAGAGGTATTAAATATAGAATAATGACAAAACTCATTTCATAACCTCTAGGTAAATTTGCGAGACGAATCTATTGAGCCTAATTAGGCCATGATTAGACAACGTCCTGCTACAGTAAACAATCTCTAATGACAGATTAATTAGGCTTAATAGATTCGAAATTCAATTTCCAGACGAGTTGTGTAATTAGTTTTTTTATTAGTATCCGAATACCCCTTCCGACATCTCATTTTTACGATTTGGCAAGTTTTCACTTTTCGAACTAAACAAGGCCAAAAAAAGGAATAGATAAATGAGAAATAAAATTCAAGAGAGAGAAAGAAGGAAAATAGAAAAGAAGAGAGAAAAAATAAAAAATAAAAAAGAAGAGAGGAAAAAGATAAATATTGGTCTTTTTTCATTTCATATGAAATCATATTATAATTTAGGAGAATATATATTGGTTATTTGAGCTCTTTCACCCCTTCATCAAATTATAAATGAAACTGTTTTGGCAAATATTTTTACAACGGGCTTCAGCACCATCGGAAGAGCCGCCTGACTGGAGGAGGAGCCGGAGCCCTGTCAAACGGACCAAACCAAAATTTTTTGAAAAAAGAAAGAGGTATTGGGATTGTTGGGAGCATTTCTTTCTCCAATAATGGTAGTTTATTGGAGATGATCAAGAAGCTGAAAACACATTTAAAATTTATTACAAAAGCGAATAGCTGGTTTTATTGGCTTTTCTAGCTTTCGGCTTCTGATGTGCCGTGAAGCTAAGGCCCCCTTTGGCACCGCTCATGCAGCTGCTTCTCCGCCTGCTTATCCGCTTCGTCTACCAAACACGGAAAAGCAAAACAGCTCACGGACGAAAGCCGGAAGAAGTCCCGTAAAACCCGCTCTCTCATCTCCCCATCCGGCAAGAAGCGAGAAAAAGTAGCTTGTCCCTGCTTATGCCCCCAGATCATGCCGCCTCCTCGAGCATGCGGAACGCTGGAGGCCGGCCAGCACCGAGGCGACCGGGGCGGTGGAGTCCGGGAGGCCGGCCGGCACGGAGGCGCGGTGGCCGGTCGGCGCGGCGGT
>CM014276.1:34791741-34839335 GCA_004135705.1 Alloteropsis semialata | reverse complement strand
GATGATAAATTTGAACCGTTCGTTTGCTTAGCCTTGAAACCTTCTCCATAAAAGAATCAACTAAAGAAGACAAAGTACACTTTTGATTTGATTTTGTGTGATGACTTATTTGATATCTTGCTTGAGCATAATTTTATTAAGTTATTTGATCACAAAGTCATGCCATCACTTCTGGAACTAAAAGAGCAAGAATATTGTAAGTGGCATAATTCATTTGGTCATAGCACTAGCCATTGCAATATTTTTCGCCAAATCATCCAATCGGCCATTAATGCAGGACGATTGAAATTTGCTGAAATTTCAGAGGATGACCAGTTGAATCCAATTGGTTTTGATGGCGAGGGATCATCAGATCGGTTAGAATCAGCCGGTTCATGCAAAGATCCAAGAGAAATTGATAAAGAGGAAAATTCAATACCCTCAAGCGATAATGAGGACATCGTTCATGATTTACATACTCCTAAGAACGATGAGCCTGAGAAAATACCAGAAGATACTGGGGGGCATGCGAATTCTTCCGAATCAAAGCGAGAGCCAGTTACTCCTGCTGTGCTAGAAAAAGAGGTTAAACCGGTTTGGCAAAGAGGTTTAACCGGTTTTCCAAAAGCGGTAGAACCGGTTTGTGAAACCGGTTAAACCGGTTTTGGTCTGAAGGGTCCCAAAATGCCAAGACTTGATCTTTCTAAGGGATATGGAGCAAAAGACCATAATGAGCACAAGAGCAGAAAGCCGAAGCTCACATTCAATGAACTTCTGGCTAAATATGAAAAAGAAAATGAAGCTAAGCGTGCTCATCGGTCAAATGATGTTAAATCATCTAGAGTGTCTCCAAAACACAAATCCAAAAATTGGAATCGGCCAAGAGAAGACTTTCATGCAGCAGAGTCATATCCTCCTTTTGGGTCGCCGATGACAATCCCATATGGCTCATACCTTGCTGGTTTGCATCCTTATTCATCATGGGTGTGGCATGATTCATGGACACGTGTTCCTTCATATTCTAGTCCGTATCATGCAGAATATTCAGTTCCAAGAAAACCAATGTGTGCAAGGCAGCCATATGTTGAAAATGACCGTTTTGAGAAAAAGGATCGGTCTAGAGTTCAAGAGAAGAAAAGAGTTATCAAACAGATTTATCGAGTGAAAAAGGATGGCCGCAAAGATAAAAGTTCAGATCTGAATATAGTTGATGAAAAGCCGACTGAAGTGTTGAAAACTTCGGCTATTGGTGGCAAAGAAAAGCAAGAATCAGCTATTGATCCTCCAAGTGCTAAATCTGAACAAAAAGAGTTGAAGAAGCCAAAAATCAAGAGTGAAGTGCTGCTGTCCACAATTAAAACACAACCGAGATTCCCACTCGGTTTATCAAATTGGCAGAAGAAAAAGCTACAAGATCTTAGTGCTCAAGAGCTGGGAAAGAAGGGCATGACATGGGTTCCTAAAGGAGACATTCAAACTCAAGATAAGGATGTTATTCAAGCAAAAGGTGCAACACAATTGAAGGACAAGAAAAGGCATAAGAGACAATCTTCAAAACTGAGGTTTGCACCAAATCATCAAAATTGTTGGTCATCATATCATCCATATAATTTACAAGTTCCACATATGCCTATGTCATGGAATCCATCCTATAGTATGTTTGGTCATCCCTCATATTCATATACTGATTCTTGGATGCCACATGGATCTTTTCATCATAGAGGGTTGTTACCAAATTATTATGTATATTAATATTACTATCAATTCCAAAGCCGAAGTGTTTAATCTTAGAGATGGTTTTAACTCTTGTATCTATATCATTATCTATACTTTACTTTGGTTATGTATATTTTATGGATGGATTAAACATAGTCGATACTTTGTTATCGTCTGTAGCAACACATAGCTGATGAATGTTTTTCATCATTGTGCTAAAGTGGTGATTCCCCTGTAAGCGAGCAATTACAATCATAATGATGCTCGGGGGGCATAAATTTCAAGAAAGCTCTAGGGCTAATATTTTGGCACAAGAAGCATCAGGCTGTCATGTTCACAAGAGAAATTTTAAGGCCGATGTTTTAAAAAGGCCAATAGAGTTATGTCACCTTTTGGAACAAGGTATGGTCGATGCACTAATGTTAGTCATCGTTCCAGTGCAATTTTGGTTTATGAATGTTTCTCGGTACGCAAGCTTTACCAAGAAACAGGGGGGCATATGTTGACGATCAAAATTGGCACGGTTCATAAGAGGCAAGGTTAAGGCCAGAAGAGCCAATTCTGTGCTAACTCTTATTATTTTGCAAGATTGGTATATGTATGTGTTGTGCAGGACATGGTGATCATTTTTGGATATTCTGGACATGGTTTAATCAAAGACACCAAGAAGCCTTCAAAACAGCATCAAGATGAGGTCAAATCATGAGTTTAAGTACACCAATACGAAGCCTTCGCCGAGACGATCGAAACGGACATATGGATTGCCTAATTTGGAGTCCGGACGGGAGAATTGCGGCCGTTGCAAGATCTTCTGTCTGGGAAAACCGGTGATACCGGTTTTGTAAACCGGTGGTACCGGTTTTAGCTGCTCGGGGGAAATCCGGTTCAACCGGATTTAGAGACCGGTGGGACCGGTTTTTCGCAGATAAGTCCGAACTAGAGTTGTAATTCGATCCTAGGTCGGTTTTTGACATGTTTTTGACCCCTCACGGGTACAGGCCTCCCCACCCTACATATATGAAGGGTTAAGGCCGATTGAGACACATCCAATCGAACCCAAACACTATGCATTTATCTTTTTACTCCTAAACCCTAATTCTCTTCCAACCTCTCCATGCTGCTCGTCTACTGATCTCCACGACCATAGATGACGTCCTAAGGCTTGCTGGTCAACCTAGGGCACGTCCGGCGACGTTCACGCCCTGACGGGGTCCCTCCCGGGCGAGAGCTTCGACGACCTTTGCTAGTTTGCTCGTAAACTAGTCGTTCTTCGCTACGTAAGTGCGTTGGTTATCCCTTTGCTGGTTTGCTCGTAAACCTCGCCGTTCTTCACCACGTAAGCGTGATAGTTATCCTCTCGAACGACTGATTCTGGCGAAACCCTAGAAATCCGGTATTACCGGTTTGCCAAACCGGTATTACCGGTTTGTGCTGCCTCGCTGCTGTTTGGTCTGTTCGCGACCCACACGCTCTAGTGCACTCGGTGTGTTGACCGTAAAAGGCGTCAACACTCCCCATCCATGGTCTCCTACTCCATCATCTCCAGAAGTTTGAGGGGATGATGACCCTGTCATAAAATCCGGCTGCTGCCTGTCGTTGTTCTCCACCAACTTAGGGAGCTCGACGCCGTACCTATGACGACGTTCACTGATGTCGCGCACCCGGACCTTCAGCTGCCGTATCTCAGCAGAGACATTGTGGTGCGCGAGCACTGCAGTAGGGAACGACATCGAACAGGGCAGCGACCCCACACTACCGGAAATCCTCTCTTTGCCGAGTGTCAAGCTCTTTGCCGAGTGCAATTTTTCGGGCACTCGGCAAAGATTTCTTTGCCGAGTGCATTTCAAAAAACTCTCGGCAAAAATAAAACACTCGGCAAAGAAAATATTTGCCGAGTGTCAAAAAAATACACTCGGCAAAGATTTCTTTGCCGAGTGTTTTTTGAAATGCACTCGGCAAAGAAATTCTTTGCCGAGTGTTTTTTTTACACTCGGCAAAGCCATAATTAAAACCACATTTTGAAGTAGTAAATCAATTCAAATCAAAAAATTTTGAACTACAAAGTTGTATAACTTCTCAAGATGTAGAACTTTTAGTTTGGTCATTTCTTCATTCGACAAATTCATATGAATAGTGTTCACAAAATCTATAACTCTCGTAGAGTTTCCTGAAACTATAAGAGAGATCTATAAGATTTGTAAACAATGTTACTCTCACTACATCGGATGAAGAAATGACATATATCAAAGTTGTAAATCTTCATAAGTTATACAACTTTGTAGTTTAAAACTTTTTAATTTGAATTTGTTTTGTTAATGAAAAGTACGTTTGTAGTTCTCAAAATTTGAAATTTGAGTTTTTTCAAATGACCTCGGATGAAGAAACATTCAAAATAAGAGTTGTAGATCACAAAAAGTTACGAAACTTTGTAGTTGACAACTTTTTTATTTGAAATCATCTTGTCAACGATAGCTAAGTTTGAATGTTCTCAAATTTGAAATTCAAATTTTGTAAATGACCTCGGATAGAGAAACTACCAAAACAAGACTTGTAGATTTCAAAAAGTTATGAAAGTTTGTAGTTGACAACTTTTTAATTTGAAATCATTTAGGGCCTCAAACAAGCAATTTACACTCAGTTTAGTATAATATGGTAGGAATAAGAAGAGTTTCTAGTCACAAGTGAGAGTGTGGTGCAGTGGTAGAGGAGGTCACACGCGAGGGAGAGGTCACGAGTTCGAATCCCGCCAACCACGTAGCGCGCGAATTTTCCGCGAAAAATGCCCGCGACCCGCCGAGTGTTTTTTTGGCACATTTAAATAAATTTTTTTGCTATTTGTTTTCGATTTTTTTGTGCTCAGGATTCACACACTTTGCCGAGTGTTTTTTTTGGCACTCGGCAAAGGCTGCAAAGCCTTTGCCGAGTGCCCGACGCGTAGCCCACGGCAAAGGCCTCTTTGCCGGCCGAGCTTTGCCGTGTGGCCTTTGCCGTGGGCAGCCCACGGCAAAGCCTTCGCCGTGGGCAAAAGGAGCTTTGCCGTGTGCATCTGGCACACGGCAAAGCCGGCGAATCCAGTAGTGCCAGGAGGCCTGCCAGGCAACCGCCTTCATGGGCCGCTAGCTGGCCACGGCCTCTGCCCACGTAGATGCCGACGCAGTTGCTGCAACCTAAGGCTATCTGCACTGGGATTCTCTATCCCATCCTGCAGTAGCTATATAGCGTACCGGGAGCTGCAGCGGGCTCCTGTGTCCGGTACTCTAAAAAAGAGTACGCTTCATGGTCCGCTACTTCAAGCGGAGGTAGAGAGATCCGGTAATCACAAGGCCCGAGGGAGGATGGGGCAGACAAGAGAGGGAAAAAAAGAAAAAAAACTTAACGTGTGGGTCCCACGTGCTAGGTTAGTTGTTAGTTGGTATAGAGCATGAGATATAGAGGATGATGGATGCGAGAGAGATAGGTATAGAGGAGAGAATCTCGATGACCAGGACAAAATATTTCTTTTAGAAGATAAAAATAGAGTATGACGAGTGCGGACAGCCTAAGGCCAGGTCCCGGCCCTGCTTCATCCACGCGCGCACCGGTGCCCTGTGCTCGCCGCTTGAGGGCCTTGTCTTGGCGAGGTGCTGCAGGAAGCTCGCCATGCTCTCCATCTCCTCCTGGATGAAGCGCACGTCCTCGCTGACGTGTGTCAGCTGCCGTGCCTCCTCGCCGATGAGGCCCAGTAGGGAGCGTACAGCAATGAAGGCAAGCTCAGCCATCGCCAACGAAGATGCTGATGGCGCTCACCTGCAATATCGATCGATCTCACCAAATCTATCACCCTTGCATTGCTTGGCTATCATAGGTGTGCATGCAAGTAGTAGCTAGGGCCAATATGCAGCATGCATGTCAACATGGCAAGTTGGCAACAGAAGAAGACTGGGTGTATGGTTGATCGATGCATCACAGTTTGCAGCTGGTCCCGAACTCTTGGTCTTGATTTGTCCAAACAAACACCAAGTGGTCCATAGCAGGCTTTGATTTCTTTTCCATAAACAAATGCTTTTACTTCTTTTCCATAAACAATCTGTTGACACCGGATTTTCGCACCAGGTATGCTGAGTCATATGATGACGTGGTAAGGCTGGTGGACCCATTGACTGGTCAAAGCCGAAGATGACAGAGAAGGAAGCCGATATGCAGAAAAGGTCCGATAAGGCAAGGAGTCCAATCTAGTGACGAACAGAGAAGGGCGCGTCGGCTGAAAGAGGAAGCGTATCAGATATGAGGACTATTTCCTTTTTGAAGGCGTATTGAGAAGTCCCATTCTATGTTAGACTTAGTTTACTTTATCCGCAAGTTAGTCTAGTCCGATCAGGACTCTTCATGACCAGGGTATAAATATAAACCCTCGTCCATTGTAAAGAATGATTCTCACAATCAATACAACCCGGCTTCACGCCAAAAACCCTAGTAGTAGTTACCGACGAAGCTCATTGGTGGACGGGCTGCATCAGTTCTGATCTCCGGCTTACCAGTAAGTTAGTCAATTTATCGAACTAGTATAGGCTTTGAATTGAGGCNATTTATCGATAATCAAGATTGATATAGATTCCCTACGTCGGAGCTAGATCAATATTGATTATTCAACAGACTATCGTTTATCGGACTGTACTTTATGTTTAGATTCCCTACGTCGGAGCTAGATGTTCATAATATGATAAGATTGATCTTTGATTGTCATGCTTGGTTTAGATTCCCTACGTCGGAGCTAGATTCATCTTGATTAGTCAAAGTAAGCTTTGGTTATACCTGATTGCTATTTGAATGTTAGGTTTGATGTAGATTCCCTGCGTCGGAGCTATGTCTTGCTTGATTATTTGGTAGAATACCTTAGAATCAGAATGATCCTGTTACTATTTTATCTGCTTATTTGCTCAATCTGGTTAACATCAATGCGAGCATCTTGTTTAGTTGTCAGATTGGTAAGTCGAGTCTGATTGTTTAGCTATCTGATCTGATCACTGCTGGAGTTATCTAGATTCCCTGCGTCGGAGCTAGATTGCTCCGTGAAGGCTTTGGTCCGATTGGTTAGTTAGATGGTCCGATGAGATAAATCAAACTGGCAACTAGGCAAGATGGACGATGTATCGGCTTACACTTTGATTATTTAATATCTTGTCCAAAGGCACAGCTGATCCATTATTTACATATCGGTCATATTTTATGCTTTATTTTATTTAAAGGCTGATCTGTTACAAGGTCCGATCCTGATTGGTCCGATTCTGAGGTCCGATTAGATGAGTGATTGAGGTCCGATTATATTGGTCCGATTGAGGTCATCTATGAAGTCCAATTTTGAGGTTCAATTGGCATCGGCTGATACATTCTGATTGGGTCTTGGCTAAAATCCGACGTGCCTTCGCCGTTTGGAATAGAGCCGGCACAATCAAAGAGTAATTTAACTGTTTTATTCCCTTGTTAATTTCAGGTCAAATTGACTGGCACGCCGCGAACCTGAACGGAGTGTAGGCTGGCACTGGAGCGAAGCAGATCTCCCCGGTCTTCTTGTGCTGCACGCGGAGGATACGACCGCCGATTTTCCGCGTCAACAGAAGGAAAAAATAAAAATCTATTCTATCAATTGACTTCGTTTATAGACTACGAAGCCAATTGTTACATGATGCTTACAGGTAGTACCTTCGCAGGCTGTCCGCATTCCATGAATGCGGCAGCTCATTGCCTTCTTTCCCCCAAACGGAATGATCCAGGTCTGTTGCTCTTGATGACTAGGAATGGGCCTTCCCATTTGTTCTGCAACTTTCCCGAAGGCATACTTGGGTTCTTCCTTAGCACCCAGTCGCCTATCTTTATGTCTTTCCTTACCACTTTCTTGTCACGCTATTTCCTGGTTTCTTCTTGATACTTGGAAATGTTTTTAGCTGCTTGCAGCCTGTAGATTTCTGTAAGATCTTTATCTATAGCTTCGCTATCTTTTGGTGCTTCCTGCTGAGTGCGAAGCCCCTTGTGAAGAATCTCTTCGGGACACATTGCTTCTTCGCCATATAATAGCTTGAATGGTGTGAACTGAGTTGCTCTTGATGTGGTGGTGTTGTGAGCCCAGATTACTTTCGGCATTTCTTCTACCCATTTGCCTTTTTTCTTGCAATTTGCAAGGCATTTCCTGATGGCGGTGAAGATGATGCCATTTGCTCTCTCAACTGCGCCATTGGACTGTGGGTGATATACTGAAGCGAATCTTGCCTTCGTCCCTATGGGCATGCAGTATTGCCTGAATTCGTCACAGTCAAACTGCTTCCCATTATCTACTGTAATTTCCCTTGGGACTCCAAATCTGCAAACGATTTGCTGCCAGAAAAATTTGATAACTGTCTTCGCCGTGATATTTGCTAGTGGCCTTGCCTCAATCCATTTGGTGAAATATTCCACTGCAACTATTGCATATTTAAGGTTTCCTTGAGCCGTGGGAAGAGGACCCACCAGATCGATGCCCCATCTCTGCAATGGCCAGGTTGGAGTTATCAGCTGTGATGACTCCGAAGGTGATTTTCTGGTTGCCGCACATTTTGACATTCGTCGCAAGTCTTGACAGTATTTGTTGCATCATTAATGATTGAAGGCCAATAAAACCCTTGTCTTATTACCTTCCCCACAATTGCCCTCGCTCCAAAGTGGGCTCCGCATAAACCACTGTGTATCTCTTGAATTAACTCTCTGCCTTCGCTGATGGAAACGCAGCGAAGCCAAGGAGCCACAACTCCTTTCTTGTATAGGACATTGTCAATAATTTGATATGATCTTGCCCTCTGCTGCATGGTTTTGAGATCTTCTTCATCAATTGGTTCATAGTATCCTTTGAGGTATGCCATTATAGATGACCTCCAATCTTCTGAGTTTATTGCGTTGATCAGACTTGGCTGCTCATCAAGTTCTTTGATCGAAGGCGTTGTCAGCGTCTGGAAAAAGACGTCGGGTGGCAACTTGTCCCCCTTTGCTGCCGCTTTAGCCAGTGCATCGGCTTCTTCATTCTTTGCCCTCGGGATGTATTTGATTGTGAAACCTTTGAATTTTTTCTCCATTGCTCGGACTGTGTTGAGGTATTTGATCAGCTCAGGCTGCTTTGCAATACTCTCTTTTTCGATGTGGTCTGCCACCACCTTCGAGTCTGTTTTCACAATGAAGCGCTGCGCCCCCAGCGCCTTCGCTTTCCTGAGCCCCAATAGCATGGCTTCATATTCAGCAACGTTGTTCGTACTTCTGTCGCTGTTTTTGCAGAACTCCAGGTTTGCTGCATATCTCATTTTCACGCCCGAAGGCGATTGTACAATAGCTGCGATGCCAGCTCCTTTATCCCTCCATGCGCCATCACTGTGTACTAGCCAGTTTTCCTCTCTAGTCATATTCTGTGCCGAAGGCGATGTCCACTCGGCTATGAAATCAGCTAGGACTTGTGATTTGACTGCAGTTCTTCGCTCAAAATCGACCACATATTCTGACAGCTCTACAGCCCATTTGCGTATTCTTACTGAAGCTTCCTTGTTGCTCAGTAGCTCTTTAAGTGGTTGATCTGTCAGCACCTTAATATTGTGCCCCTCGAAATAATGCCTTAGCTTTCTGGATGCCATCACCACTGCATAAATCATTTTCTCGATTTCTGTGTAGAATAGCTTCGATCCGGCCAAAGCCTCAGAGACATAATACACTGGCTGCTGTATTTTTCTGCCTTCAATCAGTTTCTCCGCAATGAGTGCAGCACTGACGGCTGACTGCGAGGCTCTGATGTATAGCAGTAGGGGTACCTTCGGGTCTGGAATTGTCAGTTTCATGAGCTGCATCAGATATTGCCTTAGCTCATGGAATGCCTTCGACTGCTCTTCTCCCCATTCGAACTTTGATGCATTTCTGAGAGTTGCAAAGAAGGGTAAACTGCGCTCAGCTGCCTTAGCAATAAATCTGTTGAGTGCTGCAATTCTGCCAGAGAGTTTTTGCACATCTCTAATGCATTTTGGCTCTTCCATGTTGAGGATTGCATTGATCTTATCTGGGTTGGCTTCGATTTCATTGGCTGACACCAGACAGCCGAGTATCTTCCCTCTGGTCACTCCGAAGACACATTTCTCCGGGTTGAGCTTGAGACCCGCCAGTCTCATTCGAGCGAAGGCAACTGCCAAGTCTGAGACATGAATTTGTCTCTTGACGCTTTTGACCAAGATGTCATCAACATATGCAAGTATGGATTTGAATAGTTCTTCTTTGAATACGGTGCTGGACATGCGGCAGAAAGTGGTACCAGCATTGCGAAGCCCCTCTGGCATTCTGATGAAGCAAAATGTACCAAGAGGAGTGATGAAGCTGGTTTTTTCTTCGTCTTCTTTTTTCATCCAGATCTGATGATAACCAGAGAAGCAATCGAGGAGAGACATCATCTCACTTGCAGCAGCCTGATCAATGATCTTGTCAATTCTTGGGAGTGGGAAATCATCTTTGGGACATGCTTTGTTGAGATCGGTGAAGTCAATGCACATTCTCCACTTGCCATTTTTCTTTTTCACGGGCACAGTGTTTGCTAGCCACTTGGGATATTCGACTTCGCGTATAACGTTCGCATCGAGCAGCCTTTGCACTTTGGCCTTGACTGCGCTCACTTTTTCTTCGGACATTTTCCTCAGTTTCTGCTTCTTCGGCCTCATGTCAGGGCTGATTGATAGTTTGTGCTCAACTATGCTTCTGTCAACGCCTGGCAAATCTTTGCTTGACCATGCGAAGACATCTTTGTTATTTCTCAAGAACTCGATGAGTCTTTCTTCTTCGTCTGGCTCAAGATCTGAGCCGATGATGACTTTTCTATCGAAGACGTCTGGCTGCAATTGCACCTCTTTGATTTCTGTTGCCCCTTGCATAGTTTTGCTGTCTCTCTCAGCTTTTGGCTTCTCCTCTGGGTAAATGGGATCACTTTCTTCGAGGACATGGACTTTTCGCTGGCCTGGGGTGCTGGCATATTCAATTCTTCTTGCCTCTGTTTGGTCACCATAGACTGTGATGACCCCTTTGAGAGCTGGCATTTTCATGCACAAGAAAGCTTGCCTTATGATGATGTCGAAGGCATTTATGACTCCTCTGCCGAAGATAACATTGTAGTCGAAGAACATGTCAACGACGTCGAAGGTAATGAACTCTGTTCTTGCATTTGATGTGTCGTCAAAGGATACTGGTAATGTGATTTTCCCCAATGTTGCCGTGCGCTTCCCCCCGGAGCCGACCAAAGGTGTGTCAGATGGCTCCAAGTTATCTGGGTTGATGTTTGTCATCGATCTGAGAGTCTTCGCCAAGATGATATCAGCAGAGCTACCTGTGTCCACTAGCACTTTCCCAATTCTCCAGCCAGCAATGTTGGCTTCAATCGACATTGCGTCATTGTGTGGAAAGTTGTGGAGTTTGAGATCTTCTTCGGTGAAAGTAATTGGCATGTGAGACCATTCCGACTTCTTATAGGGACCGTCAACCGAGATGTTGTTGACCTGGTGAAAGTAGCTTTTTCTCTGCTTCTTTGTTTCGAAGGCGAATGATGATCCTCCAGTTATAGGCATAATGAGGCCGTAACTGGGCAAGGGATTTGCAGTGTTTGGGTCTTGCTGTTTTTGGGGAGGTGGAGGTGGAGGTGGTAATTCCTCTACCTTGATGTCTTTGTTTTGGGTAGGCTGGGTGTTTTGAGGGTAAAATTGTGGGTACATGGTCTGCGGGTAGTAATGTTGGAAAGTTTGGGGTGAAGGCGAAAATTGAGTCGCCATCGCGGTTGTTGGGTGAACAAAGCTTGAGCTTAGGGAGGGATAAACTGGGCAGTATGGCTAGATAGCTTGGGTTTGTGGCTGGGTTTGGGTGTTTGGTGGCGAAGCCGAAAATGGCTTCGTTTGGGTAGCTTGGATTTTTTCTGCTTTCAGTTTGTCGATAGTTCTTTTGATATCTCTGCACTGCTCTGTGCCATGGGTGTGGTTTTTGCCATGATATTGACAAAATAGCTCTGGTCCCGAAGGTGAACCTCTTCCTCTTCCTCGGCCTCGGCCGGTTCTTCCACCTCTTTGGGTAGGCTCATTTCTTTGATTCTAGAACTGGTTTTCTGTGAAGGTGGGTTTACTTTGTGGGAGCGAAGGCAGACTTTCTGGGAGCGAAGGCAGACTTTTCTAGGAAGATGGATAGTTTTGGTAGTGGTTTTGGTTGTAGTGGTGCTGCTTGTTTTGAGAATCATATTGATTTTTCAGGACGGCTTCTCTGGCAATCCTCATTCGATTGTCATTGTCAGATCGACAATACTTTTTGAACTCTTCATAAAGATCTCCAAGAGTTGCTGGTGTCTCCCTTGCAATGTGCTGAGCGAAAGGGCCTGGCCGAAGCCCCTGAATTGCAGCAAATTTGGCGGCTTCGTCAGGAATATGAGGAGCCTGAGAGCGGAGTCCGACAAACCTGCGAAAGTAGTCCTCCAGAGACTCCTTCGGTTGTTGGTGTAGAGTTAGCTCTGCATATGAGAGTGCCTGGTCTCCCATTATGCTGAAATTCTTGATCAATTCTCTTTTCAGATCATACCAGTTGGTGATGGATAGCCCCGGAAGCTTGGTGTACCAGTTCATTGCCGTGCCATCGCAGACGATGATGAAAGATTTTGCCAACACCACATCATCTCCCCCTGCCGAAGCTATTGCAGCTTCATAGCTCATGAGAAATTGCTTGGGGTCGGTGAGGCCATTATACCTTGGTAGAGAGATTGGCTTGTATGAAGGCGGCCATCTTGCCAATTGCAGACTTTCTGAGAGAGGGCAAGTGTGATCAATGGGACGTGTATGCAGCACCTGAAAGCCAGTTTTCGATGTGGAAATGTGATTTGTTCCAGCACTGCCGAAGGCAATTGGATCGTTGAGTTCGGCTTGGAGTTGAGCAACTTGTTTCTTGGCTTTTTCGAGTTCTTCTCGGAGCTTCGCAGCTCTAGAACCAGTGGAGTTCAATCTTCTTTGCTTCGCTTGCCTCAGCTCTTCCAACTGTTTCCTGACTAGCAGCAGCTGGTGGTGTTGTTCTTCTTCCTCTTCTTGCATTTGTTGTTGTAGCTCGAGCTGAGCAGCTTCGAGCTCTTTTTGCTGCTCGAGACGGCGAAGGAGGAGCCTCTCCTCCAGCCTGCGCAGCTTCTCTTCGTTGGTGAGAGTGTCTTCGTTGGGTTCCGTTTCTTCGGTATCGGCTTCGGTTATGGGTGGTAGAGTAATTGGTGGAACTGTGGCTTGGGCATCGGCTTCGCTAGTTGAAGTCGTGCTTTGGTTGCTGGTGATGTTTTTTGGTATTGTCTTTTTTGGTGGCATGGTGGTGTTCGTGGGTTTCTTTCGTGCACAGCACAAGCGGTGGGCGCCAATTGTTGGGTTAATGCCGAAGCCACTAAGCCCAAACAATAGCCAAGACAGAGAACAGAGACAAGCAACAATAAATTACTTATCAACAGTGTTCTCGGGAATCAGCCCTTTACACGTTGGTGGAAGGCCCCCTTTTATAGGGAGGTCAAGAGGCACTTTTTTACATTCCCCTTATACCCCTGGAAATCAGGTATCATCCTCTAGACTTAACAACTTAGACTCCCCAGGGGCATAAGAGTACATTCATGTGTCACAATGTGAATGCGTAGACCGGCAACTCCGTCTTTGACTCGGTTTGGACTTGGTCCACGCTGCCTTCACCATGCCTCCAGTGACCCTTTGCTCGCCTTCACCAGTTGATGCCCGTCAGTCCGAGCGACGCCTTCTCCTGGTCAGAGGAGAATAGAACGCCACGCCATCGCCCGGACTCGCCTTCGGCCTGTATAACAAGATGAACCGAGCATACACAATATTTGAATATTACCTTCGCATCTTCATAAAAGGTAGTCGGGTGTAGCGAAGACAATAAGAAGCCACACAATGCCTTCGCTTTAACCACAAATCGTTCGTTAGCGCCGGGGGCAACGTATTGTCTTTCGGCGTCTGATGACTCGGCGAAGGCAAAAGCCTTGCAGTTGTAGGTGGCGAAGGCAAATGCCTTGGGTTTACAATCAAACCAATGGGTGAAGGTGTTTCCTGGATAAGCCAATCCCCCAACATATGTCTATGAGTTCATGCACCATCTTGATGGCAAGAAGATGACCATCAGTAATTGGGAAATAATGGTATGTTTCATTTCCATGGATATCATATCTATATCTACATGTTAGTCATAATAATGTTATTTATATTTTTGTATTAACCACGTCTTCATGTTATGGAAATGCATGATGCTCTCTTACCGTCCGAAAGAGTCAAGGCAGTTCAAGAGGCACTCGTAGGATTTATTTTCGATAAGGTTGTGAACAAGAATGACACATTCCATTGGGATGGAAATGCATATATTAAAATTAGCAAATATTAGGCATTTTGTAAATATACATGTGAGTCTTTCAAAATCTGTTGTAAATATATATATGTAAGTTAAATATTAGTTTCATGTATTTTGTACTATATGTCAAATTGTGTATATATATATGTTATTAGTTAATTATTAGTTCATGCATTTTGTGGCGTATTATATGTATATGAATGTATATTAGTGCCATATAATACTTATACATGTATAAAAGAAAACAGAAAAAAATAGAAAAGAAAAATAGGACTTTAGTCCCGGTTGATATCACCAGTTGGGACTAAAGAGGCTCCGCCCTGGCCGCGGCGTCGAACCCCTTTAGTTCCGATTGGTGGTACCAACGTGGATTAAAGGCGCCTTTTTTAATACCCGGGACTAAAGGCCGGGACCTTTAGTTCGATGCCATATTCCTAGTTGGGAAACCGGTACTAATGCCCTTTTTCAACCGGGACTAAAGGCGGTTTTTCTACTGGTGGTCTTTTAACTATACATTGATCATTGAGAGCAAAAACAAATACTATTGCATATCTCATGACTCTTTTAACAATACACGAGAACTTTGGAAGTGGTAGCCCATGTGAAGACATGTGCCTTATTGAACAGCAGGGTCATTATACTGAATTCGATGTAGACATATAACTATATTTCATAACACTGCGAACTTTCCCAAAGCAGTTTACTAGAAAACTTACATTTTATTACACGCATAACTAGAACTAGTAACTACTTTATAATACCCGATTGCCCACACAATGATTGCCACCAGTATGCACCCACACCAGACGCAACCATGCTTAGAGAGATTGTTTTACTCTGTTTGCGTGGTGCATTGATTACGGTCTAAAAATGATAAAGTAGCACTGATCTAAGAAGAGGCTCCTGTAAAACAGAAATTACCGTAACAGGTAGCAGCTGAGGGTAATTTAATTACAACTAGTAGAAGACCCGTGCTATTTAGCACGGTGACATTTGACTACACAAAATCAAACAGCCAAACGGTGATATTTGCTTTGTTTAGAGATTGTTTTAAGATAATGAAAAAAAATCCAGCTTCACCCCCCTCATAGATGAGGGATCAGTCGGTCTCAAAAGCTTTCGCACAAAGTTCAGCAACGGAGTATCTCCACCGTTCTCCCTTTCCCTAAAACACTACCATTGTTGCGGAAGAAAATGCTCCAACGATCTCTCAATACTTCTCCCTTTCTCCAATACGGAGTATTTTTTTTGTTTGTCCCTGTATAGTGGGAGACTTCATCTACTCCAAATACGATAATTTTCCATACCGCACTTATTTTTTTCTCACGTAGTTTGTTAATTGTTAAGGAATGATGCTAGCTGTTCTTCTGTCCAGTTTCCTCTGTGCAGAAATATCATCAATTTGAGGAGTTGCTCCTATCAATCTCTGTTCCCTTCACTCTCTAGCTGCAAGAACGTACATCAATCTTATCACTCTGCATGCACCTTCTTTCTGCGCTCCCCAAATACTATATAAATATATCTAAGTGATTAGTTTGGTAGGTAATCTGTGCTAGATCAAGAAAAGGATGACACTTGTTGATAAGATGGACTGCTGATCCATGTATAAATTAGAAAGCATCAACTGCCGAAACATATATAGACACACCATTCTAGATACTGAATTTGTTTGAGGCAGGGGAACAGGGGCTAATTCAAAACATCCTCGTCACTTTTTAGTCCGTCGTTTTCCACTCTTCTAGGCATATTTACACACACCATTCTAGATACTTTTTAGTACGCCATGTTCCTCAGTGGCGAATCTAGCAGGGGGGACTAGGGGTGCTCAAGGCCCGCGCCGGTTTGGTGCCTCTAGTTATCTCAACACTTCAGCGTTGTCCATAAATCTTTAGTCCACGTGCTAACGATAATCTTGTAATATCTGACTTCTCCACGGGTTTTATTGTTCAGTTGAGCATCATTTCTCCTGAAACTGAAAAGAGAGCTGCTAGATTCACCATCACCAGTATGGTATGGTGAGATTTCAGAGCTGCTATTGTACTGGAGAGTTTAGTTTCACATTTTTCAAAAGTGCCATGTCATTAAAAGAGGTTTGAGTTGATGAATCAAACAAGAACCCCAATGCATGTATTCATTTCACAGTTGGGGCTGTGCTAAGGTACACCAGTTTATCTCTTAGGAGGTAAGACCTCAATTAAATTATAGCCATTAATTTTTAGAAAAATATGAATCCTTTAAATAATAAAAATACCCTCAAAACGAGAAAATCGGGCGTTCACGCACGCGGTGCGAGAGTAGAGGAAGGGTGACAGTTGCCGTTGCTGGTGGGTGAGGTCGATCGAAAACCACATACATAATACATTGGCCACGTTCACGTAAGAGAGAAAAAAAAAAGAACGAAACCCAAGTCTGTTTACTCCCTTCACGGGAGAAAAAAAAAAAGATTAGATAGTCTTTTGGAAAGAAAAGGTACATGGATGTCCACGTATCATAGTAAAAAAAATGGATATTTCAATTGTCAGGTTCACGCACGTGAGAAAAAAAAAAGCGAGTATCATCAGATCGAAAAAAATCCGCATCATGTGTGGAGGTTAGGTCCAAAAAAATATATTTCAAAATTTTAAAATATATAACTAATTATTTAATATATTACCTTCTAAGAGGTAATATCTTATCCTAACTAACTGGATCTATTTAAATGGACGGTCCATAACGATTCTGAAGTACCGTAGCATAGGCCTTCACGGTTTCATATGCTGTCTATAACATTTAATTGTGAAACATGATTGGATGTGGTCAGATGAAATGAAATCTCTCTAGCTCCAATGCCAGTTTCAACAAGTTTGATAATCTTGGAAATAATGTACAAAAGGTTTCATCTAGATAAGGATCTTTCCTTCTCTCTTCTTTCATAATTGTTATGCCGTATCATCAAAGTTACTGATGTTTCACGACAACAATGAGAATGAAAGTCATATAAAACCTCTACAGGAAGACATGAAATTTTACAAAGCGTTGAATGAGATGAGCCTGATGGTCCAATGCCTTCCAGGGATACATACCATGCAACAAACCACGCGGCTTAACTCTCTTTGCACCTGATCAGACATTTTGGTCCAGATTAAATTCAATTGGTTATGACAAAATCCAGTTACTTTTTGGAAGCATAGTGTGCGGCAGAAACACTTCCAAACCATTCATCATCAGGTTCTGACTCTTCATAACTCCTTAGTTCCCTCGTTGGTACCGGCGAAAACCGCTGAAAAAAAAAAGACATTGCAAAAGACAGATAAGCAATTGTGCCTTTGTTTTTCAAAAGTTCATTGTGATGGCTAAAGACAACATATAACTGTAAGGCATTTATCCATTTGCTGCTGTGTCGAACCTTGACTGGTATGTGGACTTTCATGATTAGAACAGGAATTCATCAGTGTTCTTTTTTCTCCTAACAGAAAGTTCGTTGTAACTTATTAAACCAATCTAACATTGTACCATTTCATATGTGCGTAAGCATAACCCAGTGCAACTCTTTTTCCCACGAGAAAGGAAGAAAAAAACGTATTAAAGCGCACACATTCAAGAAATAGATCCCATGCATGCTAAGATATGCAATCAAAGAACACATTGCTAATTTTGAGGGCACTTACTATGTTTCTGATGCGAGCAAGCTTCATCTTGTTCTTCCTTAATTTACACCACCGAACTAGTTCATAGCAATCCGAAATCCGCAGGACGTTCAAACGGGTGAGTTTTTTTATGCTGTCTGGCAGGGTCGTGATACTGTTGCAGTCATGTATGTGGAGCTTGGTGAGAGAAGTTAGGTCTCCCAACCTCTTGGGCAGCGACACGATGCTTTCGCAACTGCTTACAGTTAGAGTCTGCAGGGAGGTGAGACCTCGAAGCAAACTGTCATTATCACTTGAGTAGGTCGTGTTCCACTCTTCCAGGGATTTCATACAACCTATATGAAACAGTTCGAGTCGCGGAAATGCTCTTGTTCCCCCGTACAGGTCCGCATCGATCTTCTTAATGCTGTCCATTCCACTGATCTCCAGCCACTTGAGGTTTGGTAACCGACCAAGTGGTGGCAGGTAGTTGCAATTGGGCAAGTTCGACATGACAATCTTGGTCAGACCAGGTAAACAGGCGCTGATGTGCATCACCCAGGATGGAAAGCTGATGCTATTATAGCCTTCCAGGTGGAATATGGAAACACTGTGTGGTGGCTCTAGTTCACCCAAAACTTCAGTGTCATCCACAAATCTCTTCGAATCTTTAGTCCAAGCTAATGATAATTGTGTAATATCTGACTTCTGTATGAGCTTTATATTCTGCGCCTCTTTTGCCGACTTCACATTTTGAAGCCTGCTTATCTTCAACTGAGCAGGATTTCTACGCCCAAACTCGAAAAGATTGTTGCTAGATTCACCATCAGCAGTATAGCATGGTGAGATTTCTGAGCTGCTCTTGTACTGAGGTAGCGTGGACCGATCCAACTTCCAGCATCCCTCGGTATACAAAAACTTCAAGCTGTCAATTTCACAAATACTCGCTGGCAGCCTCCGAAGGCTGCTACAAGACGAAACGTCTAGTGTATGTAACTTCCTGAGGTTACCAATTGTTTCAGGTATGCCGTATATGCTAATGTTCTCACGAAGACTCAGATACTCTAGATTGTTAAGTGTACAGATCCACTCCAGGAGATCATTTATTTTATTTTGATGGTAAGATGACATCCTTCCGATGCAGCAGCCTAAATTTAAATGTCGAAGTTCACTGAGCTTGCCAAAAGCTTCTTGTAGCCCTTCCATGGCATTAAAACCGGAGCACTTGTATAAATCCAAATATTGGAGCTTCGTGAGCCCATTCAGTGCTGCTGGCACATCCTGAAGAGGATAACAGTATGACAAGTCAAGATGCACCAGGTTACAAAGTCCCCCAAATGATGGCAGCAATTTTCCCATGATATAGTGATGTGATAAGTTCAAGTACTTGAGTTCAGTGAGGCTACCCAAAGATTCAGGTGAGCTGATGATGCGCCGTTCATTACTTGAAGACCGGTTCATGTAGATATTACTTGAAGATAGGCTTAGATATTTGAGTTTGGTGAGGGAGCCTAGAAGATATTTGGTGAAGGAGCCCACGAACTCTACCTCAGCAAGTTTGTTTCCAGAAAGGTATGAGCTGTCCGATAAGTTCAAGTATTGCAATTCTATGAGGCGGCCCAATGCTCTTGGTTGGTCTCCAATATTTTTACAGTTCGATAAGTTCAAATGTTGCAGCTTTGTAAGGTTAGCTAGGCATTGTGATACTCCTGTGACATTTTTGCAATCTGTAAAATCCAAATGCTCTAAATTTGTAAGATCACAGAATGATTCTGGCAGTTTTTCTATTCCCATGCAACCTGATAAATCAAGATGCACCAAATCTTCCATTTCTCCGATCGACTCTGGTAGTGCTCGGATGAAACGAGATCCACGGAGACTGAGATACCTTAAACTCGAGAGTGTTGTGATGCATTCTGGAATCTTTGTATCCCGGATCCTTGGAGCATTAAAGTACCCCAACTGCTTCAGTTGACCAATAGAATCTGGCAACTTATGTATAAAGCACTCGCTTAAATCTAACACTCGTAGGGACTCAGCAGGTTCAAATGAGGCACCATGGAGAGCAGTCCAACGACAGTCCAGAAAATGCAGTGCGCTTAGTGTGGCAGGAGAAGTCGTGCATGACTCCAGTGGTTTGCTGCAGTCAGTGAGCAATGCATAGCAGCAGTTGCTCCCCGCAGTGTTGCCTTGTTTGCTCTGATCCAGAATTTCATCACCGAGGAGTGAAATTGCCAAGTCATGCACCAGATCATGCATCGTGAACACTGTGTCATGTTCACCATAAGCTCTATAAATCTGCATCAAAAGTACATAGATATAGTAGCGTCAGAGTTCTCAACACTGCTTAAATTGTATAACATCTCGATATATACCAAAACTCTCTCTCTCTCTCTCTCTCCCCCCGTGTGTGTGTGTGTATATATATGTATATATATATATATGTATGTATATGTATATATGTATATATGTATATGTATATATGTATATGTATATATGTGTGTATATATATATATAAATTACAATTTATTTTGGCTTTTCTAGATATGTAGTTTTTACTATATATCTAGACCTAGTGTATATCTAGATGCATAGAAAATCTATGAATCTAAGAATAGCTAAAAGGAATTGTAATTTAGGACGGAGGGAGTAATGAAAGCACATATGTACATTCAATATTTTTCTTTACTACTAGAGCATCATGATATTATTCTTAATAAATACTAGGCTTGTAAGAATTTACATGAAGTTTGCCAGTGTGTCGACTCTTGTCACCAGTGGATGATGGAAAAATTACCATGGATGATACCATGGTGGATTGGTGGTCACACCATGCAAGCTCGTCATGCATGCTAGGGGCACGCAATTTGTGGTTGCTAAGCGTTTTGCTTATCCTTGCAAGAAAGGGATGATGGTGCAGAACGTCCGCGTGCCTACATGAGTGCATGTTCTGCGTCGATTTCGGTGGTGGTAGCTTCCCTATGATTAAGTTGGGCATCCCAATTAATGATATCACAACCTTAGGACAGCACATGAAAATTACCATTTTGTGGAGCAAGTCTGACATCATCTCACTCTATTGACCACCCACTGGTCCTAGTCCTATGTCCTACAATCCTACTCCTAAACTGCCAATCTCTCCGCCATCGACACCACCAACTTCCCTACCTCAAGCAGCTGCCTCGCTCTAAGATAATGACTCCACCCCATCACACAGAAGGTTTGTACAATCCACATGTATCCTCCCAAGGTGGCTCGACAAAAACTGCACCGCCACCTTCTAATAAAAATGAATCAAGGCCAGCCTTCTAATAAGAATGAAACAAGGCCAGGATAAAGTCATCGGGAGGGAACCGTATATGTACAAACGCCCAAAAAGTGAGTGAATTCCTAATAAAAATTTATATACAATGCCCCGAGAAAACAATATGATAAAAAGATTATTTCAATCAATATTAGATGAGATTATGTTTTTTGTTTGGTTCCATGCATCAATATTATGCTACTTTGAGTAGAGATAGATAACAAATTCATATTTCATCGTTATTTTATTCTAACATCTTTCATATAGGCGCACATCGCGCGTCAACATGACTAGTCAACCTTGTGATGGGCTTGGCTACCCACTTGGATCTAAGGGCTAGAAAGAGGGAGATTGGGGGCACCCGGCGCCCATGGTGGCGGCGTAGGGGGAGGCGGCGGTGCAGGGAGAGGGGCGGCGCAAGGAGGAGAGGGAGCTGAGAACTTTAGAGTTTTACCCCTTAATTCTTTACTTGATTTATTTGGTACATGGGGCCTTTATTATATAGAGGGGAGACGACTTGGTTCTCAAGAAACCCTTACTTACTTGGCTTGCAAACCATCCTGATATCTAGATCCTTCCTAATCCCTAACTTCCTAATTCTCTAACTTCCTAATCCCTAAGACAGATGGACGGCGGCTGCCATGCTACAATACCTGTGGGTACTGTTCACATAAACAGTACCACAGCCATATGGGTCCTCTAGGCTCATAACATCTCCTCCCCCATTTATGAGCAGCGTGTCCTCACGCTGCAGTTGCATCCTTCCTTTGATTCTTGCTGGCAGGAGTGGGTTATGCACCTCCGTAGCCATGCCGCATGTCTCTTGTTGAAGTCGAGGTGGGGGCCATGGCTACTATCCAAGGTAACCCCATGGTGATGCTGAATTGGGGTGGTGCCTTGATGCTGTCACCTCCATGTTGGTGAAGAATTGGCCATAAGGAGTAGCCTGGAGGTGTTGATGGCGATGCAACCTTTTGTCACGCGGATTTTGTTGATGTGGATGTAGGCGTTGGTTCGCGTGTGTTGATGGATATGAAGCTGATGCTGCATTGGTAGTCGCCGAAGTATTAAAGGTCAACCGAGCAGGATGACAAGGACGTCGCTAGTATAATGGGTTTTGTAGGTGTCGTTGACGATGTGGAGTTTGTTGCCGATGTCGAGGGCAACTTGCTAATGATGTGTTGTTGGTGTTGTTGCTACTCCTGATGATGCGGTGCCTCCGGCTGCCAGTGCTAGCTCATAGGTGCGCCCATCCATAACAAAGATAAAAGCGCCTATTGTTGCTCTCATTGACTGCATGGGAACAGGGCAGTCGATCCTCCCAACTTGGATGTTACATGACACTGTTGTTGATGTAGCCCTGACCGTGTGCGTCTCAAGTTGCTGTTAGGGTAGTTTTCAGACGCGTCGCCATTGGCGAAGGTGTGGCCGTGTCCAGATGCCCGGTAGTGCTGGCGCCTTCACTCGCCATTGTCCTTGAGGTTGCCAGGGAACATGTGATAAACCGCTTTAGATTTTTGAGGTTTATGATTCAAGCGGTTGCCAACCTGAGGATGTTCTGTTGTAGGAGGTCGTTGTCTCATGGGCGTCCGTGGTTGCTGTACATAGACACTCCGCCGTTGTTGATGCTGATGCGGTAGTGCCTTGCCTCTTTGGAAAGATGACCAACCGGGAAACCTTCTTGTTGAGGGAGAAGGTTGTTGAGCGAAGACCGAAGGCCATTGTTGAGGATGTACTGGAGGCGGGCCAAGAATCGACCCAGCCACTTTTGGTGGAGGAGGTCGAGTTGGCCATCTATACCTCATCACTGGGCATGAGGTAGGGGCGCATGCTTCCCGTTTATTAGAGTCGCCAAAGGAGGAGGGAGTCAGCGATGTGGTTGTGGAAGCCGTCATCCTAGGGCCTTTTGCCCAAGGCGTGTTCTCTTGGATAGCCACTAGGGGTGTCGGGGGCGTTCCAGAGGTCGTTGTTGTCTATGCGCCGTTGGAGGGTGAGGTGCTTGCTGTTGGAGAAACAACCCCGTGTTCCTCCTGAACACGCTGAGTTGTTCTTTCGTTGGAGCCCTCTATAGATGCCTTAGGGAGATTGAGGCGTCGATGTGCTGCCAGGCGGTTTGTGCGCACCTGGGATGTAGGACCGCCTGCCTTATCAATCTTGCCAATAGAGGTCGCTGACCGCCATGATTTAGCGGCCGCCTTCCTCAATGACATGCTCCTAATTACCGAGGTTGCCAATGCAACTCCTCCGGCAGTCAACCCCTGGCCAGTTGGAATTTGCGTGCTGGCGACTGGAGTTGGCGAAGTATGCATGCGTTGTTGGTTCGCTGGTAGTTGTCGCATCGCCGAATAGGTGGAGGATGATGTTGATGGAGTCGATGTCGATCCGTCGTCCTTGAGCAGCATGGGGGTTGGAGATGTGGGTGCGTCGAGAGGGAAGAACTCCCAATCCAGGTGGATGGGCACGCCCCGGCATAGGCCGCGGCTTTGCACCTTGGAGCCATCGAGGTTGTATGGTCTGGGGGAGAAGAACTCTAGAGGTGTAGCACCAATGTGTGTTGCAGGCGTAGTCGGCAAGTGGCGCCTTGATGGAGGCGTTCACGGTAGGAGAGGTTGCCGACGTAGATGTGGTGGTGCAGCACGTCATAGTGGTCCTCACGACCGATTATGTAGTCGTCGTTGGGGAAGAAGGTGGTGACGACGTTGTGGAAGATGTGGTCGTGTTGAGAAGGTTACGCCTAGAAGAAGGGCTGGCGATCAGCATGCTGTTGAGAACCCCATTTTTTACGATGCAGAGTGTTGGTGTCGTGGTCGCTGCCGATGGAGCGTTGGTGGGTAGCTCCGATTGATCAGACGCCTTCTCTGATGAAGTGGTGCAGCAAGCCAAAGTAGATATGTTTGGCTTGATAGCCAATGTTGGTGGAGCTGCGGCTAGCGACAGCGTTGATGTAGGAGCGGCAGATGTGATCGCGGCCGTTGATGTAGACGTCGTCGGGGTAGAAGATGTTGACAACGTAGTTGTAGATGTGGTCGTAGTCGATGCTTTTGATTGATAATCAGGAACTTGTCTGGATACTAGTTCATTCACCTCTTGCTTGATCTGATCCCACTGCCTAGGATCCTGAGATGCATCTACAATTATTTTAGGGCTGACCTGGGTGTCAGATGCAGAAGTTGTTGATGCAGCATTTTGATTCTCTATGTCGTTGAAGGTGTCACCCTTCCAATCTGCAGCCGCATGAGTACTGTTCCTAGGATGGACAGTAACGAGGCTAATGTTCAAGCCATGAACAGTAGCACCGCAGCTGTTCACATGGTGAACCGTCACGTCCAGGCTGCCTCATCGTAGATTCCATGGTGCCGCCTACATGTAGTACCAATCTATAGCCCATGGATTCTTGTAGGCCATGAGGATCGGTAGCCAGGTCTCTGAATACTAGATGTGATGGTTTTGGCAACCCCCTTGGATCTGAGTGCTAGAAAGAGGGATAGAGGGGGCGCCCAGCGCCCATGGTGGCGGCGTAGGGGGAGGCGGCGACGCAAGGAGAAAAGGGAGCTAGAGAACTTTAGGGTTTTACCCCTTAATTATTTACTTGATTTATTTACACGGGCCTCTATTATATAGAGGAGAGACGACTCGGTTCTCAAGAAGCCCCGACTTACTTGGCTTGCAAGCCATCCTAATATCTAGATCCTTCCTAATCCCTAACCTAGAGCCATATGGGCCCTCTAGGCCCATAACAACCTACTAAATATTCATGACCCCTCAAGCATAAAAGATTAACTAGGCTATGAAAGCTATGGCCACTACAACAGAAAATGATTGAAGCAGCACAAATTCAACTCCTTCGAAGGCAGGGTCAAAGTTCAATAACCTACTAAATATGCAGTGTCTTAAGGGAAGAGAGGCTACTTGTCGTGTGCACGATAAATAGCCATCTATCACCTATGCCCGCACGCGATGGTTCATAGGTGGGTCCCATGGAAGAAACAAAACGAATTGTCACTCACCTTCTTCCTCTGGTTTCTTCATCCCTCGTGCTTCCTCCTCATGCTCGTGCTGATGCTCCAACGCGCTAGGGTCCGTGGTTCTCTGGTGAGGCCAAGGCCATAGAGGGAGGTTGCCGACGGTAGGGTAGTGGGAGGTGATGGTGGATTTTGGGTGGGGCGGCTAACGCCGCTGGCCACGAGCCCTAGAAGACCCGAATGGCCTGTGGAGGTGGCGGGGGCTAGTAGTTGACAAATAGGACGGTGGGTGCCGTTGGAGGTGGTGGAGGAGGGCGGTGGAGAGTACTTATCCCTCTAAACTAATCTCTCCTTCCACAAATATACGGGACGATTCTTTGAATTTGGGATATAATAAGGGGGCATAGAAAAAGATACTCACATGCTGCTGATTAATGTCGTGGCAAAGCTTCTGATAGACTTGACTAAACGCTAAATTAGGGCCCTAGCTAGGGCCACAATACCTTATACCATCATGTACAAAATTTGAATCATAAAATCTCTTATATCTATGGACATAGGGAATACTATTACTAGTATGTTGCTAGTTTATGTTGCTCTGCCCTTTATTTTCTTAGCATGATTACCAAAATCTGTAGTAGATAAGTTTCCTATCAATTGTGACCCCAGGAAATAATTAATATGAAACTGCAGTTGTAACAGCCACAGATAACGCACCGTTGGTGACATTGAATGTTGAAGGAAAGACAGCCCCAGGAGGTCCACAATATACTTCTCACAGAGCTGCAAAGTGGAGAACAATAACGATGGCTTTATGAAATCCAAAGAAATCCATTGATGGATAAGATCACATTTAACAATCTTATGGCCCTTCGGAAAGATTGCACAATAGGTAAAGCATGACTTCAAGCAGTCATCCATATTCACATAACTTAATTTCAAAGACGCAAGAACATGATTTGGCGAAGATGCGACCTGTGAAATAGTTTCATTCCAGATTTCACTGTCCTTCACTTTCATCCATTCATCATATTTCATGAACTGCAACATGGATCCAAGAGTTTGAGCTGCTAAAGCCACACCTCCACACTTCCGGGCAATATCTTTTCCTATACTCACCAACTTTTCTTTGTCAAGTATAGCTTGAAAACCACTTTTATGTTTAATTATATCCCAGCACATTTCATCCGTCAAGGATTCAATCTTATATGGTTCAATGTTACTGCAAATTTTCTCCGCGATACCTTCACTGCGTGTAGTTACTAAGACAATTGTTTTGCTGCTGTCAGCAGGATTTAGCATATCCTTCAGCTCCATCAGTCGAACTGTATTATTCTCCCAAAGGTCATCTAAGACAATCAGAATATTCTTACCAGAAATTAGTTTGGTGAGGCAATTCTTTATTAACTGTAGTTCATTAGTTTGGTTCTCCTTTCCAGATAGCTGTGAAATTATAGAGTTACCAATTTTACACAAGTCAAATCTCGGGGACACATAGACCCAGGCCTGAGAGTAATATTTGAAATTTGAATCATTGTAAATTAGTCTCGCAAAGGTTGTCTTGCCAATTCCTCCAATACCATATATAGGAAAGATGATGGTCTTCTCTGACATGCTCCCAAGTAAAGAAGCCATCATTTTCTTATTCTCTTCTCTGCCTACAATTAGTTGTTTTCCAGCATCTATTGATGTTTCTTGTGCATTGTCAGATTCTTTCTCACTGCTACTAGAACTTGCAATAAAGTTTGAATGCTGTAGTTGATCAGTCATCACCATATGTTCCTTTGTCGGCTTCATCTCATTGTGGTTTGTTATCTCGCAATCAGTTTTGATTCTTTCCTGGGAAGTCTGCAGCTGGTTGATTACCGCGTTATGGACGGCTTCTATCCCACTTAACTTATCAATGATCTTGATAATATCAGGCCTTTTATGGCTATCATCCTGCAAGCAGTTCAATGCTATCTGAGTGCATGTCTCTACTTGGCGGAACCATTCTTTAAGTAAGAAATCGTTACTGCATGACTGCCACCTCTTCCTCCAGTATGCCCGGACCTGAGAAATTGAGACGTCAAGATTAGCTAGTACCACTCAAATGTGAATATGAGATAGCTTCTGATTAAAATTATAACCTTAATAAAAATAAATATCATTTTTCACCTGATCAATAAATTCAGCAGGTGTGTCTAGATATTTGAAGTGGCTGTTTGGTCCTGACACTATCCTTGTTATTATGGCACCCAAGCTGAATATGTCAAATTTTTCTGAGATTTTACCTCGGTCGATGTATTCTGGTGGCTGGAAACCACTGCACATTGCATCACATGGGACAAATTTAATTAATCATAATACATGGTCATTTTTGTGATTAGAAAAATGATGTATTCATATGACGAATTTGACTTACAGTGTTCCTAAAGGACTTCGTGTGGTCCTTGTTAGTTCGTCACGGAAGATCTTGGATAAACCAAAGTCTGCTATCTTTGGCACCATGTTTTTATCTAGTAATATGTTGTCAGGTTTTAGGTCTAAGTGTAAAAGAGATTCTCCCCGGTCCTTATGAATATATTTCAAACCGTCACATATCCCCTTAATAATTGTGTACCATGTACACCAGTTAAGTTCACAAGATTCATCTGCAGTGTAATCAGAAAGATTATTGATCAATCAAATGCAAACATACACAAACACTTTATTTCATGGCACTGAAAATGGAACAGAAGCATACCAGAAAGATGATTTCCAAGGCTCCCATTGTGCATATACTCAAAACAGAGTGCTTTATGTGTCTCCTCAGCAAGCAATATTCTTCCCTCGTACTCTATACATGTTTCCTCTGTTTCATAGCAATAACCAAGAATCCGTACAATGTTGTTATGTTTTACCTTGGTGAGGTTATGAAACTCATTTCGAAATTGCCTGTGGTCAAGATCCGAAATGCCACTTCGAAGTATCTTTACAGCAACATCGTCGCCATTTGCAGTCACTCCCTGTTAAAGATACGTGATATGCACTCTATGTTAAGTTCACCATTTTTATACGTACTACTTTTTATATTACATTAGATATGCAGAAAAATGTTGATACAGGCTTTGTTTTACTTGATATGGCATACTATTATGACATTTGACTTGGCGCGTTAACATGTTCAGCATTAAGAAAGTCGCCCATTTTGTGCATAATAACATCTAGTGAGGCAGGCAGGTATGCCGTTTTGAAGCATAATGTGCCTTGGTCAGACTTATTCAGGACAAAACATGCCTAAATCTTACCCTGTAAACTGTTCCAAATGCTCCTTCCCCAACTTTCCGGTCCGCCGAGAAACCATCTGTAATTTCTCGTAAAAACTGAAATGTTACTTCCTCTGGTTCTTCCATAGTTGTGCACTGTAGCTTGCTGTCCTTGTTGCTCGGTCTGCTGGTACAAAGAAGATCATCCGGTGAGGAAATTAGAACATATCCTAACCTTATAGGAACAGAAGAGTAGCATCCTATCTATATGGTACCAAATGCCCGGTGTGTTCTCCCACTAGCTGGCCTGATCCTCAGGCAAAGCTCCTGCGAGGCGACCACATATGGATCAGATGCAGAGTAGCTTATGAAGTTATGAGTAAGCACCAGAGTGCAGTGCTACGATGGTATGGAATACAAATGTAAGACTAGGATCGTATGGTACCTGAAAAGGGAATCAGCACTGCGGACACGCCAAGCCAAGGGGGAGAGGAAGGGCATGTATGATTGGAGCGCTCGAGCTCGATTTGGGCGGCGCTCGAGCTCGATTTGGGCGGCGCCGGCCTGGATCTGCAGGTGAGTCCGGCGGAGAGAGAAGCTGAGATGGGACGAAGAATTTTCTGGGCGGAGACGATGAGTGGTGGGTCCCGCGGATACCCTCGAGTCGCGTGAGACAATCTGGCGGCGCTAAAGTTTACCTACGTCACATCAAATATTTCGATGTTAATTAAAACTATTAAATATAGACTAATTATAAAATTAATGGCATAGATAGAGGCTAATTCGTATGACGAATCTATTAAACCTAATTAGTCTATGATTTGACAATGTAGTGCTACAGTAACCATTTGCTAATGATGGATTAATTAGACTTAATAACATAAACTTTAGCCCAAGATCCAGACACAGCCCTATCATCTCAACTCACTTGCGACTTTTGCTTTGAGAGGGTGATCACAATGTACTCCCGTCCCAAAAAAGAAGACATTTTAGCTTCTCTGGATATATGGATTTTGCTATGCATCTAGACGACAAAACCATATATTCAGGAAAACTAAAATATTTTCCTTTTGGAGACGAAGGGAGTATTTGGCAAAGTGGTCTATAGTAGTAGGATCCACAGTTAGAAGTCTATAGTTATAAAAAGGTGCACAATGGTTGCAAATTAAATGGGTCCCACTGGAGATAAAAGAAATCAATCTAGACTATCTTCTAGCCTCTCATCCATCATTCCACAGTGTTGCTATACTATTTTATTGTCTTTCGGCCAGGCCATAGTGCTATGGGTAGCTTTTGCTATTTCTTCACTATAGACTACTTGCACAATGTGACAAGGTGGCTGAATCGATTATTATATTGCCTATGGACTACTTTTACACCACATTGTTGTCAATCTGAGAGGCGCAACCAAACCGATCATCAATTTTGCTCATGTAAAAGAGAGAAGGAAAAAAAAAGCAACTTGGTTCCCATGCAAGCAATAAGCTGAATATGAGTTTCTAAGTAAAGGTGGGTCCAAACAAGAGATAGATGTGATGGGGAATAGAAAAAAATAATGGTAAAGTATAAACTAAAAGAATGTCTTATAGACAAAACAAGAGACTGTTATTGACTTATTTTATGAATTGGCTTTTATATCTTGGCTTATAGCCAAGTAATTGGCTCTATTATTAGCCATGCTCTGAGGTTCTCTTACCTTCACGTCACGCAAAATCTTACATAGCTCGCGACGTCGTCACCCATTAGAGACGCACTAAAGATTGACATCAATGCAGGCTACTCAGATTGTTTAGGATCCGTGTTCATGTAACAGGGGGTTGTACGTGACTAGTAGTATAGCTTTGTACACTAGCTTACTCCCTCTGTCCAAAAAATAAGACATCTAGTGATTCAAAATTTGTCAAAAAAATAAGGTATTATACCTCATTTTGGTATGTGCAAGTGTGCATGCGGACATGCAGCAATCAATCAGCGCCAAATATGGCTAATAAATACAGATAAGTATGATCATTTTATATTCTTATTAATATGCTCTATAATTTTGTAGGATTTTTTTTTGGGACGTTCTCTCTCAAAGGTAACTTTTTATTGGGAGTAAATAAATAAAGAAAAATCTAGATTACCTCTAAAGTATGGCCAAAATTCTCTAGACTATGTTTTGTACACAACTTTATCAAATGGTCTGATTTATTTCTTAATAAAATTTATCTTTTCTATTCTCTACCCACAAATGAAATTTTAAATTTTTTAGAACAAATTTTAAATTCAACCTGAGGAGCTCCAGAAGGCACGTGGTAGCCGCCGTTTGCACACGATGCCATGTGCCTTACAGTACGCTAAGGGCACCCGCAGCAGCGTAGCCAAATAGCTAGCTTACATGGACAGCCGTGGGAATAATAAAAAAAAGAAAACTATGGACCTCACATCATAAATGAGGCATGGGCCAGAGAAGCAGAGACCGTGGCAATTGTGGGAATGTGCGCGAGCCTAGCGACGAGTTCATCGCTGGTGAGGAGTTTTTCACTGTTTTCACTTCTCCTGTAGGTCTTGTTTAGATTCACCAATTCAATCAAATTGCATGCATTGAATTACGTGACTTTTTTTCTACTTTTTCAATTTCCAATACACCTCCAATTATTGAATTCAATCGAATTGGCCCAATCTAAACAGAGCCGTAATAAAAACAGACATGTTAGGTAGCCCCCAGTCCCCGGCTGGAGACGCCTAAGGGCAGCAGCAATGTATTTTTACTAAGTACTGGTAAGTAAGATAGGCTCCACCAAAAGGAGGTAGTTAGTTGTTGAAAATTCCACGATGTATCTTTACTGACCAGTAAATAGCGTGGGCTCCACAGGCAAGTAAAAAATCTAAAGTCCTCAATTGTTTTTGCCGCATGCACAGACAGGTCCGAGAGGAGCCGTGAAGAGAGGAGAGAGAAACAAGTCTTTTATATTTCTTACTGCCGGGTAACAAGCCTACTGCCGGCTTGAGGAATCTTTTAACTGTTTACTGGCTCCACAGTGTCGAACCGGGCAATAGCAGAGCCACGTAGGCCTTGCTTACTACTTTTTCATCACATTGCTGCTGCCCTAAGGGCAAGGACAATGTTTGTGGCAAAACCAGTCTACATGAGTGGGGTTCATGCAAGTAGTCTTTAGCTATTTCAGTTTCCACAATATGCTATCCATAAGGTGAGCAACAATATGACACAAAAAGTACAAGCATATGAGAGATAGAGGAGAGAAAATAATGCTATTTTATTCCTTATGGCCTACCCATATGCATATGGGTGCCTCTAACTATAGACCGCTATAAAGACCACTCTCACAATGTATATAGATGACCATATAACATCATAAGGACTACTTTTTCTGCACATTGTGGGTGCCCTAAGCAGATTCGCCAAAAACACTACTACTACTTTATAGAAAAGTACGCATGTTAAAAATAAATTTCTTGAACGTACGATTGTGTCACTAATCCATTACAGGTACCCACACCAGACCGAGCATTCATATTTCATAACCTATGCTAGAAGAGCTTTTATTATTATTATTATTATTATTATTATTATTATTATTATTATTATTATTATTATTATTATTATTGTTATTATTATTATTATTATTTACGAGAGGACATTTCTCATCAGCCTCCCCAGGCCTGCATTTTTGCTTTGCTTCGGGTTGGCCCGTATGGCACGTAGAAAACGTGTTGACTGGAATGACGAGAAGACGAGCACATGTCTGGGTTGGGCCGTATTTCCCTCTCTCCCTGTGTTGAAACCGGTGTGCCGGCCCAATCCGAACTGTGGGCGCCGCGGGGTCGGCCCGGGAGGTGGCCCGACCGACGACGGTGTTTCCACGGCCTCCGCCGAGTCTGCCGCCAGCGCCGCGCCGTCTCAGAGGACCCCGATGCCCCAGCCTGCATGCCCGCTAGCCCGATTTGGCTGGGGACCAACCTCAACATGCTCCAGCGGCGGCAGACTTCGTGCAACAAGAGGAGGAGGTGGCCATGGGACTAACAAAACTGGCCATAATATCCTTTTGAAACGAAAGTTGAACTCAGTGTCAAATAGAAAAAGATCCCAATAGAAAATGGGACATTTTTAAGATCTAAAAATCAACAGCCATTTTTTCAGTGTTACATAGGAAATTTTTTTCTTTTTTTAAAACTTCGCTGATAGTGAGTGATGGGAGTCATTACTAGATCTGAACAGCAATCTGTTCGTAGTTCGCAACTTATCATGTCTTTAAAAACCTCACTTGATAGGAAGTTCAATGAGTTATCTACATCTCCAATTTGCCTAGGTACCTACTTTAATTTGTTCATTTTTTAGGAAATATTGTCAATTTTATATCGTTATCTATCACTTTATGTATGAGATACCACCATATATGCTTGCATGATACATAGATCTTTGGGAGTTAAATCTGACAACAATTATACTTGCCCTTCAGTATTATGATTAACTAAATCCTTGGGTTTTGTCTCGCAAGAAAAATAGGGTCTTGACAAGAATATGACCAATTATTCCTAAGTCTGCTAGTCATCTCAAATGTCAAGTTCACCATCGTTCGGGTGTGCTTTGAATGGAGGATTATTCTTATAACCTGTAGCTTAATTCAAATTCTACTGTAAAATTCATTCTAGTATTTTTTTTTTATCCAAATACCTTTATATAAAACCATGACTCATAAATATACCATGGACATGCCAACATTGTAGGATATGCAACACTAGCTTTTGCTCTTGTTTTTCCTATAGCAGATTCTCCCCTTTGGCACATTCGCAAATGAAAGAGATTGCAACTAGGTAGATGCCAAGTTTGCTCAAGAATGATGCTGTTCTTTTGTCTCCAGCTTCCTTTAGGCAGAACGACGATCAACTTGCAATCTTATCAATCTTTGTATGCGCCTCTTGCTTTTGCAATGGCAGATGATATATATGGACCAGGAACCATGACACTAGTCGATTAGACTGACTTGTCCATATCTAAACAAGAGTATCAAGCGAACCAAGTGGTGAATATACAAGTACATACGTACATTAATCATATGAGGAGCATAGATACACAGTGCAGGTCCTATGTAGTGTGAAGGATTACTGGTGCACGGCACTTCAAAAGGGGAGAACAGTTAATGATTCTATAGTGTGGATCCAGTGTTGATAATTGTTTGTGCGTGTAGAGTCTTTGTGTATGTCACGTTTAGGATTCCCCGTGCTATCTCAACAAAAGTATTATACCACTAAAAAGATGGCGAGTATCACATGGCAGGCACATGGAGCAACAATACGGTTCAGAATGTTATGCCCCGTTTGGCAGAGCTCCTAAAGCTCCCATAGAGAATCAGAATTAGATGGAGCTCTACCAAACATGCCCTTATTGGTCCTGCACAGGGCACACTGCGCCTCTGGAGATGGCCCAGCAGCTCAACTCCCAGTAAGCGACTTGTGTACATGGTAGTCGGTAGACGTGGCACGCGTAGTCTCCAGGCCATTTACATGGCAGACTAGTACTATATAATTCTTTTATCTTCTATGTGAGCAAGCTTCATATTGTTCTCCTCTGATTTGCACCACTGAGCTAGATCAGGGCATTGATAAATCGTCAGGCACCGCAAGCAGGTGATTTTCTGTATGCTGTCTGGCAAGGTCTTGATGCTCGGGCAGCAATCTATATAAAGATTTGTAAGGGAGGCGAGGTCACCCAAACTCTCCGGCAGCGATGTGATGCTTTCACAATATTTCACTGATAGAGCTTGCAGACAGGTGAGTCGTCCTATGCTGTTTGGCAGAGTCTTTATGCCCTTGCAGTTATTTATCCCAAGTTCTGTGAGAGAGGTGAGATCTCCGAACCTTTCATGCAGCGACACGATGCTTTCACAATGTCTCACAGTTAGTCTCTTCAAGCAGCGGAGTTTCTGTATGCCGTCTGGCAAAGTCCTGATGCCCCGGCAGTACCATAACTCAAGTATTTCAAGGGAGGCGAGTTGTTGTACGCTGTCTGGAAGAGTCTTAATGCTGTTGCAGCCATTTATCTCAAGTTCTGTGAGAGAGGCGAGGTCTCCGAAACACTCCGGCAGCGAAACGATGTTTTCACAACGTCTCACATTTAGAGTTTGCAGGCGGGTGAGTTTCCGTATGCTGTCTGGCAGAGTCTTGATGCCCTTGCAGTCACTTATCTGCAGTTCCATGAGAGAGGTGAGGTCTCCCAGCCTCTCCGGCAGCGATACAATGCTTTCACAACCACTCACAATTAGAGTATGCAAGGAGGTGAGACATCCAAGGAAATCAGGTGAGCTGCATGTGAGATCACTGCAGTTTATAAGCTGTAAATGCCCAAGGCAAGGGAGGTGGCGAAGCAAGCTCCACCGATGCAGAGGCACCACACAGCATTCCACGTGAAGACTGCATCTGGTTGCGGTTTGAATGACAACAGCATCACTCCCTGACAACATTACTTCATCACTACGATACACCCGCAAGTGGTTGATACTTTGTGGCGGGCGCGGTTTGAGCCTCAACTTTGGGCAGTGCCTTATCTCTACATATCTGAGGCAGGGGAACACAGGCTCATTTAAACCGTCTTCATCACTTGAGTAGGCCATGTTCCACTCTTCCAGACATTTCATACAATCTATGAGGAACTGCTCAAGTCGAGGAAACCCTTTTGTTCCCCCATACAGGTCCCTGTCAATCTTTTTAATGCTGTCCATTCGTTTGATCTCCAGAAACTTAAGGCTTGGTAACCGACCAAGTGGTGGCAGGTTTTTGCAACTGGGCAAATCCGACATCACAATACGGGTCAGACCAGGTAAATAAGCATCAATGAGCATCACCCATGATGGAAAGCTGGCACTATTATAACCTTCTAGGTGGAATTCTGAAACACTGTATGGAGGCTCTAGTTCGCTCAAAACTTCAATGTCATCCACAAATCTACTTGCATCACTAGTCCATTCCAGTGCTAATTGTGTAATATCTGTCCTCTCCACGAGCTTTATTGTCTGTGCCTCTTTTGCTGACTTCACATTTTCAAGCCTGCTTATCTTCCGCCAACCAGGACATCCACGCTCTAATTCAAAAAGATAGCTGCAAGATTCATTAGTACAGGCTGCAAAATGTGGCGGAATTCTTAAGCTGCTCATGTAGTGAGGCAGCATGGATCTATCCAACTGCCAGCATTCCTTGGTATATAGAAACTTCAAGCTATCAATTTCAGATATACTTGCCGGCAGCCACTGGAGTCTACCGCAAGATGAAAGGTCTAGTGTATGTAACTTCCTGAGGTTAGCAATAGTTTCAGGTATGCTGTAAATAATATAATTCTCTGAGAGATTCAAATACTCTAGATTGGTAAGAGTACAAATCTGCCCCAGTAGACCATTTAATTCATATGGATCGGTAGATGGTATCCATCTGACAAACCTGCCTAAATTTAAATGTCGAAGTTCACTGAGGTTGCCCAAAACTTCTTGTACCACTTCCATGGCATTGAAACCAGAGCAACCATATAAATCCAAATATTGGAGTTTAGTAAGCCGATTCCAAGCTTTTGTCACAACATCTCCAAGAAAAGAACATCCTGACAAGTCAAAATGCACCAGGTTACAAAGATTTCCAACTGATGCTGGCAATCTGTCTCTCACATAGTCACATAAAACGGGGTCGGCGGCATCATCCCTCGACCCGGGACCATGATGTGATATGTTCAAATACTTTAGTCCAGTGAGTCTACCCAAAGATTCACGCAACATGAAGCGGGGTTCATTACTTGATGATGACAGGTTCAGATATTTGAGTTTGTTGAGAGAGCCTAAAAAATCTGCACTAAAATTTTCCTCATCAGGTTTGGAGGATCTAGATCTGTGTTCATAAAGGTATGAGCTGTCCGACAAGTTCAAGTATTGCAATTCTGTGAGGCAGCCCAATGCTCTTGGTAGGTCTCCTATATTTTGACAGTTTGATAAGTTCAAATGTCGCAGTTTGGTAAGTCTTGGCAGGCATTGTGATACTCCTGTGATATTTTTGCAATTTGTAAGATCCAGATGCTCCAAACTTCTAAAATAACGAAATGATTCTGGCAGTTCTTCTATTCCCAAGCAACCTGATAAATCAAGATGCACTAGACCTTCAATTTTTCCAATCCACTTTGGTAGTGCTAGGATGGCACAAGATCCACGAATACTGAGATACCTTAAATTCGAGAGCTTTGTGATGCATTCTGGAATCATTAGATCCCGGATCCTAGCAGCATTAAGATACCCCAACTGCTTTAGTCGACCAATAGATTCTGGCAACTTCTGTATCGAGCACTCGCTTAAATCCAACACTCGCAAGGACTCGGCAGGTTCAAATGCATCACCATGTAGTTCGGTCCTCCAACAGTTCAGAAAACGCAGTGCGCTCAGCCTGGAAGAAGCCGTGAATGACTCCAGCGGCTTGCTACAGTCAGTGAGCAATGCATATAAGCAGCTGCTCGCACCACTGATGCCATGTTTGCTCTGGTCCAGAATTTGGTCACCAAGGAGTGAAATTGCCAAGTCATGCACCAGATCGTGCATAGTGAACACTGTGTCATGTTCAACATACGCTTGATAAGTCTGCATCAAAAGTACATACTAGTGTCAGGATTCTTAACGTTTCTTAAGATGTATAACATCACTATATGTATACAAGAAGAACTTATCAAACAGAGGTTTCTTTACTACAGCTCATAATATTATGTCCTAATGGATATCATAAACACGTAAGGAAGAAATTTACTTTAAATTTTACCGTAATATCTACCCCTATGCACCAGGAGTTTCGTCTTAGGTCACTCCGTTTCTCCCTTACATGCTCCGTATTCTGATTGCTGTAATTTTCCAAAAAGAAAAATTAATCGCTTCTGTTTCTCCTTTGTTATTGGGTGCACAGCTCCTAAAATTGAATCCTTGATGAATTGATGCAGTTTTCGGTGGCATGCGGCAGACGAGATGCTCTGTGGTCTGCTTCCTACTATCTAAATTGCGACAATGACAATTAATTACTATTATTCTTCTGGTCGGTAGTATACCTGCACCAGGCGGGAAGGGTATATCGGCGGTGTGCCATTAGCTCTTTTATGATGTCTTATACTCCTACTTATTAGTAGTACAGACACTATATATAGAAGATCTAACCATCCATTGTCGAAGAAAATTTAGTAATTATTATCTACTGCCTGTCTACCTCCAATTCATTTTATTTGACGTTGGTTAGTTCAAAGTTGAACTAAACATCGTCAAATATTATGATGTGGAGGTAGTAGTTATTAATTGACTCACTTGGCTACTACCTACTATAACTTTGTACTAGTGTCAAAAAAATATATAATACTTATGTCATTTGTGCCTTTCTCCATAATACCCTTGTACTACATATACTACACTACTGGAGAACTGGCTTTCAGTACCAGGCCGCAACCCCCCTTTAGTACCGGTGGCGCGTCCGTTACTGCACGTCCGGTACTAAAAGGGTTCTTATTGTGGTATAGGATTTTAAAAGGGTGCACTAATAATTGTGGAACTCTCCCAGATGGCACTTGTGTGACTGATCATGAACAAAAAGTTGGTATTTTATGGTTAACATTCAAAGACAGATTAGGCATCTCTGGGTTTTCTGACATCTATTATGATCTCCCCTCACTCTTTGATCCTGTTGATTTGCCTAATATGGATCAGCCCTTCACACCTGAAGAAATTCAAGCAGTGCTACAAGATTTGCCTTCTGATCGTGCTCCTGGACCAGATGGCTTTAATGGTACTTTCATCAAGAAGTGTTGGCACATCATCAAGGATGACTTCCTAAGATTGTGCAATGATTTTGCTGCTGGACATCTCCAGCATCAATGGATCACTGATTACTTTGATTCCAAAGAAAGACAACCCTGAATCTGTTAATGACTACAGGCCTATCTCCTTGCTCAATCACTCTCTCAAATTTGTGACAAAGCTATTTGCCAACAGGCTCCAAAATGTTATTCTGCAGGTTGTTCATACAAACCAATATGGTTTTATCAAAGGAAGAACAATACAAGATTGTCTGGCCTGGGCATTCCAATTTTTGCATATTTTCATTTTTGCATATCAGGCCAACATAAGTAGAAGTTTGTTGTGGCTATTAGGTGTGTTGGCCTTTAATCCAAAATTTGGAAAGAAATGGAGTTGTGAAGTGGGATCCTGGGTAGAAACTGGTGATATTTTAGTAGGTAAATTAACACCTCAGATAGCGAGCGAATCATCATATATCGTGGACGCTAGAATATTAGTACGGGCTATTTTTTGGTCTCAACGTATCCACTTCAAAAGAAACTTCTCTCAAACTACCTATAGGTGGAAGAGGGCATGTTATCAATGTGAAATGGATCCAGAGGGACCCCCTTGACATAATGGTTCGTGTATATATTTTACAGAAACGTGAAATCAAAGTTGGGGATAAAGTAGCCGGAAGACACGGGAATCAGGGGATCATTTCCAAAATTTTGCCTAGGCAAGATATGTCCTATTTGCAAGATGGAACACCTGTTGATATGGTCTTCAACAGGTGATCATAGTCATTCACTCATTCTCAAGTTACACAAAGTGCGCAACTATAAGGTCTAATCTTGCGGCTGGAGATCATCTACCCCAAGAACGATGGTTTGCGCTATGGAGTCATCCTTGTCAGTCTAGTAAAGATGTAATATTTTGACCCTAATATTTGCTTTATTTCCCACTCACTTTAAAGTTCGGAATGTGCCTATACGGTGCCTGTCATGGCACTCTGAAGTACTGGTACGTTGTTAGTTTATGTTATTTTACCCACTATTTTCTTATCATGATTATCAAAAGCTGTATTCATTAAGTTTCATATCAATTGTTACAAGGAAATAATTTGAAATTTCAACTGCAATAGTAGCCATAGATAACTCACAGTTGGTGACGCGGAATGCTGAAGGAAATTCAGTCCCACGAGGCACGCAATATACTTCTCACAGAGCTGCAGAGTGGACAGTATTTTCGTAGGCATAATGAAATCCAAAGAAATCCATTGGTTGATTAGGTCATATTTAACTATCTCGTGACCCTTTGGAAAGATAGCGCAGTAGGTAAAGCACTTCTTCAAGAAGTCATCCATACTGAAAACATAGCTTAATTTCAAGGATGCAAGAATATGTTGCGGCAAAGAGGTGTCCTCTGAAACAGTTTCATTCCAGATATCACTGTCTTTCACTGCCATCCATTCATCATGTTTCTTGGACCGCAACATGAATCCAAGAGTTTGAGCTGCTAAGGCCACACCTCCACATTTATGGGCAATCATTTCTCCTATATTCATCAACTTTTCTTTGTCATGTATTGCCTCAAAACGACTTTTTCGTTTAATTATATCCCAGCACATTTCATCCGTCAAGAACTTTATCTGATATGGCTCAATGTTTGTGCAGATTTTCCGAGCAATTTTTGCAGTCCGTGTAGTTACTAAAACAATAATTGATTTGATGCTGTCACCAAGATTTAGCATATTCTTCAACTCCTATGTTAAGTGGATTATCCTCCCAAAGGTCATCTAAGACAATGAGAATCTCCTTGTCTATTAGCTGTTCATTAGCTTGGTTGTTCTCCTTTCCAGATAGCTGTGAGTCTATAGATTTTATAATTTTCTCCAAATCAAATCTCTGGGACACATAGACCCAGATGTGAGAGTAATATTTGAAATTTGTATCATTGTAAATTAGTTTCACAAAGGTTGTCTTGCCAATTCCTCCAATACCATATATAGGAAGGATGATGATCTTCTCTGTCTTGATGCTCTTAAGTAAAGAAGCCATTATTTTCTTTGCCTCTTCATCTCTGCCTACAATTAGTTCTTCTCCAACATCTAATAATGTTTCTTGTGTGATATCAGATTCTATCTCATTGCTCCTAGACCTTATCATAAAGTTTGAGTGCTGGTGTTGATCAGTGATCACTCTGTGTTCCTTTGCGAGCATCATCTCATTATGCCTTGTCATCCTGCAAACAGTTTTGTGTCCATTCTGGGGTGGCTGCAAAATCTGTGTCTCCTGTAATGTTGACAACAAACGATGGTCTGTGGTTAAGCCACATCATCAACAAAAAGTCACTGTTTGGTAGTGTATAACAATATCATACCGCTCATATATTTTCAAACACCAGCGAACATACATCAGTGTTAGTCACCAAGTACATTTCCAGTGTACTTTCTGCTGACTGCATGCTAACCAAATGACGTCTACTATGTACCACCCTCACACAAACTGTGCGGGCATCCCTTCTTTTGCAAATGTAAAATTAAAATCTGTCAGTTCACACATGAACTAATCGAAAGATCCTCAATCCCATGCACCTATGAAGGACTGTCGCAGGCTGTGAGACAGAAGTGCTATGCCAAGGACGATGAGAGATGCTCGAGCAGATGCCCAACGCTTTCTCAACACAGGCATGGATGGTCTTCCTGGCAAGGCCGTAGTAATGATGACACAGGGGCAGTCGCAGGACAACGAAACAGACATCTTGCAGGTGCAGGAGTGCAGCCAGGAAGTGCTTAGCCAACGTTGTGGAGGCATATGTCACCGGCCATACCATCCCAGGAAAGGCCGGCATATATATGAGAGGCAGGACGCATATAGATTCCCATTTGGAACAATGGATATGTATATAATCTAATAGTTGCTGACTATTCTTTATGCATTTCTCTTATTTAGTTTTCATATATTTGTTTGCATCATAAATGAACTGTGTGACGAACAGCACATCGATCATTTAAATTGCATATACTTATCTATTTATTTATAACAGCATCTATATTCGCTTTTTATTAGAACCCATGTATATTGGAGTATTTTTAAATGGCTATTCCCAATCCATTATATCATGTCCTTCATTGATGCCATGTCATATGAAGATAGAATGACAACCTCAGAAATCAAAAGGTCAAATATTGTTCTATAAACTGTGTCTACTCTAGTTTTCAAATAATTGTTGTTTCAAACAGCATGTATCCAAGAACTACTTTAATCATAAACTAATATTTTAAACACATTCTCATATCGCAAATATGTAAGATGTTGCTAATCTTTCTGTTCTTTAATTATTTTGCCACTTTAGCAAAATGGCTTATGTGGTACAAACCTTTACTCCTATGGAATCCACAAGTTATAACAAAACTTAATCATATTGCATGTTCAATCCCAAGAAATGATTATATTTGGGGAAAAATTTGAATGCTTCAAATGATTAGATTTTGTGACAAAGGAAATATCTATTTATAATCAATGAATGTTGTCTGGATATTTCTACAATTAATGAATTGACCGAACCTTTAATAAAGAAACATAGTGATCGGCATGTTATTAGTTCGGATGTTTGGATACCAATTAGGACTAAGCATAGAGTCATAGGCTAATTGCGTAAGTTATGGCTAATTGGTGAGTAGAACCCATTAGTCCTAATTAGCCCACGATTAGCCTATATTTATTATAGCATCACGTGGTATTAGTTTATACCCTCTTTTTAAAGCAGTACTGCCTACTGGCAAGAAAATGTGGCAACAGGTAAAACTAACACTACTGCAACAGTTGTTCACTCGTGGTGCTAACACTTTTACATTGCAACCAACTTTCAATGCAGTACCATGGGAAAAAATGTAGCGATAAAGAATAACATATTGCCACAAAAAAATACTTTATTGTACGCTACTACAAACAAATTTGGGCCAATTGCATAGCTGCCCTCATTTTGATCTATAACTGCACGTTTACCCCTCTTTTTTGGACTTTGCATGTATACCCCTATTTTTTGAATCTGAGTCCCCCTGTTACCCCTGTTCCGTGAAGAAGACTTAACAGTTAAGTGAAAACTAAAAATACATATATGTCCTCAACATAAATGACCATGTAATCAATAGAATTGTACATTTCATGACCAATTTTGGATAGTATGTGTTGTGCATTGAAATGTCGTAATTAGTCCAACTTAACCAATAAATGATGACACATACTTTATAACAACATATAATGTCATTTTTCAAAATTCACCAATTTTGCAAGCATCATATAACATAGACATCCAGGTTCGAGCATTTCGTCGAGCAGTGGCCGGCAACCAACTCGCGATGGACAACAGAATAACTTGAGCATGAGCTGACGCGCCGCTGCATCTGACCCACCATCGTGCTCACTCGCCGTCGCGCATGAGCTTGGCCGGCACGACGCGCTGCTGCTTCCCATGCACAACATTGCGCAAGCTCCGCCGCCGCTGCGGCCTCGTGCTGCAGCTGCTGCATGCCCGCCGCCGTGTCGCGCTGCTGCTGCTTGCCCCCGCCACCGCACGAGCTCGGTAGCTGCGCCACCGCTGTGTCGCGTTGCTGCTGCTTGGCCGCCGCCCGAGCTCGGCTGCTGCGCCACCCTGCTTCTTCTTACCATCGCGCAAGGACGGGCGCTGTTGTCGTGTCGTGCTGCTGCTCGACCTCGGCGGCAGTCCAGCACGAGCTCGGCCGTGGCTGTTGTTCCATGCTGCAGCTGCTCGCCCGGCCTCAGGCACGACCGCAAGAGCTGGGTCGCAGCGCCGAGCCATCGCTGCTTTCGCCGCCACCAAGGAAGAGATGGGATTTAGCTAACGGGATGAATGGAGGATTGAGGATGGGAGTCAGCAGGTTGGGGAATCGTGGATAAGGCTGGGAGTATTTAAGTCATTTCCGGTTCTTTTCTCTTTTCCACTCAGTTTTTTTTCACCATTAATCAATCCTGGACACGGCGTAGAGAAAGAGGGGCAAACGAACATTTTAGTGATTAGAAAATGGATGCATTCACATGACGCATTTGACTTACAGTGTTCCTAAAGGACTTTGTGTGGTCCTTGTCAGTTCATCACCAAAGATCTTGGATAAACCAAAATCTGCAATCTTTGGCACCATGTTCTTGTCGACTAATATGTTGTCAGGTTTTAGGTCTAAGTGTAAAAGAGATTCTCCCAGATCCTTATGAATATATTTTAAACCTTCACATGTCCCCTTAATAATTCTGTACCACGTATGCCAGTCAAGTTGACAAAAGTCGTCTGCAGTAGTAAACAAAAGGATTATTATTCAGTTAATGCAAATATAGATGACACTTTTCTACCATGATACTGTAAATGGAGCAGAAGCATCCCAGAAAGGTATTTTTGAAGGCTACCCTTGTGCAAATACTCAAAGCAGAGTGCTCTATGTGCCTTCTCAGCAAGCACTGTTCTTTCATCATACTGTATACAGGTTCGCTCTATTTCATAGCAATAACCAAGAACCTGTACAATGTTGTTATGCTTAACCTTCATGAGGTTATAAAACTCATTTCGGAACTGCCTGTGGTCAAGATCTGGATTTCCATCTCGAAATATCTTTACAGCAACATCCTCTCCAGTTTTAGTCACTCCCTGATAAAGATACACGATATGCACTTAATTTAAGTTCACCATTTTTATATGCACTTTTTTATATTAATTGATAAGCAAAAAAGGTGTTGGTACTGGCTTTCTTTTGCTTGTTGTTGCGTAGTATTACAACAATTGATAAGGTGCAGGAGCGTGCACCTCATTTTGCATCGTAACGTTTAGAGAGGCAGGTAGATGCTATTTTAAAAGGACTGTAGTGTCTAGGTCGGATTTATTCACAACAAAGCAAGCCCAAATCTTACCTTGTAAACTGTTCCAAATCCTCCTTCCCCAACTTTCCGCTCCTCCGAGAAACCATCTGTAATTTCTCGTAAAAACTGAAAGGTTAGCTCCTCAGGTTCTTCCATTGGTGTGTGCTGTAGCTTGCTATCCCTGTTCTTTCTTCTGGTATGAGGAAGACCATCTGGTGAGGAAATTAAAACTATGCTCTCTCCTCATCGCACTCTGACCACTGCCCGCTACTCCTCGCAAACCAGGCAGGGCCAAGACGACCTACGCCTTTCAAATTTGAAAACTTCTGGGCACGGCTACCGGGTTTCATGGACATTGTGCAGCAGAACTGGTGTGCCCCAACACAGCATGTGGAACCCTTTCATAGACTGGGTCACAAGCTTCACGTCACCTCCCTCGCGCTAAAATCTTGGAGTAAGTCGCTGCTGTCAGATGCCAAACTCAAACTTCACATGGCCAGAGAAGTCATCTTGCGTCTGGACGAGGCGCAGGATTTCAGGGAACTGTCTGACGCTGAATTCTCCTTGCGGGCAAAACTCAAAAAGCGCTTACTGCGCTGGCTGGTCATTGAGAGGGCTAGGAAAAAACAATGTGCCAGGATAAAAAACATAAGAGAGGGAGATGCCAACACCCGATTCTTCCACCTGCGTGCTAATGGCCGTAGGAGAAAAAACTTCATCCCGCGGCTGCGCAATAACGATACCTGGGCTTTTTCGCACGAAGACAAACGCCATATAATCCAGGAGCACTTCGAAAACATCATGGCCGCTCCTCCAACACGAACATGTGACTTCTCTTGGCCTGCGCTGCAACTAAATCGGGTTGACCTCTCGGCACTTGACATCCCTTTCACGGACGACGAGATCTGGCGAGCCATCAAGCAGATGCCATCAGACAAGGCGCCCGGTCGGGATGGTTTCACCGGCCTTTTCTTCAAAAAATGCTGGCATATCGTAAAGAACGACATCACTGCTGCGATCTACTCGCTATACAACTCCAGATGCCAGGATCTGAACCTCTTGAACAAAGCCATCATCATTCTGTTGCCGAAAAAAGAGGGTGCTGAAGAAATTCGTGACTTTCGCCCAATAAGTCTTATCCACTCGATCGCCAAGATCATCACGAAAATTCTGGCCCTGAGATTGGCGCCGCACATGAGCGCACTGATATCGCCATGCCAGAGCGCCTTCATTAAAAAACGAAGCATACACGATAACTTCCTTTATGTTCGCAACCTGGCCAGACGCTTCCACAGAAACAAGACTCCTGCGCTCCTCCTGAAACTCGACATCTCCAAAGCTTTTGACTCCGTGCGGTGGGACTATCTTATTTCACTTATGCAGCAGAGGGGTTTCCCTGTGAGGTGGCAGAACTGGATCTCGGCACTTTTAACATCCTCCACTTCGAGAGTCCTGCTGAACGGCATCCCGCTCGACCCCATCCAGCATGGCCGCGGTCTAAGGCAAGGTGACCCACTTTCGCCGCTTCTTTTCGTCCTGGCCATTGACCCTCTACATCGCCTATTAGCGGCAGCAACTGATCTTGGGCTTCTCAATAAGCTGAATGGTAGAGTGGCACGCTTCCGAGCATCTATCTACGCCGACGATGCGGCTATCTTCGTGAAACCGACTTGCCACGACGTCACGAATCTGAAAGAATTACTCCTAAGGTTTGGCGCAACGACTGGCCTTTGCACGAACCTACAGAAGACCAGTGTTACACCCATCAGCTGCGACAACATTGATCTCGACAGAGTGCTCTCCACCCTCCCTCTAGCAAGAATACCCTTCCCAATTAAATATCTGGGACTTCCCCTGTCAACCAAACGACTCCGGAGGCTAGACTTCCAACCGCTTCTGGACAAGGCTGCCGGGAAACTTTCCATCTGGAATGGGAGAAACCTCACGCAGGCTGGCCGAGTAAGCCTCACAAAGTCGGTCCTCTCCTCCCAGCCAGTGTATTTGCTGACCGCGATCAAACCGTCGAAGGAAATCCTGGAAGAGCTTGATAAGATACGTCGGCGATTCTTGTGGGCGGGTGATAAGGAGATTTCGGGCGGCAAATGCAAGGATAACTGGACAAAAACGACGCTGCCTAAGGAATGCGGGGGCCTTGGGGTGCTCGACCTCGACAATTTTGCGCGAGCTTTACGCATTCGTTGGCTCTGGCATGAGTGGTCAAGCCATGATAAGGCGTGGTTGGGAATGGCGGTGCCTTGTGACGAAACTGATAAGTTGCTCTTTGCAGCCTGTACAAACATCTCCTTAGGCGACGGCCGGAAAACACGTTTCTGGTCGGATGGCTGGATTCAAGGAAGACGACCAAAGGACATAGCGCCGCTACTTTTTGCTAAATCTAGAAAGAAAAACCGAACGGTGGCCGAAGCAATGCGGAATAGTAATTGGATCAGGGACCTCAACCATAGGACAGGTTTCACGACTGCCCACTTCAGCGAGTTTGTAGTCCTGTACAACCTCGTCGCTGCGACAGAGCTACAACCGGACCAGGAGGACTCCATCACCTGGAAACTTACAGTGCATGGAGAATACACAACGGCCTCAGCCTACAGAGCCCAATTCGTCGGATGCATGAGGGCACCTATGCTTGCCACAGTTTGGAAAACTTGGGCGCCGCCTAAATGCAAATTTTTCGCTTGGCTAATCCTGCAAAATCGTGTTTGGACTTCAGACAGACTAGCGCGCAGAGGATGGGATCACAGCCCATCATGCCCTTTGTGCCGGCAGACAGGAGAGACGGCCCACCACCTTTTGGCTGGCTGCCGCTACACAAGGAGAGTGTGGGCCCAAATTGCAACCTGGACAGGACAGCCTAACCTTCAACCAACGGAATGGCCACAGAGCAGCACCACTCTAAACTGGTGGACAAACATCACGACTATACCAGGCACACCCCATAAGGCCATCCGGTCATTAGCTCTTCTGCTCAATTGGGAGATTTGGATAGAGCGGAATGCCAGAGTTTTCAGAAGGCACGAGTCTTCGGTTCCGGCAATTGTTGACCGCATCAAGACTCAAGCGTCGCTATGGATTACGGCAGGGGCAAAGGATTTGGCGAACCTTCTGTCGCGCTTGTAAATACCTGTACATTTGTTCCCTCGTTCTTTTTTCCGGTTCGCCGGCCTGTAACTTCTCTTCTCTATCAATGAAATAGGCACTATCTTGTGCCCGTTCGTTCAAAAAAAAAAGAGTTCCAACTTCAGCTGCCCTAAGCTCAGAAGTCCTGATCACCGAATACCAAAAACAAAGGTTCCGTCTTGAAGAGTTCTGACTTTAGTTAAAAGTCATAAAAAGTCCCAAGTAGCAAATACTGAAAACAAAATCCTGAACACAGTTCTGACCTCAAAATTCCGGAACTCAAGGTTTGACTACCGACTATTGACAAAGTAGTTGACTTCAAAAGTCATGAACAAGTCATTTAAAAATGCACGATCTCGTGATTTTAGAAGATCCTGAGGCATATAGCACAGCTACCCGAGTATGGCATTAAATATTTTTAAAGCTTTATCATCCAATGCGGGGTGCTTAGAGTCACACCTTCTTGACTTCTCTAGGCACTAAAGGATTCCCTGCATTCTAAAACTGCAAGGAAATATAAAAAGGACCGATGACCGAACGAACAAACAAGCCCTTTTGGCGGATAAGCTTAGGGGCTAATGTCGATGCCATGGTAGCCTGACTACGAGGTTCACAAATACCGACTCCAACTATTAAGACCCC
>CM014276.1:34766143-34791613 GCA_004135705.1 Alloteropsis semialata | reverse complement strand
GCCCTGCGGCGGTCGGCGACCGACGAGGAGGGAGGCAGGGATTGCCCATTGGGGACAGCTAATACTGGTGATTTTTTCTGAGGATTTGGATTGGTATGTTACTGTCTCTAAATTGGAATCCTATTTCAACTTATCAGTGATTCAATGTTTAGTGATTGCAAGTTCTCAGCTTTTGAATGTCCATGAATTAGTTGCTTAATGCTTGAATCAGTACCTGAAACTTAGTGCCATTTTCATGGTAGGTCTGAAACATGAAGAGGAAGAAAAGTGACAGTGCCAGTGCTGCTACTGATTTGAGATCTTTTTTGGAAAGAGCTGCAGCAAAGAAGAGAAATCCTGAGCAAGATAATGTCACTCCATCTACTAATGAAAGTCAGATGCAGATGGTGGTTTTTGGGCAGAATGGGGCTGGAAGTCCGGAACTAGCAGTACTACTAGCACAGAGGCACCTGAACCCGTGAGAGCTGAGCAAGAGCAGCGGCAATCAGCTCAACCCCCAATACCAAAAGATGATGCAGAAGATGAATCTATACCGCAGGATGAAGATGAATCTGAGGCTAGTGATAAAGAAATTGAGATTGAGCATGATCCTGGATTGAGGATTCCTACCTCAAGCTCTCTTGTCAATGATCAAGATTCACTTAAAAGAGCGTATATTGCAATGGGGCCATGTCGACCAAAGATGAAGAGGGAGGTTTTTCCGCAGCATGAATGTGGAGGTATGTGCCGCTTTCAGCCTAGGTGGTTCGATGAGTACAAGTGGCTTGAATATAGTGTGCATAGAGATGCAGCATATTGCTTTGTTTACTATTTATTCAAAGTTAGCTGCAAATTTCCTGGTGGTGATGCTTTTATTGATGAAAGGTTTAGAAATTAGAACATGAAAAACAGGTTTAACAAGCATATTGGGGGTATTGAGAGTGCTTATAATATTGAAGCTGAAGAAAAGTACAATTTTTACATAAGACCTAAGGCATCAATCCGTGAGTCTGTTGCATCAAACACTGAACAGTTCAAGCCTAAATACCTGGCTCGCTTGACATAGTCACTTAAGTGCATAATATTTCTTTTGCGCCAGGGGTTGGTTTTTCGTGGTCATGATGAAACAAAGGATTCACACAATAAAAGGAATTTCAGAGAACTTTTGGCATGGCTGGCAGGGAATTTTGAAGATGTTAATTTGGTGGTGCTAGGAAATGCTCCACAAAATTGCCAGATGATAGACCACACAGATATTCTTAGATGCATGGCATCATTCAGTCCAGCCAATTCTTTTCATGCTTTTAATATTGAGAACTTTGTTAAGCTTGCTGGTTTCTATCCTTATGACTTCGCATTCGAAGAAATGAACCAATTCCCTTTTCAATTGAACCGCTATATTGATGATGTGAGGAATGATGAAAACTTTAAAAATATGAGAAGTCTAGTAGAACTGTCTTTGATGCTAGTTAAAACAGACAAGGTCTCTCGGTATGATATCGTTTACAAACTTCTCAAATTGATGCTAGTTTACAAACTTCTCAAATTGATGCTAGTTCTCCCTGTTGCAACATCAGGTGTTGAGAGGATTTTTTCGATCATGAACTTTATCAAAAACAAGCTAAGAAGCAAGATGGGGCAGGAATATTTGAACAATTGTTTGGTTACATTTATTGAAAGGGAATTCTTCTTGCAAGCTAAAGATGGGGACATCATCACTCATTTTCAAAGCATGAAGGATCGAAAAGTTGTCTTGTGATTTGTAAGCTTTCTTATTAATGTCCCTTGTTGGCTTATGATTTTTATCCTTTTGTATTTGAGATATTGCTCTTTGCCATATTGATCATTCAGACATTTAGTACATCTACTATTTATATATAATATTCAACAATTTTAAGTTATGATCAATTTTGGATCATTTATTTTTTCTTTGCAAAAATAGATCATTCGATGTTGATACTTGCATCTCAATTAAGATCCGTACTTTCGGCTGCCATTTTTTTCGCTATGATTTTTTGTCACTTCTAGAAAATTTTTGAATATCCATGTCCCAAATCCTGGGCCCGCCCCTGGCCGCGGGCACAGAGAGAAAAAAATGAACTGCCGCATTTCTCGAGATAAAAACTTTATGCATTTTGGGGTGAACTAAACACGCCCTTAGAATGCATCCCACATATTTGCCACCGGTGAGAGAAGATTTCGCTACTTATTGCCAATTTTGCTGAGGTGGCACGACACATTGGCTCGCCAGCATGGAGGAGGCATGCGAAAATACAATTTTGCCCTTGCCTTCTATCCTCCCCAGCTCCCTCTCTTGCCTTATCTATACTTGAGTGGCCTGAGGCCAGTCGAGCTCGCTCTGCTCCTCGCGGTGGCGGGCCGTCCCTCCGCTGTTGCGCGCGCGCGCCGGCACCCTTCGGCTAGGGGTAGGACTCTCCGGTGCTCGGCTGCGCGAATGTGCAGACAGACGCGGCGGCGCGCGTGGCTCTGCGCGGCGAGCAGAGCACTGGCGGCGGCGCTGGGCTCGGTGGCTGGACTTGGCAGCAGCAGTCAGCAGGCACGCAGGTCACGAGTGGCGCCCACTAGGGGCTGCGCGGGGCACGGCACACGGCTGGAGGAAGAAATCACGAGCGGCGGCGGTCGGAGCGGTCAGGTAGGGGACGGAGCCTTGCGGCGGCGGCGCAGAGTATGCCGAGCGAGTGAGAAGGCGGAGGTCAACTCCGCTCTCCATACGAAGCAAGGCGGCGGCTGGAGACTGCAGAGGTCGAGCTTGCGACGTGGAACAGCTTCCGGTGGTGGAGCAGCAAGCCAGCAACGCGGCGAGGGATGCAGACTTGCTTCGTGCTTTTCTGAACAGAGAAGCACTAGGATGAAAACGGCAGGGATATTTTCCGTCCGTCCGATTGAGAGGGTTTAGATACTAAATAAATAATCGAAGAGGGTTTAGACACTAAATAATTAGTCTGGTATTCGGATTCGGAGATTAAATATTCGATTGGTATCCGAATCCGGGTACCAAAAGTTAGATATTTCTTATAGACATGTAACATATATTAATATCCATTTTATATCTGACACATTTTACGCTATCCATATCTGAATCTTATCCGAGAAAAAAAAATATATGTATTTATATTCACATGTATCCGTTCGTATCCGATCCGTTTTCATCTCTAGAAGGAACCAACACAGATTCATGGCGTGGAGCGAAAGAGAGAAAGCAGCACGTTTGCTTGGATTTGGTGGTTGTAGCTTGCTTGCTTTGCTACGTCTTGGTGGAAGATGGATGCAGTGGCGTAGCTAAGATTTTATCGAAGGATACGCTAAAATAATTTTTCATATACAGTACATGTATAAATAGTATGATCTATATATAATTTTCTAAACAATTTCAAATATTTGTGAAAATAGTATATCAAGTATTAGATTCAACAATTAAGTGCCAAAGTTGCACAAATTATAGCACAAAGAGTCAAAATATTAGTATGTTCAAACATACTAGTATGGGCTAATGCACTTACTCCGTAGACCAAAAATCTAGAGTATACCAAGACATATCTGGCATACCCAGTAGCTACGCCACTGAATGGATGTGACACGCTGATGCCGATGATGTCTGAATGTCTCCATGCGCGGACTGCGGACCATCGGGGTGAAAGCTTCGACCGTACACCGTAGCGGCAAAAGATCCTGGTCGGAACGACAGGCTGGAGCTCCTCGGCCAGTAGTAGCTCCGCCATGGTGATCGGTTGGTGGATCACTAGCAAGACAGGTAGGACGTCGGGAGGTAAGGGATGACAGGCCATAGAGAGAGGGAAAGTCGTCGATAGGAAGTCGTCGATAGGAGGCTGACGGGTCCACATGGTCGAAAAATTCAGACCAGAGCTGTTCAATAGAAGGGAGTGAGGTGAGGGCAGCGATGTCATTTCGCATACCATTGCCACACTATCTGGTTGACATGTCTCGCCACATAGGCAAAATTGGCAAATAATGATGAAATCTTGTCTCACTAGTGGCAAATATGTAGGATACATTCTAAAACTGACAATTTGAATGCTTGTTGTTTGGAACGATGGCAAAAAAAAAATTAAATAGCCCAGCGACGTGACGCTCCATTGCTCCAGCCCAACCTCAGCCCTTGGCGGCCCTCTGCCCCAGGCCACGGTTGCTAGTGCCCGACCGTGTGACATGTCACCGCCGCTGCGGCTACTGGTGCCCGGCCATGCGATGCTGCGCTGCTGGTGCTCAGCCGTGCGAATTGCGATGCTGCCCTGCCGCTGCTGATGGTGGTTGCCGCCCGATGTGCCGTCATCGACGCTGGGGGTGGCTGGACGAGGAAGCAAGTAGAGCTGTTGCGGTGGCAATTTTTCTGTACCATTACAGCGGGACCAGGAGAGGAGCTGGGTGGAGCCACTATTTTTGGTTCATCTCCTTAGTACAAAACAGTAACTGCTCCACTAGATACTTCACGGGTGAAGCTGTTCTGAAAATGGGCGTTTGGTACATCTTCACGTGAATCGGTCCAAAGAGCTGGTTTTGAGCCCTACCAAAGGGGGCTTTGGTCCGAACTCTCCTCTCTTACTCAAATAGAGGAGGAGCTGTAGCTCCTGATCACTCTCAACACTAGAATAACCATCTTTTAGCGATAAACGAGATTAGCCGCTAAGATCCGGCTATAGCCCGCTAACTACACTAAATTGGATTACATTTAGTCTGCTAAAAATCTCTAATGCCTTCTGAACTTTCTAATTAACTAATGATGTAATGAAGACATAAAGCCCAAATATGTGTTTGTTTTAGTTTCATGTTTTTTCACCCGTTTCAGTTTCAGACTTTCAGACTATAATGCAGTCATCTCAACTTTTAGTTTCAATCTAATATTTATGACATGTGTCTCCGATCACATTGCAAAACTGATAAATGTACTTAGCGAGCTATAGCCCGGTATAGCCTTTTCTTGTCTACTGCTAAAAATAACAAAATTTATAGGTTTTTTTTTTGCCTCATCTTCACTTCCCGACATCGACGGTCTGCCCCTCCTCCCCTTGTCCATCCGGCCCCTCCCTCTTGGCCGAACCACACTACATTTAAACAACCCAATCAAAATAAAATAAAATAAAATAAAATACATACAAAACTAAAAAAGTCTTGAAGCTTTTTAGTAGACGCTATAAATCAATAATGAACTATTTTCTTTGATGTAACATGATAATAAATTTATATTTTAAAGTAAAAAAATATTCCAAAAACTATATTTAAATTGTCGCATAAATGGTTTACACTCAAGATGGTTTTCGTAAATCTTAAAACTCTGTAAACAAATAATATAAATGTAATTTTACAATGGTTGAAACAAATGAGGATCATCCATCAAGCTAAATTCAATAGTTGAGATACAAGAGCTACCAAGTGGAACCTATAAAAAGGTAGCAAATGGTACCAAAATAGATGGGACCTATATACAAAAATAGGAAATATACATCCGGTATTTCCTGACACCTTACAAAAATAGAAAAGTACCTCCTAGTATCTCCCGGTACCTTTCCAACCACCGTAACACAGCTCATAATATAAATCAAAAGTGACCCATTTTGTTTTGATTTGGCATGATAGTAAATTTAGATTTAAAATTAATATTTCTCTAAAACTATACTTGAATTGTAATGTGAGCTGTTTACACTCGAGATAGTTTTAAAAAAATCTTAGAACTTTATAAAATATAATATAAATAAAAAATAACACATTTTATTTTGATTTGGCATGATAGTAAATTTATATTTTAAATTAACATTGATTCCAATGAACTATATTTGAACTATCATGTGAGTTGTTTAGGTTCTAAATTATTTTTAGAAAACGTAAGGCTTTGTAAAAAAATATAATCAATCAAAAATGATTCATTTTGTTTTGATCTGGCGTAATAGTAAAAGTAGATTTAGATTAAAAATTATTTTGGAAAACAATATTTAAATTGCCAGACGAGCTGTTTAAATTTGGGATGGTTTCAACATCTTACTTTTTTTAAATAGATTCTATAAATTAACAACAATCTATTTTATTTTTATCTAGCATCATAGCTATTTTAGACTATAAGAGTATAAGTAAAATTTACTTTCAAAAACTTTTTATAAATAAAATATTCTTGATTAAACTGATTGGTTGACAAAGATTAATATATCATTTGTATATAATTTATATACTATTTACTTGTCAATAAAATTAAAATATTATTTATCTATAATTTGTATTTTTCCTAACAGTACACTATGTCTGAAATCTAATCGCTAAATGTCTTGGCCTGCTACAGTTGGGACATGTCACTTGCTCCCGAAGCCTCAGGGTCTCTTTGGTAGAGTTCCATCTGATTCTGATTATCTGTGGGAGCTGATTTTCCGAGAGAAGTGATTCTGTGGCTGAAAATGATTCTCTTTCATTCTCTACCAAAAACTCTCAAAATCAGAATGGAGAATCACTTCACAGAATCAGGAAAATTAGCCCCTTAGTTCATTTCAGAGAATCACTTCACAGAATCAGCAGCGAAACACTTCTGTCTGGAAAATTATTTGGCATAGCTCCTGCTGGATTCAGCCGAGAATCAGCTCTGGGAGCTCAACCAAAGAGGGCTTGCCTCCCGCGCCTTCTTTTTCCCATCTGCACTTCCACGCACGCGCGCATTTCTCCTCCCGCGGCCGCCCCTGCCAGGCTGCCACTGCCGCCCACCGGCAAAATGGATGCCCGGGGTCTGCGTCCCCTCAACAGTGGAGGGTTGGACGGCCGCACGGCGACAACCCTGCCTGCGGCGGCGCCGCTGCAAGTGCCCGTGAACCAGCCCACGGAGGCGATGTTCCCGGCGTCTGCGTTGGTGCGGCACTGCGGCGGCACCGTCAAGGCGACAAGGCGTTGGGCTCGGCCGTGGCAAGTGAAGCTGCCCGGCCGTCCCCCGGCCTGTGTGTGTGCTGCGCTCATTGAGATGCCGAAACTCTGCAATGCATTTGCGTATTCTCAATGATGGCGTCAGCTGTTAAGATGCCGTGTGCTATTGCATTTGCTACTTATTTTTCCATACTCCACTTTTTGTGTGAATTTCAGTGTGCACAAACTAATTAAAAAAAATTCTATGCAGTGAGGCCTTCTACGGAAATATGATGGACGATTCCTTCGCTTCAGCATAGATGATATTACCTTTGTGTTGGAAAATAGGTCCATGGAATCCCAAAGCAAGAGTGCATGGCACAGAGATGTCTTATACTGCTGGTTTGAGTTGGTGCATTCCAACTTAAATACGAGAGCTCTTTCACTAATCTGAACACTTGGAGAGAATGGGGCTTGGGTTACACGCGCGCGCACAAGCGTATTCGCGTTCTTTTCGCGTAAACGAACGCGTGACTTGTGACTTGCGACGCAGCGAGCAGCCAAGTTTGTGTAATCTTGTTGCCATCTGCGTATTAATCTTTTGACAACGGTCATTAGAGAGAATAAGTATGCAGTCAATGCCTTAATCCTAAATTAATTGGGCGGTTACTACTGCCGATTAATGGGGCGTCATTATAGACGAAACGGTTAGCAGTGGCTGCCGCTTTCTCTATAAGAGGACCTGGAGACATCTAGGCAACGAACTAGTGAAAAATCCCCACGAACTCTTTCTGAACTTTCTCTCTGATTCCGGGAGAAGTGTGCTGTGGTGCTGAGCTGCCGGATCTCGCCGGCTCTTCTTGGCGTGCACTGAGAACGAGAGGAGCGGTATCTCCGAGCCCTTGCTGTCATGAAGCCTGCACGAGGGACGACAATAAGGTTTCTGGACAGCGCAACTGCGCGACCGCTCGGAGCTGATCGACTCATTTTGCACTGCCTCTACATCGAGTCTACACGAGGACGGAGCGCTATTCTGTAAATCCATAGATGGGTGATAGTGTAGCAATGCATTTGATTATGTTTATCACATATCTGCTGGCTATGTCTATGATGTCTTTGCTTTTCTCATTCTTGAGGTTCATGCCTGGTTATTTGTTTTACACAGCAGTAACATTTATTTATGAAATATGCCTTGAATTAAAATCTAGTAGAATAATTTGCATATCTCCAACACTTTGTCCAATCCAATTCCAGATGCAAGTAATGAGGATGTTGTGGTCATGTGGAGGTCAACCCTACTCCTACTACAAAGACGAGATGGGCTAGGTCAGCCAACTACTCAGTTCAAGAGGATGAGGCTCTAGTTTTGGCATGGGAGAGTGTGATCTTGATCTGGTCATAGGAAAGGATCAAAGCATGAAGACATATTGGAAGCGCATTGCATATCACTTTCAGCAAAATTGAAGACGCCCTCTAATAGATCAATCAATTCACTCATAAGAGTATTGCAACCATTGGGTTGGTTGTATTGTGAATATTGATTGTGCCCAACCAAGTGAAGCGACACTTCACGATAGAGTAAGTAACATATGACAAAATATTGCTCTATTAATTGCTTATAAGATGTTCGATCCTTATTTGATTTTTGTTGAATTTGATAGATTAACCATGCTTAGAAGCTATGCAAGCAGAGGGAGCCAAAGGATAGGCCGTTTGTGATGTTGCACTATTGAGTGTTGCTCGAACACAATGAGAAGTGGAACAATCGGGACAATGATTGTCGTCCACTTAAGAAGAGAGAAAGTCCAATTAAGAAGAGACAAGAAAGTCTTTTGAGTTGGATAATGAGGGAAATGGCAAAGAGGACGATCAGCAAGAGCGTGGCATTCCAAGCTTGGCTGTGACAAACAAAAAGAGGCATCCAGGTAGGAAGCAAGAGAAGGAGAGGCTAAAGAAAGGAGGTGGAGGCTTATAGGAAGACCGAGAAGGAATCAAAGTGGATGGTGGTTGAGGCAATAGAGGAGCACAAGGTGGTGATTGAAGAGGAAAAGTTGAGAGTCCTTGGAGATGAGGCACAAGCGAAGAGGATAGAACAAGAATGCAAGATCATGTTCATGCACACTACTGAACTTGATGAGACACAGAGAGCATACGTAAAGTCAATGCATGCGCAAATTCTATCAAGGATGGGCGTGAATGAGAGTGGAAATGGAAGCGTGTGATGCTCTATGTTTTATTTAGACTATTTAGTGCAGTCAGACTACATGTTTATTTTAATTTAAATTTAAATTTGAAATGTATGCATTTGAATTATTGAGACATATGCATGTGTTGAGATAATAATTTAAATTATTTTTGATGTCAAAATGGAGTTTTTATAGTGACCATGTGCATGTACACAGTGAAATAGAAAAGAATTGATTACTTGAAAATATTTATTAGGAGACTGTAAAAGGAACACCCTCAATAATCCAGAAACTGCTATTGGGACATCTCTGGTACTAGTATATGCATGACATGTACTTCCTCTGTCATGAAATACAAGGTATTTTAAGTTGTTCTAAGTCAAACAAGGTAAACTTCTACCAAATTTGTAGAGAAGAATAATGATATTTATGACATCATAATAGATTCGTTATGAAATATATTTTGATATTTTACTTATTTGATTTGCTAAATGTTGATATTATTTTCTACAAACTTGGTCAAACTTACAAAAGTTCACTTAGGACAAACTCAGAGTGTCTTGTATTTTATGACGGAGGGAATAGATCTTTGGGAGTTAAGCATGATAACAAGTATAATTTCATTGCAGTACTATGAATTAGTCAATCCTTGGGAGTCGGGACTTGTCTCGCAAAAAAAGGGTCTTGACAAGAACATGAGCAAATACATTATTCAAATTTCCTAGTCTCTTAAGTCATCTCAAATGTCAAGATCACCATCGTTTGCGTGTGCTTTGAATGGAGGATTAGTGTTATAAACCCATAGCTTAAATAAAAAATCCCAAAATTTCCTAGTTTCCTAATGTAATTCGTTCAGGTATTGTGACCCAAATTACCTCCATATATCCAACCATGTCTCAAAAATATACCATGAACACGCCAAGGTAGGATGGATATGCAACACTAGCTTTTGCTCTTGTTTTTCTTTTAGCAGATTCTCCCCTTTGGCACATCCGGAAATGAAAGAGATTGCAACTAGGTAGATGCCACGTTTGTTTAAGAATGATGCTGTTCTTTTGTCTCCAGCTTCCTTTAGGCAGAAAGACGATCAACTTGAGGAGTTGCTCCAATCAATCTCCTCACCCTTTATTCTCTACCAACGAGGACATCAATCTTATCGATCTCTGTAGGCGCCTTCTTGCTTCGCACCCTAATTATTTCTATAAATCGCGGTTTGATTGCACTGGCAGGTATATATATGGATCAAGAACCATGACACTTGTCGATTAGACTGACTTGTCCATATCTAAACAAGAGTATATATCAAGGGAACCAAGTGGTGAGTATAGATGAGAACATCAATGATATGAGGAACATAGGTATATAGTGTAGGTCCTATGTACGTAGTGTGAAGGATTGCTGGTTCACGGTACTTCACAAGGAGAGAACAATATATTATTCTAAACAAATATACAATGGGCCGGATTTATTCGATCGTTTCTAGCTTGATCCTTACACTACTTTATTATTTGCATTGGAGATTAAGGCTGGTGAAACTAGTTAAGGAGTACAGAGATCATATCATTGGACACGAATTGAACGATGCAATGTGGCGTGTTGAAAGCTTCCTTGAGACGACTTCAGATCGATCAGAGTGCATGTGGCATGGAAAGGAATTTGCACTTCTCGAAAGGACAGAGATCTTGATTCTTACATAGATCATGATTCCTGGCAGCATGCACAGTTGCAGTACAAAGATATTTTCGGTGGCCGGACAGATTCGCAAAACTGCAACATACTATATAGGACTGTAAACCTTCAGAAGAGATCAAAATGACCAGCAGGTCACCGCAAACCGCAAGAACTAGCAGAGTTATCTGGATCCATAGCTGCAATGTTGATCATTGCTTATCCATGTGTAGAGTCTATCTTGCCTTCAGAATTCTCGATAGTACAATTTTAGCATTTGTTTTCATTCAGACATACCAATAAAAAAATCGGTCGGGAGCATCGATCATGGCATATGGAGAGACATGGAGTATCAATACGATTCAGAATTATATTGGTCCTGCATGCACACCATGCCTCTGGAGCAAGGCCCACCTCAACTCTCTGTGAGCGACTTGTGTACATGGTAGACGTGGCACGCGCAATCTCCAGGCCATTTTTGCAAGGCCGAAGCTTATAGCTTCTATAAATGGATATCGAGCTCGAGCCTACACCACACACAAGCCAACAACACTACACCACCAGCTTATCTCTCGTACGTGTGCAGAACTGCAATGGATATCGGCTTCTACAAGCGCGCCACCAGAGGCATTAGGCACAAGGCGGCGATGCCCTTCTACCCACGGAAACCGGCGGCGCAGGGGGCACCCGCCGCGCCGGCCCAGCAGGGCGGCGGCAAGGCGAAACAACCCGCCGCCGACACCACGGTGAGGTCGGTGCCGGCACCACCGCCGTCAGCGGTGATGGCCATGGAGGTCGGCAACGGCGGCATGGTGCCCGGTGGCGGTGGGGCCGGCGGCGAAACCGACGTGGACAGCCGCGCGGCCTTGTACATATCGAGGGTGCAGGAGCGGCTCCGGCGCGAGCGCATGGTCGATGACTGGAGGAAGTACTACTGATCAACCAGATGCCTGCTACCGATCGATCGATGGCTGCTCTTGCCGAAGCTTACAAAAAACAGAATCTGCTGCTGATCGTAAGCGTAGGCGTGCGTAATTAGGAGTGACGGGGTAAGTACATGCTGCAGCAGTGAGGACCGAATAAAATCATCGGGCTGCGGGGTGGGGTGTTGGGTAGCTAGTATGACAGTTCTTGTATCACTACTTTTCGCCGGTTTATATTTCTGCCGTATCGATTTATTTGTCGTCCATAGTGCAATATAAGAAAAGGATACTAATATTTCCCGTCTCGTCCTTAGGCCACCTTTCTTTGTGCGTGATCCTTGCCTCCGTGCCAAGCATGACGACAACATGCGAGACATGGGGGGCGCATGTGGACGATATATATGGTCCCACGGAGACGCCAGGAAAGCAGGCACAATTATTACGACTGAAAGCTTATTGCAAAAGCTTAAATTGTTCAAACATGTCGGAATCGACAAATATAACACTAGTAGAAATGCACCCACCAATGACATTTCAGTTTCGTCACAGCAGAACGAAAATTTATCGTAGAAGGTTTCTGTGACGAATTTATAACGAAATTGGAATCATCATAGTATATGCGTCGCTAAAGATACATGGTGACGAATCGTCACGTTCGTCATATAAGACCTCTTATTTATGACAAAATGTTTTTCGCATCACAGAACTGATTTGTGTTTTATGACGCCGCAGAAAAACGTCATTGATGACGCTGCATGCCACTGTGGCGATGACATGGCAAATCTACGTGCCACTAGCCACGCTGTCAGATGACGTGCCTTGTCCACGTGGCTGCACACATGTTGAGATCGTATCCGTCCACGTGGTGCCGTAGATTGTTGTCACGTGGCCCCTCCGCAGCGCACCACGTGTTTCGCTTTTAGCTGACAACGTGTCATCTTCTCAACGCGCCACTTGTCCGCCACGCGTTGCGCTCAGGCTTAGCCACGTGTCGTCACGGGGTTGTGACACGTGTCTCATTGGTAAAGTGCCATATGTCCATTCCTAATTGTGCCACGTGCTGCGCTCAGGCTTAGCCACGTGTCATCACGAGGCTGTGACACGTGTCACGTCCGCGAAGTGCCATGTGTCTATTTTTAATTGTGCCACGCATTGCGTTCAGGTTTAGCCACGTGCCATCACGCGGTTGTGACATGTGTCGTGTTCGTAAAGTGCCATGTGTCAATTCATGATTGCGCCACGCATCGCCCTCAGAGTGTCGCACGTGTGACGTTCTGGTTCCACGACGTGTCGGCACAGGACGTTGCCACGTGTCACTTTTCAGCCGTGCCATGTGTCTCTTTTTGATTGCGCCGCGTGTTTTGCGGTGAATGCACCGCGTGTTTGTTTTCTGGTTTGCCGCGTGTTACATCGTGAAGCCGCCACGTGTCCAGTTGCGGCTGGACCTTGTGTGCGTTTCCCAGAGGGCCACGTTTCGTCCACGCTTTAGCTCTCAAATTAACAGAAACAACACCATTTGATGCATCAACAGAATCACAGAAAGAAACATCAACAGAATCACATCAGCACCATTTGATGCATCAGAAACAGCATCAAAGAATCACATACACATTTGATGTATCAGAGTTCACCCATCACAGAATCATATACACATTTGATGCATCATAATGCATCAGAGTTCACCCATCACAGATCACCACAGAACACAAGTTTGTGGTAGAAACAGCAATCCAACATATGATCACGGAGCAACAGTAGGTTGAGAGGAGTTACCAGCAACATTTCTAGTTTAGGATTTGCCGAAAGAGGGCATTGTTCTCTTCTGCCCTCTTCTTATACTCCTCGAACTCCTGATGGGCCTTATCCATCTTTTCCTCAATAGTTTCGGCCTTCTTCTTTAGTGCATGCACCTCCACAGCGAGTGCAGCTGCACCATCTTTTTCAGCGGCAAGTTGTTCGCGAAGTACCCGCTCAGCTTCTGACTCTTGATGGTTCAGTGGTATACCAGCATTCCTCAGAAAAGTGCTTGTGCAGCTGCTCTGGGACAGAACCTTCGAGACAACCTCAGCACTATGCAGTGCTAGCTCCCCATCAGCAGCAGCCTCTACTTGCATAGTCTCCATAGAAGACTGCAAATTGGAGAGGAAAATAGTTTACCGATAGTGTCAAAGACTGAAAATCAAATGAGCAGTGGGACAATTGCAATGGACATCTTTGACAACACACATAGAGAAGCAGATATGGTTGTAACGAGCCTTATCACTGCTTCTCTTGCCGCCTCACTAATGCCCTTTTTCTTGCTGGTATGGCAGACCTTGAACAGTTCGACTGCATTGAGCCCCTCATCATCATCATCATCATCATCATCATCATCATCATCATCATCATCATCATCATCATCATCATCATCATCTTCTTCTTCTTCTTCCTCCTTCATCTAGTCCTTCCTGGCCTTCTTTGCGCAGCCGTGCTGCCTGTGCATCCTTCTTCTTGGTCTATGCATCCTTTATCTGTACAAAAGTTCTTGTCAGACTGACAGCAAATGAAGCATTGACTTATGCCTAAGACACGGGCAGCATAGACAATGACCCAAAGTTAGACTTACATATTCGTGAATTTGTGCAACATAACAGTGAGATCCAGTAGCCTGATGATACTTTACTTTGGCACGATTTCTCTTGTTCTGTTCAGCAGTTGACTAAAACAAAACGGCAAGAGAGACCACGTCACCAGTCGAAAATGGAATACAATGTAAAAAGAGACTTTATGAAGAACAATACCGTGTTCTTCGCACTTGACCACTTCTCAACAAGCTGGCACCACTGTTCATCAGTCATAGTATCAACAGGGGAGGTGGTTCTGATCTAATCAGCAGGGACATTGTTGAAGTAAATCTTTTTCAACCTGTAGTGCGTTTGACGTATCCTAAATTTGAACACACTAGAACAGGCATTCTTTGTTGCCTTGTCCTTGTTCATCGCCAACCTCCACTGGTCATGTCAATTGAAATTATTTGTAAGTAACACCCATTGGTACCATAGTTGAATTTAAAACTACAGGGTGTAGTATAGGCACTTACAGAAAGCCTCATGAGAAAACCATCAAAGTACTCAGTATTCTTGTAATCTTTCTAGTGGGGCAAGATAGGAACTTGATTCCTAACAATAACTCCAGGCTCGCGCTCGTCGTCTCCTAAGCGGGCTCGGGGTGGCGCCGAACCGGCGGAGGAGTCTGGCTCGGCATCGCCGCGCCTGGGGTCGCTGTCGTCGCAGCTGACGCGCCCAGGGTGTCGGATGTTTGGACCCGGCAGTCCACACAGGGTAGCCTACGTGGTTGATTTGTTGAGGGACAGATCGAGGATCAGAAGTCGATGGTAACACAAGACGCAAGGATTGAACAGGTTCGGGCCGTCGAGATGACGTAATACCCTACGTCCTGTGTTGGGGGTGATTGTATTGCTGTGTATGAAGTTCCTTGAAGGATCTCCGTAGTTGGGTTCTGTCCTAGGGTTGTAGATCGTGTGTTTTGGAGGGGGGTCTCAGGGCGCCTTATATAGTCCGGCTGCCTTGAGTTACAAGTCGGCTAGAGATCGTAACCTACCCGAAATACAAGGATTCGATCCTATAACGATTACAGATATCTTTCCCTATAATTCCGGCTAGTTTATCCCGATCTCCGAGCTTCTTGCGGGATACGCCGTGTTGTTCCTTGCCGCGCGCGCCGTCGCGCCCATCCGGTTCGCCCGACTGGTGGGCCTTCCGACTGGTGGGCCACCCAGTCTGACAAACCGATCCAGTTGCACTCGGATTGGGCCGCCCCTTGCTGGTTGGGCCAATCCGCCTTCTGGGTACCCCTGGGGGTCTACCCCCGACAAGCCCCCGAGTAGTACATGGTTGAGAGACAAGTCGGCGAGGTCATGCTGTCTGATGAGCGTCGAGCCCGCTGCAGTTGGAAGCGAAACCGCGTGATACTGGAGAGAAAAGAGCCGTTTTCCAACGGATGCGCCGTTGGCCGTAGCCCCCGAGCCTTGAAGCGATTCCGAAGGAATCGGTCCAAGGGTTAGTAGCCTTCTTCTGAGGTCACCGAATGATCAACGGATGCGCCGCGAGGTGCGTCCGTTGGCCGTAGCCCCCGAGCCTTGAAGCGATTCCGAAGGAATCGGTCCAAGGGTTAGTCAAGGAGCATCTGGCTAAATCATCCGGCGTTAATTTCGGCGTCCAGCCCCCGAGCGTGAGGGCCAGCGGAGTCCTGCGAGACACGCCGAGCAGTCGTCCCGGCGCCAGCCCCCGAGCGTGAGGGCTGAGCACGCCGAGTAGTCGTCCCGGCGTCCAGCCCCCGAGCGTGAGGGCCGAGCACGCCGAGTGGTCGTCTCGGCGCCAGCCCCCGAGCGTGAGGGCTGAGCTCGCCGAGTAGTCGTCCCGGCGCCAGCCCCCGAGCGTGAGGGCCGAGCACGCCGAGTGGTCGTCCCGGCGCCAGCCCCCGAGCGTGAGGGCTGAGCTCGCCGAGTAGTCGTCCCGGCGCCAGCCCCCGAGCGTGAGGGCTGAGCTCGCCGAGTAGTCGTCCCGGCGCCAGCCCCCGAGCGTGAGGGCTGAGCTCGCCGAGTAGTCGTCCCGGCGCCAGCCCCCGAGCGTGAGGGCCGAGCACGCCGAGTGTCGTCCCGGCGCCAGCCCCCGAGCGTGAGGGCTGAGCACGCCGAGTAGTCTTCGTCTTCCTCGTCATGCGGTAGCGCCAGCCCAGTACTCAAAAGCACTCAGCTAGCGATCCTTGTGGAGTGTAGCGCCAGCCCGAGTGCTGCAAAGCACTCGGCTAGCGACCGTCGTGGAGTGTAGCGCCAGCCCGAGTGCTGCAAAGCACTCGGCTAGCGGCCGTCGTGGAGTGTAGTACCAGCCCGAGTACTGACTGACTCGAGTACTCAGCTGGTCGGCGATGCCCGAGTGGTCCAGCCCCCGAGCGTAATAGGCAAGCTCGGGATCCAAACCTGTGCCCTGCAATGAAGATATGAAGGATAGGTAGTATATGGTGTAGCAAATACTAATTTTGGAGAAAAACATTCGGCGTTGTATGTAATAGAATTTCTACTTCCAACTCTTTAAGTCTATTAATTTCCTCGGGTAGTTATCCTGTTACGTTTATGCACCTGATCCCCGATAGCCGTAGTCCATAGCGCAGGGAGCTGGGCCGCATGCACGCATAGTAACGTAGGCGTACGGAAGAGTCGAGGCTTCACGGATTAAGGCGTGTGCTTCCCAAGTACTTTAGCGACTTGTACAAGAGTGGGAAAAGAAATAAACGATGGAGAAAAATGCAATATGCGTCCGTTGGGTGTAGCCCGACTGCTTGTGTAGCGCTCGGGCTGTATAAGCAGTCGGGAACAAACCAAGGGTAGTCGGCGATGACCATGGAGACATACGTGATGACTGAAAAATATTATGAAAATATTAAAGTATGACTTAGCTTGATTCGTGTCCGAGACAGAGAATCGGCATGTCACTCTTGCGTGGACGTCGTGTCAGAGTGGATGAAGTTGTCGACGAAGTTGGCTAGTTCGTGCCGAGCAGTCGGAGCTGTGGGTGATGAGTCGGCGAGCAGTATAGCGGGGTCGTCGCATCGTAAGCCAGCTTGGCGGAGTCCGTTGTCATTGCAACAACGTGTACCAACGTAAGTCGGCGTGTCAGTGAGCACATAGTCGTGCGGCTTAGTGGAGTATGTGCTTGGCCGCCATCCGAGCGGTCGTCGGATGTGTAGAGCCGTAGCTTTTGTCACCGGTGGTAATGTGAGCTCGTGAGGCAGGGCCATCCATACATGCACGTACACATGAACAAGAGATTAGAAAATAATTTGATTATGCATGCATGTATGCACGGCAATGAGATGAGAGATAGGAGATTAGAAAATAATAATAATTTAATAAAGGCCGTCTGCAGATGAACTCGGTGGCGGTGCAGCAGCTTTTGCAGATCGATGCAGGGAGGCCGAGGGAACGTGGAGATTTTCCGCATGGAGTGGAGGCGGCCCGGGTGCTGCCACGGCCGGTCCTGACGCCGCGACGAGCCGACGAGTCATCACCGCCGCGCAGCGGTGTGCATGCACTTCTTGTCGTCGATTGCGATGATTGTAGCCCGGTTGCCTCTTGCCTCAACTCATCAAGCCAGCAGAACAACAAAACGGCGCTGTTGTCCGGCACTTCGGCGGCGCCACATGGACGAGGGTGATCTGCGGTGCACGTGGTTCCTTTGTGTTGCTCCATCTGATGCATGGCATCATCGTGATGTTGATAGATGATCATGCATGCATCATACGAGAGGAAAGAATAGATTTAATAATCTTTGTTAGAGATAAAAACTGTGTAGATTGGATCAATCGTGAGCAAAAATAAGGTGGAATATTCCCTGTATGGCTTATCGACGATCGACGCAAGGAAGCTTGGATCCTGTGCGTGGCGAAGTCCAATGTTGTCGTACCCCCGTGCACGTGGGCAGCCTCGCAGGAGGGGAGGGAGAAGTGGAGCAACTTGTTGCTTCGACTCAGGATTTGCTTCGTCGCTGCGAGTGCTTGATCCTGCCGCCGCCTTTTTTTTTTCCGAGCTTGTGTCGCCGCCGCCGCCGATGGAATCGAAGATAGGTTTTGGAATTATGCCATCGAGCTTGCAGATTGATCTCGTCGATCAACCCCTACCTGGCGCGCCAACTGTCGGATGTTTGGACCCGGCAGTCCACACAGGGTAGCCTACGTGGTTGATTTGTTGAGGGACAGATCGAGGATCAGAAGTCGATGGTAACACAAGACGCAAGGATTGAACAGGTTCGGGCCGTCGAGATGACGTAATACCCTACGTCCTGTGTTGGGGGTGATTGTATTGCTGTGTATGAAGTTCCTTGAAGGATCTCCGTAGTTGGGTTCTGTCCTAGGGTTGTAGATCGTGTGTTTTGGAGGGGGGTCTCAGGGCGCCTTATATAGTCCGGCTGCCTTGAGTTACAAGTCGGCTAGAGATCGTAACCTACCCGAAATACAAGGATTCGATCCTATAACGATTACAGATATCTTTCCCTATAATTCCGGCTAGTTTATCTTGATCTCCGAGCTTCTTGCGGGATACGCCGTGTTGTTCCTTGCCGCGCGCGCCGTCGCGCCCATCCGGTTCGCCCGACTGGTGGGCCTTCCGACTGGTGGGCCACCCAGTCCGACAAACCGATCCAGTTGCACTCGGATTGGGCCGCCCCTTGCTGGTTGGGCCAATCCGCCTTCTGGGTACCCCTGGGGGTCTACCCCCGACACAGGGTTGCCGCCATTGCAGCTGGCCCCATCCACGGGTCCGCAGGAGGACAACGACGACTACGACGAGGATCCACCAGAGCTCAACGACGATGACGTTGATCCTGACCGGATGCGCATCCGCATCAAGAGCACCCGGTCTGCCCGTTCGAGAGCAACATCAGGGGCAAGGTGCAGATCCATGTCATGGACATCACCATGAACGGGCCGCCGCCTGGCGTCGACGCCCAGGCTGACATGCACTACCAGTTCGCTAATCAGGAGGGCTAGATTAATTAGTTTGTATATATGTGTCTGTGAACAATGTGCTTAAATTTGATGTGCTTAGTTTCTATGTTCATCTGTTGTTGTATCTGCTGGAACAATTGCAAGGCGAACGCGAACGAAACGGTTGCAACGCAAACACGACCGAGAACATGAACGCGAAAGCGAACACGAAATGTTGCAACACGAAGCTTCATGTGGAAGCAAATGGAAACGAAGACCTCAAATTCAGTGGTCAAACTGGCCATTCACCGGCGACGGGACGTGTGGCCCCACCAGATGAATGAATGCGCATTCATCTGCCGCCCGCCCACGTCCATCAGCCTGTGCGCGTATGTCCTTCGCGTCGAGATCCGTGTACTCGGGATTTTTTTGCCTTATTCCTACGTTTTCCTGTGAAATTGAACTGTTTCCTGTGAAATTCCCGCATGATTCCTGCATTCCAAACAGGGCCGAAATTTCATCTTGTCTGGTTCAAATTTGATATATTTCATCTCCCTTGCCTTTTTGGGCTGTATTTCCTTTTTGGGTTGCCCCGCGTTTGTGGCTCAAATGACTTGAAGGACTTCCTTGGCCCAATCGAGTGGAAGGACGTCAATCAGCATCAAGTCGGAACTGCTACTGCACAATGCTCTGCCCAAGAACCACCAAAGAAGAAACCAGATCAGAAAGCTTCCACAATCATGTATGCTACAATTATGTGGTTTCATGTCAATGTGATGTAATGCCAGACTAGTGGCTGCAAATTTCTGTTTCATTATGCATGTCCTGTCATATGGTTATGCCTGCCATATGGTAAAGCCAGAATAAGCACACAAATTTCACCATAACTATGGCACATAGATAGCAAGCACATTGGAAGCACATTGTCACCACAACTATGGGACATTGCCTTCAACTAGTGCAACAACCTCATACATAGATAACAAGAACTTGTCACAAACACAAATTCCACATTACATCAAGTTCTGACCAACAAGTTACTAACCTACAACACTTACTTAAACCTACATACTAACTGTCTATGCTAAACGCATAAACGCCATTGCAGCAGCAGCACAACCCACAAACAGATCAAAGAGCCAATGCTTCTTCTCTGACTTCTTCTTGCTCACCCAAGGCATGCCCTCTTCCATGGCGGAGCTCAATCCTACATTCTCCTTCTTCAGCATCTCAAGCTTAATCACAGTATCACTGAGAGCAGCTTTAAGCTCTGCCCTTTCATGCTTTAGTGCCTTAAAAGCATCCCGGAGATCCACCAGCAAGCCTCTCACGAAGTCATCCACATGAGCTTCATACCAACCCAAGAACTCACAGCCTCCATACTGGAAAAAACCAAGGAATCAAATTGTACAACACTTCCAAACCAAACCCACAACACCAGATCTACAACCACTTACCCGAGCATTGTAGCACTTGAAGTACCTCCGCCCTGGATTGGTGTTGCTCCATGAGATCCAAAACGTCGCCTTCTTGCCACAGTGACACAAAACACCAGGAGAGTAGTCCAGGGGCCCACGCCGGTAAGGGATTGGCGACCTCTGCTCTCCCACCTCGTCATACCATGTCCCGCGCGAATGGCTAGAGCTCAACGAGGTCGACAACGCTTGGGATCGCCGGAGGAGAAGGGGATGAAAGGGGCTAGGGTTACGCACCGGGGAAGAAAGGGGATGGATGCCGCCGGGAGGCGACGCCTCCGCTTCTTAACGGTCAACAAAAATGTCTTCGCTGACATGTGGGCACTGCCACGTTGGATAGGATGCGTGGTGCTTATATGTCTCCACGTAGGACGGTTTTCCAATCCAGGGAGGAATCGCAGATTCGTTCAAGAGTTCGAGGAGATAAAATGGACTTTTTCCCTTGTTTGCCCAGTATAATCTGGAGAATGTGTGGCCCAACAGAATTCGGCATAGCCCAACGGAGGTCAGCAAAGGAAACACACGCCTGGGCATGGGCTTCATTCGTAACCTACAAATGGCCCAGTCCAGTAAGGACGAACATCCACATAACAACTAGAAAAGAAACATTTATGGCCCTGGAACCATGTTGGCGTCGTAGCGCGGTGGTAAGTCTTTCAGTTTCCTGGGGCAGGTCGCGGGTTCCAGACCTGGCACCCGCAGTTTGATTTTTCACTTACAAACTTGGACAAGTGTGGTGGTAGCGCTTACATGTGGACCCAGTACCCACCCACCAAAACGTAATAACGAGAGTACTTACATGTGGACCCAGTGCCACGATGGACCGAAAGTACTTACATGTGGGCCCGATGGACCTGGTGCCACGTTGGATCGAGAGTACTTAAATGTGGGCCCCGATGGACCTAGTGTTGCATTGGACCGAGAGTACTAAATGCGGGCCTGGGTGGATCGAGGTTACTTACATGTGGACCCAACAGACCCATCTCGTTCCACGTTGGAATGTTGGACCCACATATGGCACACGTGTCACCTGGTGCCGTTCTATGTGTTGGAGATATGCGAATTATTTTACCAGATTTTAATTTGAGGCATATTTCGTAAGCAAAAGCTACTGCTATGTAAAACAAATAACCAGGTATAAATCTCAAGAACGAGAACAACAGGAACATCATAGATATAGCCAGCATATATGTAACACACATAATCATACGCATTGCTGCACTATCACCCATCTATGGACTTACAGAATAGCGCTCCGTCCTCGTGTAGACTCGATGTAGAGGCAGCGCTGAACGAAGTCGATCAGCTTTGAGTGGTCACGCAGTTGCGCTGCCCAGAAACCTTATTGCCACCACTCGTGTAGGCTTCACGATAGCAAGGGCTCGGAGATACCGATCCTTTCCTTCTCAGTGCATGGCAAGAAGAAGAGCCGGCAAGATCCAGCAACTCAGCACCATACCACACTTCTCCCAGAATCAGAGATGAAGATAGGAAAGAAATCATGGGGATTTTCTCATGTATTTTACCTGGATGTCTCCAGGTCCTCCTATAGAGATATCGACAGCCCACTGCTGACCGTTTCATCAATAATGATGCCCCATTAATTGGCAGTAGTAATCGCCAACTCAATTCGGGATTAAGGCATTGACTACGTACTTATCCTCTCTAATGACGTTTGTCAAAAGATTAATACGCAGATGGAGAAAGGTTTACACAAACTTGGCTTGGCTACTCACTGCGTCGCAAGTCACAACTCACGCGTTCGTTTACGCGAAGAGAACGCGAATACGCGCGTGCGCGCGCGTGTGTAACCCAAGCACCATTCTCTCCAAGTGTTCATACTAGTGAGAGAGCTCTCGTATTTAAGTTGGCATGCACCAACTCAAACCAGCAGTATGGGACAACTCTATGCCATGCACTCTTGCTTTGGGATTCCACAAATGGGCCTCTCCATGGGCCTATTTTCCAACAATCCCCAACCAATGCCAAAGTAAGAAGAAGGGGCATGACAAAGGATCAATGTGCTATAGTACTGTTAATATACCAGTGTTTCAGTATGAGTCTCGTACGGGTTGAACTTATACCTAGAGCAACAAGATTCATCTTTTCGCGGCTAAAGAATGGACTACGCCTTGAATTCTCAGCTTTAGTGCAGTCATATTTCACTCGAAGTCATAGCTGATACTAGGCTGCCAAAGTAACCTCGCCTAATCGGAGCGTTAATGGTCTGCTCCCGTATATTTTAGTGAGCTTTCGATGAGAGCGCCCTGTCTCAAGAACTGCGACCTACAGTTAGGCTCACATAGTCCCTTCAAGAATATCCTGTAGGCTAATATCTTTTTCGATGGAAAACATTAATACTTTATGCCAACCTTCCATGCAGTAAAGAGTACTTTATTTGTCATTTGGACATGGGTACATTTATTATGTAAATGTACTATTTGAGTTACACCATCAATTTGTTTTTCCTATTGCCTACTTCACGGGATCTCCGATCACATAGGAAAGGTTGCCATTGTGATACAACATATTCAAATGGGCATCATACCCATGTCCTTAGACATCACAGAAATCGCATTCCGTGGTAATCCCTTTGTAAAAGGGTCTGCTAGATTCTTTTCTGTTCACACATAGCTCACAGCTATTACTCCGGAGTTCTTCATTTTTCTGACAGTTTTAAGCCTCCGCTTAATATGTTTGTTGGACTTGGAATTATCCTTTGTATTCATAAGCTGAGCTAGCATTGATTGGTTATCACAATACATTAGGATGGGTGGCACCGGCTTCTCAAGCAAAGGCAAGTCCATCAACAGCTCTCTTAGCCATTCAGCCTCATTAGTGTCAGTATCAAGTGCTACAAGTTTCGCTTTAGCTGTAGACTTTGTCAAGACTGTTTGTTTGCAGGCCCTCCACGCAACTGCAGCACCCACGAGAGTGAATAAATGGCAACTAGTAGATATTTGAGAATATCTCAGTTGATCTCTTCCTTGTCCTTCGAATTTTTGAAGTTTCACACTCGCATCATAGGGAGTTGGAGAGACTTTACAGTCCTTAAAGCCAAAACGACTAAGGATCTTCTTTGTATAGTGAGATTGATTCAACGTAATCCCATCCTCACTTTTTATCAACTTAATATTCAGAATAACATCTGTCAGTCCCAGATCTTTCATATCAAAACAACGAGATAGGAAAGTCTTGATCTCATCAATCATGGCAGTGTCAGTCCCAAATATGAGTATGTCATCGACATTCAAACACAACATAACTACTTCACCCCCACCATAACGGTAGTACACACACTTATCTGCCTCGTTCACTCTGAACCCCGTAGTGTGGGATATGGGTACCCCTGGGCCCACTACTGACCGGGTAGCCAGTCGGCCTGGTCCCACATCTGACAAGGAGGTGTGTCGGATGTTTGGACCCGGCAGTCCACATAGGGTAGCCTACGTGGTTGATTTGTTGAGGGACAGATCGAGGATCAGAAGTCGATGGTAACACAAGACGCAAGGATTGAACAGGTTCGGGCCGTCGAGTTGACGTAATACCCTACGTCCTGTGTTGGGGGTGATTGTATTGCTGTGTATGAAGTTCCTGAAGGATCTCCGTAGTTGGGTTCTGTCCTAGGGTTGTATGATTGCTCGTAATGTCGTGTTCTGGAGGGGGTCTCAAGGCGCCTTATATAGTCCGGCTGCCTTGAGTTACAAGTCGGCTAGAGATCGTAACCTACCCGAAATACAAGGATTCGATCCTATAACGATTACAGATATCTTTCCCTATAATTCCGGCTAGTTTATCTTGATCTCCGAGCTTCTTGCGAGATACGCCGTCTTCTTCCTTGCCGCGCGCGCCGTCGCGCCCATCCGGTTCGCCCGACTGGTGGGCCTCCCGACTGGTGGGCCACCCAGTCTGACAAACCGATCCAGTTGCACTCGGATTGGCCGCCCCTTGCTGGTTGGGCCAATCCGCCTTCTGGGTACCCCTGGGGGTCTACCCCCGACAAGCCCCCGAGTAGTACGTGGTTGAGAGACAAGTCGGCGAGGTCGTGCTGTCTGATGAGCGTCGAGCTTGCTGCAGTTGGAAGCGAAACCGCGTGATACTGGAGAGAAAAGAGCCATTTCAACGGATGCGCCGCGAGGTGCGTCCGTTGGCCGTAGCCCCCGAGCCTTGAAGCGATTCCGTAGGAATCGGTCCAAGGGTTAGTCAAGGAGCATCTGGCTAAATCATCCGACGTTAATTTCGGCGTCCAGCCCCCGAGCTTGAGGGCCAGCGGAGTCCTGCGAGACACGCCGAGTGGTCGTCCCGGCGCCAGCCCCCGAGCGTGAGGGCTGAGCACGCCGAGTAGTCGTCCCGGCGCCAGCCCCCGAGCGTGAGGGCTGAGCACGCCGAGTAGTCGTCCCGGCGCCAGCCCCCGAGCGTGAGGGCTGAAGCACGCCGAGTAGTCGCCCCGGCGCCCAGCCCCCGAACGTGAGGGCTGAGGCTCGCCGAGTAGTCGCCCCGGCGCCCAGCCCCCGAGCGTGAAGGCTGAGCTCGCCGAGTGGTCGCCAGTACCCTGCAACAAAGTAAAAATTCGAGGAGAAAGCATTCGGCGATATAAATATTAATGAACTCCGCTTCTTGCTTTTAAGTCTTTTAATTTCCCCGGGCAGTTAGCCTGTTACGTTTATGCACCTGATCCCCGATAGCCGTAGTCCATAGCGCAGGGAGCTGGGCCGCGTGCACGCGTAGGAGCGTAGGCGTACGGAAGAGCCGAAGTTTCACGGATTAAGGCGTGTGCTCCCCAAGTACTTTAGCAACTTGTTTTAAAGCTCGCGGAATTGACAAAGTTAATCAATTGAAACTTATCTTGGCGAAAGGTTCGAGTCCCGGAGGATTCCTTCTCTGTCAAGTACTCCAAAGGAGAGGCAG
>CM014276.1:34750809-34763821 GCA_004135705.1 Alloteropsis semialata | reverse complement strand
TTAAGAGTTCCTACCATGACCATCTTTGGCAGGCCCATGTTGGCCCGGTTCATGGCGATTCCGAACCACACCTACCTGGTTCTGAAGATGCTGGCGCCCAACGGCATCCTCTCCATCCGTGGAGACATCAAGACTTCCTTCGAGTGCGACGGGGAGGCCATCAAGATAGCCGAGTTGTCTCATCAACTCGGCAACGCTACCCTGCTGGCAGAAGAAGCCTCTAAGGCAGCCACAGGAGAGCCTGTACTCCTGGAGCAGAAGCAGCAACCTACCGCGCTGGCACCTGCAGACGCCTCCAAAGCAATAAGCTTGGGGCTCGACGACCCATCCAAGACGGCCCTCATAGGGCCAGGGCTCACTCCAAAATAGGAAGACGCGCTCACCTCCTTCCTTCGAGACAACTGGGACATCTTCGCATAGAAGCCATCAGACATGCCGGGTGTTCCGAGGGAGAAGGCTGAGCACTCCTTGGAATTGAGCAAAACCGCAAAGCCTGCCAAACAGAAGCTGCGCTGATTCGCTCAAGATCGCAAGGAGGCCATTAGGGTAGAACTGAATAAGCTCCTAGCTGCCGGTTTCATTAGAGAATGCAAACACCCAGAGTGGCTTGCAAATCCTGTACTTGTAAAGAAGCAATCCGGTGAATGGAGAATGTGCATTGATTACACGGATCTCAACCGCTACTGCCCTAAAGACCCCTTTCCTCTCCCGCGAATCGATCAAGTCGTCGACTCTACGTCCGGCTGCGTGCTCCTGTGCTTTCTCGACTGCTACTCGGGTTATCATCAGATAGCCCTTAAGGCGTCCAACCAGGACAAAACAGCGTTCATCACCCCACACGGCATCTATTGCTACAAGATGATGACGTTTGGGTTGAAGAACGCCGGTGCCACGTACCAGAAGGCCATCCAAGGATGCTTGCAGAGCCAGATCGGCCGCAACGTGGAAGCTTACGTGGATGACGTCGTTGTCAAGACGTACGACGCCGACACATTAATCGCCGACCTCCAGGAAACCTTCAACAACTTGCGCCGCTTCAGATGGAAGTTGAACCCCACGAAGTGCGTATTCGGGGTGCCGTCAGGAAAGCTCCTGGGCTTCCTGGTCAGCCAACGCGGCATTGAGGCAAACCCAGTCAAGCTGGACGCCATACGCAACCTCAAGGAACCAACGTGCAAGAAACACATCATGAAGCTCACTGGGATGATGGTGGCCCTGAGCCGGTTAATCAGCAAGCTCGGCGAGAAGGGACTTCCGTTCTTCAAGATCCTCAAGAAGGCGGACAAGTTCGAATGGACCCCTGAGGCAAGCAAGGCCCTGGCCGACCTCAAGGAGTTCCTAATTACACCCCCGGTACTCACAGGTCCAACCCCCGGTACTCACAGGTCGTCGAGCGGCCAAAGAAGGCCACCCATACAAGGTCCAGCGCCCTGTATTTCATCAGTGAAGAACTCAGCGAGTCCAAGGTCCGATACCCCCATCCTCAGAAGCTGCTCTACGCGCTCCTGATCACTGCCAGGAAGCTACGCCACTACTTCTAGGCACACGTCATTCGAGTCATCTCGAATTTCCCCCTCGGGGCCATTCTCTACAACAGGGATGCCAACGGCCGCATAGTCAAGTGGTCCGTTGAACTCGGCGAGCACACCATCAACTTCGAGCCATGGGAGGCCATTAAGTCCCAAATATTGGCCGACTTCATGGCCGAATGGACGGAAACCCAGGAGCCGACCCCCGCAGAACGACCAACGCACTGGAAGATGTACTTTGATGGCGCCCTCAACCTTGAGGGAGCCGGCGCAGGAGTGTTGTTCATCTCCCCGGAGGGGCAGCTCCTGAAATACGCCCTTCAGATACACTACCAGGCCACAAACAACGGGACCGAGTATGAGGCCCTCATCCACGGTCTCCGGATCGTGGTGTCGCTGGGCATCAAGCGGCTAATGTGCTATGGCGACTCCAAGCTTGTCGTCGAGCAAGTCAATAAAAATTAGGACACGACCAAGGAAACCATGAGCGCGTACTGCGCAGAGGTACACAAACTCGAAGCCCACTTCTATGGGCTCGAGTTCCACCATGTCCTCCGGGAAGACAATGTCGCCGCCGATGTTTTATCCAAGCTAGGATCCACCAGAGCCCAGGTCCCAGTCGGCGTCTTCGTCCAAGACCTGCACACCCCGTCCATCAAGATGCTTGAGGATGGCAGCCCCGTGCCCGACTTGGAGCCACCTCCGGGCGGCCCGCCGACCAGTGAAGTTCTCGTGGTGGAAGCAGACTGGCGCGCCCCCTTTATCGCTTTCCTCACAGAGAACTGGTCACCGGGTACGAAGGAAGAAATCGAGAAGTTAACTCGGCGAGCGACAAATTACGTCGTCATCGGCAACGCCCTGTACAGAAAGGCCGCCTCTACAGGCATACTCATGAAATGCGTCCTCCGCGACAAAGGTATCACCCTCCTGCAAGATATCCACTCGGGCACTTGCAGCAACCACGCTGCAGCCGGCACCCTAGTCGGCAAGGCTTACAGGGCAGGGTTCTACTGGCCAATGGCCCTATCCGACGCAAAAGAGTTGGTGCGCTGCTGCACCGGCTGCCAGTTCTTCCAGAAACAAAAGCACCTGCCGGCTCAGGCGCTAAGGACCATCCCCCCATCTTGGCCATTTGCCATATGGGGACTCGACAACGTCGGGCCCTTCAAAACCGCTCTGGGCGGATTCAAGCACATCTTGGTGGCGGTTGATAAGTTCACCAAGTGGATCGAATATAAGGACGTGACCGACACCAAGTCGGCCACAGCAGCCAAGTTCATCCAAGAGCTTACCCACCGGTTTGGGGTCCCAAACCGCATCGTGACCGACCTTGGCTCCGAGCTCACAGGCCATGAGTTCTGGGACTTCTGCCAGGACAATTGCATCGACGTCTACTACTCCTCCACGGCGCACCCCAGGTGCAATGGCCAGGTTGAGCGGGCCAATGGCATGGTCCAGGACTCGCTCAAGAAATCCATGTATGACGAACTCAACAAGCACCCCGGCCGGTGGGCCAAAGAGGTACCTCATGTCATGTGGGGTCTACGCACCCAGAAGAGCAGAGCAACGTGATATACTCCCTTCTTCCTAGTGTACGGCTCCGAAGCCGTCCTCCCAGCCGACATCGCTCATGGTGCTCCGCGCATCCAGCACTACGAGGAAGGCGAAGCAGAAATTGGCCGCCAGGTCGACATTGATTGCCTAGAAGAACATCGACTCGCCGCACTGGTCAGGCATGCAAGACATGAGCAGCAGATACGGCGCTACCACGACCAAAACGTTCGAGAACGCTCCCTTAACGTTGGCGACTTGGCCCTGCGCCGAGTCATGTCCACCAAAGACAAGCATAAGCTATCGGCCCCCTGGGAGGGCCCCTTCATCGTCAAAGAAGTTGTTTCGCCAGGAACATATAGCCTCCAGTGGGCTAATGGCGACCCCGTCCCGAACGTGTGGAACATCGAGCATCTCGTCAAGTTCTATCCGTAGAATTTAACAAAGCTATGTACCCTTGGTCTTATATCAATAAAAGTTTTTCTGCCTCATTTTTTGGCTTGTTATCAACTCCTTACCCGGCACCCACGCTGATGCTCGGGGACTGGGCCCGACCCAGAATATGTTTCCTTCACCACGATACCTGGGGGAGTACTCGCTTACTCCGACTCCCGAGTACTTGCCCAACCCTATATTCTTCCCGGTGACAACTGAGCTAACCCGGCTGGTCCGAGTCCTCAACTGTGAAACCCTGAGCTCCGTGCTCAACCTGCGTGCCCCTACACATAAGCCTCCCAGCCGAGCAGTGTAGCAGGGTAAGCCGTCCTCTCCGTGAGCAGTGGTCAGCAGGTCAAAAAGGGTGCTTAAACAGCACAAGGCAGTGGCAAGTCGGGTAACACAAAGTGCTAGTCGGTAGGGAAAAGGGCCCAACATAACACTAGCGACTATTAATACTTCAAATAAATCCAAAATTTTATATATATCCGAACACTACAGAGTTTACATGGATAATTCTCTTTACAGGCCCAGCTCTGTCGCTACAGTCTCGGCCAAAGGGGCACACTCCTCGACCAACCCGTCGAACTCTTCATCGGCAAGCTCTTCGGGAATACCATCGGCGATCGGAGCTAGCTCCTGTGTCGGGAAGTGTATTCTGAACAACGCCAGTATCCGACTCCCGAAGCCAATTGCAGTCTGCTGCATCAACTGGGCTGCGTGGTTTGGACCGGTCCTAAGCCGCTCCACCAATGTTAACGTTGCCAGGCCTGACTCGGCGGGCACCAATGAGTTGGCATTGAACTCGGCCGCCTGCTTCAGTTCCATCAGCTCCGTCCGAAGCCCTGCAAAGGAATGCACATAAACACCCCGACTTCCTAAAAGCTCCAGAAGACTTGGCAAGGGAAACTCACCATGCATGGCTCGGTCATGCTCATCCTTCAAGACCTGGTTGGCTTCCTTCAGGTGCTCGGCCTCGGTCGCCAGGCGAAGATTGGCTGCTTTCAGCCCCGGACCTCCTCTTCAAGCTTATGCTTGGCCCCGGCCAGCTCGTCTTCAAGCTTCTTCTTGGCTCCAGCCAGCTTGTCGACCTTCCCTTGAAGGGCAGCCTCCCTCTTCCTCGCCTCTACAAAGAAACCCCGATGAGCACAGGCTGCTCGAAGAGACGCATCAGCAAGCAAAGGAACAAAGAACTTACCCTCAGTGAGAACACCCATGTCTTTCATGAGGTCTTCATTGGTCTTTTGCAGGTCGGCAAGCTCCCGCTCCCTCTGCATCTGGTACTCCTTGGCGACTTCAGCTTCACGGACCCGATCCGTGTGGATTTGCGCCAAGGTTCGGCGGTCCTCCAGGGCCTGCCGCCTGAAGTCAAGATCCCTCGCGGCCCGTGCCGTGAAACCCTTTCATGCAACACATTAACCCTCGGGTTAACCCACGATTCACATTTACAACAAGGCACTAGAAAAACATACCTGCACAACACGGTTCAGGACGCCGGCTACGTTCTGTAGCTTCCGGAGCTCGCTCGCTTGGTCGGCGAGATCAAGTTCCATCCGCTGCTCCAGAGTCAGCTCTGGTGCCTACGGCCCGCCCCCGTGCTCAGCTGTGATTGCTTCCACCTGGGGAGGCACGTGGACACCAGGGTCGACATCCAGGTCCTCCCCAAGGAGCCGGTGGTCATCATCTTCAAGCGGAGGAGGACTCCTAGCCGGCTCTATCACTGTGTGGCCCTCTGGGGCCTCTTCCTCAAGAGGCACCGCGAACGTTCCGGCCTGAAGATCCTCCACCGGGTCATCCGTCCCTGTGGCGCATGCAGGACTCGGTGGGCGCGGCGGCCCTGACATGCCGACCGGCACCTGCTCCAGCACGACCAAGGCTGTGCTGGACCCCGGCCCTGCCCCCGTGGCGGCAGGCCGACTTGGCGGCGCCATGCCCCCGGCCCCCACTTGGCCCCCGGGCCTGCATCCAATATTCCAACGACTTAAGAAAGGCTCATCAGGAATACACCGGGTTGCTAAGACAACTTACCTGCCCTTGCGTGGACGCTTAAACTGCACACCCCGCAGCACCTGCGGAGGCGTCTGGCTCGGCAGCAGAGCCGCGTCTGACCGCAACAATGGTTGGGCGAACGGGCCCTCGCGGCCCCTTGCAGTCTCTTGCGTGGGTTGTTCTGACCCAAGCCCTGATGGAGACCCGCCGGTGCCACCTCCCGCGTCACTCGCCGCCTTCCTCTTCCGCCGCGCCTCGGCCTCGGCCCGCGCGGCCTGCCCCAGCTGCTGAGACGGCTTGGGGGACCCATCTCGAGCTGCCACCTGGGATGGCGTCAGCTTGCGTACGGCTTGACGCAATGGCCTCCCCAGCCCGCCAAGCACCTGGGCCACCGGGTCATCCCCGGCCTCGTCTCGGGGAGCCGAGATGAAGTCGGCCGCCTCCCAGGCGGCCTGCCCCTCGTCCACTACTTGGGAAGTCCTGGACGCCTCCTCCACCGTCATCAATTTTTCAACCCGGACAGTACCCTCAGGCAGGGGCGCCGGGCTGAAGTACTTCGCTGCCCGCTCCTGCAAGACACCGGCACGGCACAAATAAGGATGAAGTTCATCAAACGCCCAACAATTCAAAAGTCAGCGAAGCAACATACAAGGAAATAGAAAACTGACCGCTGGAGGAGGGTTATGCAACGAAAAGGGCATCGGTGTGCCCTCATTGTAGATCCTGCCGCGCATGAAGCCGGAAATCCTTTCACAAGTTTCCGGGATAGACACCGTCCGGATCTGCTCCCGGGTCGGATCATTGCCCCCCGAAAACTCGAACCCAGGATGCACCCGATCCTTGATCGGCTGGGTCAGCCGCCGCACGAAGGATATCATCACAGCCACGGCGGTCAACTTCCGTTCCTTCAGCTCGGCAATCAACCCAAGCAGCTCCTCGGCTTCTTGCAGTTCCTTCCCCTCCGGCTGCGAATCCCAGGAGTCCTTCTTCTTTGGCCGGTGGCCAGTGCGGAGAGGTAGAGCAGGGGGATGGTTGGCGACATAGAACCATTCCTGCCTCCAGTTTTTGTTGGAGTCATTCATATCCAGGACAAAGTATCTCCTGGACATGCCGACCCTCAATGAGAACCCAGCCCCTCCAGTAATTCTAGCGGGACCCTTCCCTGAACCTTCTCCGATGATCTTCATCCGATACAAGCGCCGCCACAACGGGAAATGTGGCGGGATCCTAAGGAAGGCCTCACATAGATGGATAAAAACCGAGATTGACAGAATAGAGGTGGGGTTCAAGTGACTCATCTCAACCCCGTAGAAATGCAGCAAACCCCGAAAGAAGTCCCCCGTGGGCAATCCGAACCCACGCTCGAAGAATGGCGCGAAGACGGCCATCTCTGTCTCCGAGCGCTCCCATGGCCGGGCATCATCCCCGGCGGGTCGCCACTGCAAGATCTCCTGTGGCCCGAGCACGCAGCGGCGAACCATGTCCTAGAGTCTCTCCTCCGTGACGGAGGATTGACCCCAGGCCGGCTCCTGGGGCGGCACTCCCCGGGCACGGAGGTCAGCTCCGGGACCTCCTCCGACGGGGCCACCCCCTTTCCCTTGGCGTCCGCCCCGGCGGCGGCCGCCGGCGCATCAGCATCGCCGCCCTCGTGGGCGGCGGCGTCCCCCGCGGCCCCAGACTGGCCAGCGGAGGGCGTCACCTCCTTCTCCGCGTCACCTTCACCGAGGCCCGCGGAAATGCCCGCGTCCACCATCTCCGTCGCCGGTGGCACCTCCTCCCCCGACGCCGGCGTCCTCAACGTCTCCCTCAAGTCCGCCATCTCCGCCGAAGCGCTCCGGCACGGTGTGGACAAGTAGCGGTGGCAGCGGCGTTTGAAATCCGGCGGCGGCGAACGGGCGGCGAGCGAATCGCTCCTACGGCGGCACTAAGCGGTGGTGGAGGCGCGGGATGGTTCTCGATTTGGAAAAGTAACTGTGGTAAAAGCCGCCGGTGAACAGATCCGATTTATCCCCTTCCGCCGATCCGAATTACCCTAACGGCGCCGTAACTAACGGACGGAAACCGCGGAAGTCCCGTTAACTGCGGGCCAATGGCTCGCTGCGCGCCAACGGCTCTTTCGCTGCAGGACTCGGCCAGCCCCGACCCTCGGGGACTCGGCGCTCTTGACTCTGGTCAACGGGTCTCCGGACTCGGCCAGCCCCGACCCTCGGGGATCATCTGGGTACCCCCGGGTGGACTGCCGGACTAGAACTCTGACACGCAGATCTCAAAGTGGTGTCAAATTTTTCATGCCATTGTTTGGGAGCTTGCTTTAGACCATATAACGATTTTATTAATCTACACACTTTATTCTCCTTCCCAGGAATTACAAAACCATCTGGCTGTTCCATATATATTTCTTCCTCCAACTCTCCATAAAGGAAAGCGGTTTTCACATCCATTTGATGGACATGTAAACCATAGGACGCAGCCAGCGCAAGGAGAACTCTTATGGTAGTAATTCAAGCAATAGGGGAGTAAGTGTCAAAGAAATCTTCTCCCTCTTTTTGGGTATAACCCTTGGCCACAAGCCTTGCCTTCTACTTTTCAATTGTACCATCAGGCCTCAACTTGTTTTCAAAGATCCACTTGCATCCAACTAGTTTACACCTGCTTGGACATTCAGTGATCTCCCAAGTCCCATTAGAGATGATGGAGTCCATCTCACTACGGATTGTCTCTTTCCAATACTCTGCATCAGAAGATGCATAAGCCTCTGGAAGTGTTTTTGGCACATCATCCACAAGATAGACAATAAAGTCATTACCCAAAGGTCTCGCTACCTTTTGTCTCTTACTTCTGCGTGGAGTCTCATTGTCTGTATCATCATCTACGTTGGATGTAGTCGGTTCACTATTTGGTTCAGGTGGAATAAATGGTTCAGGTGGAGTATAAACCTGATTTTTGCTGCCTGTTATTCTCATAGGATACACATCCTGATAGAAAGAAGCATCTCGTGACTCCATGATTGTATTTATGCTCACATCAGGAGTATCTGATTTTACTACCAAGAATCTATAAGCCGTACTATTCTGTGCATAACCCAAAAATACACAGTCAACTGTTTTAGGTCCAAGCTTTCTCTTTTTCGGCGCTGGTATATTGACTTTCACCAAACAACCCCAGGTACGCAGAAAATTGACATTAGGCTTTCGCCCCTTCCATCCCTCATAAGGAGTGACATCTTCGTTCTTTGTCACAACTCTATTTAGGACAAAAGTCGTTGTCAAAATAGCTTCCCCCACTATTCATAGGACATACCAGCACTCTCTAGGATGGCACTCACCAAGTCTGTAAGTGTCCATTTTTTCCTCTTAGCCACCCCATTTGATTGAGGTGAATATGGTGGTGTAACCTCATGGATTATACCATGATCAGCACAGAATTGAGAGAACTCAGTGGAGATATATTCTCCTCCACGATCATCACATAAACGCTCGATCTTTCTCTCAAGTTGGTTCTCAACCTCGGCCTTAAATATCTTAAAGTAGTGAAAAGCTTCATCTTTTGTTTTCTGCAAGTAAACTTAGCAATAACGAGTAGCATCATCTATCAAAGTCATGAAATGTCTCTAGCCTCCTCTAGTCAACAATCCATTCATTTCACATAGATCTGAATGAATAAGATCTAAAGGTGCCAAATCTCTCTTTTCATCTAAACTCTTGAAAGGTTTTCGAGGTTGTTTCATTTGAACACAAGATTGGCATTTTGATCCTTTGACTGCTTCAACTTTTGGAATTAATTCTAATCTCGACATTCTAGCAATGGTGTCAAAATTAATATGACAGAAACGAGAGTGTCACACATTGGACTCACAAATTTTATTCATGGATGCAACATTTAAATGATAATTCGACTCAACATTATTTTGGCGGAACAAGCCTTCGCTGTCATAGCCTTTACTAACAAAGTTCCTGACTTTAGAAATTACAACTTTATTAGACTCAAACACTAACTTATACCCATCTCGACATAACAAGGATCCACTAATAAGATTCCTGTTTATCGACGGAGCATGCTGCATGTTCCTCAAATGGACAATCTTCCATGAAGATAGCTTTAGTTCGACCGTACCAACACCAAGAACAGGTGCAACTGATCCGTTCCCCATCAAGACGGAGGAGACCCGTGCTCCCTGATAAGAAGAAAATAGAGACATGTCAGAGCATACATGTATGTTCGCTCCAGTATCAACCCACCAATCATTAGATTGCAATACTGAGAATACACTTGGTATTTCACCATACCTAGATGAGTCGGCCTCATTGCCATTGCAAATGGTGACGTTGACCTTCTTGTTTGGCTTTTTATCATCCCTGTCTTTGCGATGGCGGCAATTCTTCGCAAGATGCCCTTCTTTGCCACACACATAACATGCTCTGATTTTATCTTCTTTCTCATATCTCTTCTTGAAGTTAGTGGTTTTCTTAGCTTTACCACCATATTGCATCTTTCCCTTGACCTTGTTTTTGGGCTTGGTCACTACAATGTTTGCACTCACACCCTGAGCAGATGTGCCAGGAGCATCCTTTACCCTTGCCTTTTCTTCCACATTGAGGGCTACTATGAGATCCTCAGTAGAGATATCTTCTCTTTTATGTTTCAGGCTAGTGGCAAAATCCCTCCATGATGCAGGGAGTTTGGCAATAATGCCCGCAGCCACAAACCTGTCCGGCAAAGGACAACCCAAACTTGCGATCTCCCCTACCAGCAGCTGCATTTCTTGTGCCTATGCAACTATCGACTTTGCAGCATCAATGCTATAGTCATAGTACTGCTCACAGGAGTAGAGTAAGCAACCACCTTTAGAGACTGCAAATTTGCGCTCAAGTGCATCCCACAACTCTGTGGGGTCTATGTATAATTCATATACACATCGTAGAGCTGATCCGACAACAAAGTTAGAATGTATCCAAGTGCAGTATCACACGCACTAGAAAAAGTTGCCTCTTGTTCAATTGTGAATGGCATCATTGGGTGGATCACCCACCACAGTCCCATAGACATGAGCCAAAATTTGACTCTAGTTTGCCATCTAGGAAAGTTACCACAAGAAAACCTCTCAGGTTTCATTGCATCTGAAACACCAGCCATTGCTGAATTAGAATAAACGCATACAATAAGGTTTCTAGATTGTTGGAGATATGCGAATTATTCTACCAGATTTTAATTCGATGCATATTTTGTAAGCAAAAGCTACTGCCATGTAAAACAAATAACCAGGCATAAATCTCAAGAATGAGAACAACAGGAACATCATAGATATAGCCAGCATATATGTAAAACACATAATCATACGCATTGCTGCACTATCACCCATCTATGGACTTACAGAATAGCGCTCTGTCCTCGTGTAGACTCGATGTAGAGGCAGCGCTGAACGAAGTCGATCAACTTCAAGCGGTCGCACAGTTGCGCTGCCCAGAAACCTTATTGCTGCCCCTCGTGCAGGCTTCATGACGGCAAGGGCTTGGAGATACTGCTCCTCTCCTTCTCAGTGCACGCCAAGAAGAAGAGTCGCCGAGATCCGGCAACTCAGCACCACGGCACACTTCTCCCGAAATCAGAGATGAAGTTTAGAAAGAAATCGTGGAGATTTTCTCATGTATTTTACCCGGACGTCTCCGGGTCCTCTTATAGAGAAAGCTGCAGCCCGCTGCTGACCGTTTCATCTATAATGACGCCCCATTAATTGGCAGTAGTAACCGCCCACTCAATTCCGGATTAAGGCATTGAGTGCGTACTTATCCTCTCTAATGATCATTGTCAAAAGATTAATACGCAGATGGCAAAAGGTTTACACAAACTTGGCTTGGCTGCTCGCTGCGTTGCAAGTCACAAGCCACGTGTTCGTTTACACGAAAAGAACGCTAATACGCACGTGAGCGTGTGTGTGTAACCCAAGCCCCATTCTCTCCAAATGTTCACACTAGTGATAGAGCTCTCGTATTTAAGTTGGCATGCACCAACTCAATCCAGCAGTATGGGAAAACTCTATGTCATTCACTCTTGCTTTGGGATTCCATAAATAGGCCTCTCCATGGGCCTATTTTCCAACACTATGACGAATCGAAACTGTAACAACTCTTTAGCGCGGATGGACTGGCGTTCTATGACGTTTTGGGTTTTCTGTTTTATGACGTTATTTTATGCTCCGTCATAAGTTTTGTCATAAAAATTTTGTCACTTGTCAACCATGACGATCCTTTTTTCATCACAGTACGGTCATCTACTATGACGCTATTTCAGAACGTCACTAGCAAAACGGCATAGATATCCGCATTTCTACTAGTGTAACGAAATGGAGGGAGTATCTTTTTGTTATAAGGGGATGGTTTGTCTTTCATCGATCGCTTCATCGAGGACAAGGAAGATAAGCACGAGGATTGATGGAGCTCATAATGCTACGATTTATTACCCATTTCGGCTTATTTTACTACAAGAAATCTGTTAATCTATGACGAATTCGTTTTGACGGATTTAGAAAATGTGATAATCAGTACAACATCTGTGACGATTTCCATTTTTTCGTCACATATCTATATTAGTGGATATCGGGCCCATAATATAGTGAAGTTTTATCAAATTCGTCACGAACAGGCCCACTACCTAGTGACGTTCTATAAAATTCGTAATGGATCAACACTAAGGCAAGCAATACCTGATGACATAGGTATAGTGCTAGGGATGAAAAAATAGAAAATATGGCAATGTTCTATTATATGGGAAAATAGCTGGGTGTATTTAAGATATTTTTTCCAGTTACTTGACAAGGATGTCTTAATTAGTTATTTAAACATGAATAAAATCTATAACAAATGGCATAAAAAATTCACACTTGTTAATAGTAGTTTGAAGGGGTGGGTGTGCCCAAATTTGAAGTGTATATGAGTAAGAAAACATTTTTTTGAAAATTTCAAAGCATATAAGTTTTGTGCAAAAAAGAAAGGGACGAAAAAAAAGGAAAAACAGAAAAAAGAAAGAGAAGGAAAAAAGGAAAAACAGAAGACCGACGCCGAACGCCTAGGGAAGAAAAAAAGAAAGGGAAGAAGAAAAAAAAAGGAAAAACAGAAGAAGAAAAAAAGAAAGGGAAGAAAAAGGAAAAAAGAAAAAAAGGGCTGGAGAACCGAACCCAGGACCTCAATGTTAAGCAAACCAGGTACTACCACTACGCTGCACATTTGTTTGTGATTGTGCTCGGTATTTACTTCTTTTATATACATACTTACTCGTGTTTTGTGACTAAATCAATATACCAAAACAAATATGGCGTACCAGGGTTCGAACCTGCGACTTCGGACTTGGAGACCAACATCCCAACCATTACACCACATAGTTGGATGATGCTATTGCAATCTATAAGTTCTCTTTGTCACGCGGTAGCGAGCTATTCGTTCATGACCGAACTCAGCGAAGGCAGGCAGATCTGCGCGGGAGGCCGGGAGGGCCAGTAGTATGACGCCACGTGG
>CM014276.1:34737719-34749809 GCA_004135705.1 Alloteropsis semialata | reverse complement strand
AAATACAAAGTGCAATTTGCAGAACACAAGTGGCCATAACCTAGTACATCAAACTAAATGTGAGAGTTGCCCCTATTAGCCCACATTTGATTGGCCCACTCATCCCTAGCTGCAACCCATGCTGAGTTGTCATCCATGGCTACCCCATGCCCATGGGAACCACTAGTATTGGGCTCCCAAGAAGCCTCAAGGGGAACAACCTCATCTGTTCCATGGCCAAGTATCCAATTGTGTAAAATGCAACATGCAAGAACCAATTTTATTTGTGTCTTGTATGGATGGAAAGGTTTGTTGTCAATGATACGGAATCTATTTTTCAAAGCCCCAAATGCCCTCTCAACAGTTACCCTCAAACTTGAATGCCTCATATTGAATAACTCCCTTGGATTGTTTGGATGATTTCTACCAAACTCTTGCAGATGGTATCTAGTGGCCCGATATGGAGGTAGGAATCCAGGGCGACATGCATATCCAGCATCTACAAGATAGAATTTGCCTAAAAAATATATATACACATGCATTAAAACTAGTGATATCAAGTTTGTATATTTGTTTATGTACCCAGCTAATTTTTTACCTGGTGGAACCCTTAACCCATCATCCCGCTCTAGAGCATCAGCAAGAATGGTGGCATCATGGGCTGAACCCTCCCAGCCAGCCAAGACATATGTGAACTTCAAATCAAAATCAACGCAGCTAGTACATTTTGAGTGGGGTAGTGCTTCCTGCCTCTAAATGCTGATTGTATCTTCGCTGGCACCCTAGCATGGATGTGAGTTCCATCTATCGCACCAACACAATCCTACAATGTATAATTGATTTTAGTTAGATGTTATGCACCCAAGTATTCAACATTTACCTACTACATTGACTAGTTCATTACCTTAAAATATGGATACCATATGTGGCTGTTTCAGACCTTAAGTGGTGTGTCAGTAGATGGAGGCCTAATCATGTCATTCCTAAGTTCACCAATTGCATATAAGACCTCCTTGAAATGTCTACTGACTGTCTCAACAGACCTCCTCCAATTTGTCCGTATAACTCTAAAACGTTGGTTATGACCAACTACATGCAGAAACATTGCAAGTTGCTCTTCTACACTTGCATGTACGGTGTCAGCAGGCAAGTTTCTGTCCCTAAGAAAATTACAAAGCCGAAAGAAAGGGGCCCTTCTCATACGCAGCATGTCTACACACTCTACATCATTGCAGTTATAAATTTTGTCCAGATTCTTTTGCCTTTCCTCATCCATGACACTCATTGGGGCATAAGTAACAGCAGGCCGTGTGCTGCGACCCATTCTAATCCTAGACAGGAAGAATGCATACATAGCAGTGACTAGAGCAGCTGCATGCATAATGAGCATACGCCTCATGTCTTGAGGTGACATCTATACAAATAGCAGAAAAAATATGCTTAAGTGTCTGCACAAAAACATGCATCATAGACATGGACAAAGTTTGTTCAGATCAATATGAAAATGCATCATAGACATGGACATAGTTGCTCAAATCAATATCAAATGCATCATAGGCATGGACATAGTTGCTCAGATTAATATGAGATGCATCATTGACATGAACATAGTTGCTCAGAGTTCTATCAAATGCATCATAGGCATGGAGAAGCCTTGCTCAGATAGTATGACTGTCATCATTCATAGAACTTGCCACCATCAAAACCAATTTTTTTCCATCACAGAAACAACATACAAAGCAACGCATAATCATATAACCGCAAGGAGGAGGAGGAAGGGGGTTCTTGATTTTTATTACAGCAGCAGAAGCCACTGCAAGCCGGTCAACACACAGATCAAATGGGGATGGAAGCAGGAGGAGCGGATCTGAGGAACCCTACACAACCAAAGACCGATTCCATCAAGCAATCACAAATCCATGAATCATTCATCACCGGATCTACACAAAAAACAAACCTAGGGTTACAAATCACTTGCCTTCAAGAACGGATTCCCCAACCAAACAAAGCTGCAAACCAAAGAACGAACACGAGGGGATTAGTCCATGGATGGATTCGCTCAGGGAGAGAGGAGGAGACAGATCTGAGAGGAGAGGAGAGAAGAGAGGAGCAGCCCTCACCTGTGGAGGGCGATGGTGAAAATGGCGCCTGTGGGAGGGGAACGGAGGCGCGGTGAGCCATATATCAGCGGTGGATGGCGCGAACAGGGGGCGGTGGATGGCGCGAACGGGGGCGGTGACCCGAAATCTTCCCGCCTGCACCAGCTCTGCCATTTCCCCCTCGCGCGCGCTCGCCCGCGCAGCCGCCGTCGCACCGCGAGAGCCTGGCTCTGGAGAAACGAGGGTTTTCTCCGTCTCCCGGGAGCCAGGCTCCGGGGGCTCTCTTGCACGCGTCGGGCCTGGCCTGCTAGGTGGCCCAGGCAACCAATCAGCCCACCGTTGCATCCGCAGAGCCTGGCTGGGCTCTTATGCGGGCAACCAATCAGCTCCTTATTGTTCTGCCTGAATAGCTGTTTTCCTTTTAGTCTTGTGCAGTGACTGTTTGCTACTGAGTAGACCATAATTGTAACCAATTTCGTTCTGTAACCTCTTAGGACAAGCATGCTGCATCAGGAAAACAGTGAGGCTTTTGTCAGGCACCACTCTGAACAGCTTGCATGTGGCAACATGAGGGGAGCAGAGTAGTCGCCCGATCTAAGTTGTAGTTAGATACAATGGACAGTAAATGTTGTTCCTCATTACTCAAATACAGACCCACATTCTTTTATTCATATTAGCAGTGCGCAAATTCTATTTGCAGTTCTTGTTTCCACCCTGTGTGTATCTTCATGCTATGCTAATAGTTTCCCAAATTCTTTGTCTATTTTTTATGTTTTAAATTAGGTGTATCTTCGTGCTCTGCTTTGTTTGTTTGGTTCTGATAGTGTTGAGCACTTCTTCTCAACAGGTGAGCTCGGCTCTGCACATCTTTTCTGCTGGTCAGCTCGACAGCTTGTGCACAGGCAGCAACACTACAGATCAAATTCGATTTATCTCAGGTGAGCATCAATAGTTCTCTCCTTCACTCAATTTTCCATTAGTTTCAGTAGCAGCAGATTAACGCTTTTACATAAAGGACCTATAACTTGAATTCAATTTCTGTGCATGTAGTAGCTGTGATTGATCAAACTTGTTTTATGCCTTTGTTCCTATACTCCGTAGCTTGGCTTGCAATTTTGATCATGGCACTATGATGTGCCCTGTATTGTGACAATAATTGAGTATAAATTCTCTAATAATAAGCTGAAATAGTCTTAGCAGCTACGTTATTTTTTTTTGGACTTTAAATCTGACTTTGTAAGCCCCTCATGACAAGACTATTTTTTAATACTAATCATTTCTTTTCACTTGTCAGATTGCATCATTACCATCATTACTAAGGAGAGCTTGGAACTCTGATGCGCTTCATTGACCAGAACCCCACTGAATTTGCTGCAGGACATGATCAATGAGGTTGAGCTTCTGCTAGGTTAATGTCGACCAAGCTAAGCGACATGGTGGTATGCTAGCTTTTGCTGGAGCCAAACTTTTTGCATGAACCTGGATTTTACTTTTTCTGGTGATGCTGGATTGTGGATTGCTAGTATGATCTGATGCTGGATGTACACCTACTATGTTGGATGGAAAGTTGAGACTTTGTATTTGATGTGCTACTACATCTTATTGAACCATATGTGATCTTGTATCAGCATGGTAAATTAATAACTGAGTTTTTGTTTAAATGATTGGTGTCACTCTCAACAAAATCAGTGTCGTTTATATGATTTGTTTTGGGCTGAAATGGTAATTTCGGCTAAAATGGAAGCCAACTAAAATTTGGTCCAACTAAAATACGGCCCAACAAATTCGGCCTCACTAAAGTCGGCCCAACTAATAAATGACCTGTCATGATGATGTCATCGTCCACATCATCATCCACATCATCGTCCATGTCATCATGAGCAGCCACATCATCAACCATGTCAGCAGCCACATAATCACCCATGTCACCTTCTATTCGATCTATGACGGATACTAACATAAGAATAGTGACGATTATTTTCGTCACTAATTCTGGGCTTGGGTTTGGACCATACGGGCCAAAGGCCATTTTGTGATGGTTAAAAAATGTAATGGATCGAGTCAATTTGTGACGTTTTTCTCAAATTGTCACGCATGCAATCTATGACGCTCAATCTATGACGGAACATATAAACGTCACAAACACTACTTTATGACGGATTTTGAGGACTTTGTGACAGAATTGATCTGTCATAGATTGAAGGTTTTCTTGTAGTATTTATTTGTCTAATTCATGCACAAACATGCCACTTAGCGCCTGATATAACACCATTCCCTCATGTGCCTAGTATGTGGGACCATGTTGTGATGTCACAAAAATACAAGAAACCATGAGGAGTAAAGTCTATTTTGCACTAGGAACCATCCACCCCACGTCATAACCTCGTTTTCCCTCCTTTTCTCTCTTTCTCTGTTTCTCTTCTTCTCTCTCGCGTGGAAAGGGAGTAGAGTGGGGGCGGCAAGTTTGATCTCGATGATTTCGCCTATTCCTCCACGGCTGGTAAGCTTAGATCCAACGAAGATGCTGGCACGCCACTTACACCATTGATGGCCATGTTCCTTGCCTCTTTGTTCTACTTGGAGAAGCCATGTGTGCCGCTTCCTCATGGCATCTATCTTTGTTCTTTTAGGATGCTCCCCACTAATGACGAAGGCACACAACACCACCTGCCATCGGGTGGGAGCAGACATGAGGTGACCATTTTTATATTTATCTTATTTGAATTTTCATAATTTTATAGAGACCACACCTTAGATCTGATCGTACTGTGATTTTTTATGGTTGTTCCTTGTGTGGTGCTAATTCAAGAAATAATATTAAAAAATAAAAAATGTTGTGTATAGTAGCTTAGAACCCATTGTGAAAATGAGATTTCAGAGGCGGTTCATGGCTGGAACTGTATGGAGTTGATTTTCACAGTCAGATCTAACCATGAACAGGCTGCTAAAAATCATTTTCACAGCTGTCATATTTATGATCTAGTTTCAAATAATATCATGTTTTCAAAACCGGCTGTAAAAATAGGGCTAGAAAAGTTAATTCTGTATTAGTTGAATATTCTACGCCAAATTTCTTTGTCTACGAAATTGTGAATATCAATGCATTTGAAGCGTGAGGGAAGTACCTACACCTCCCATAAGGAAATGGTTCGCCATCTTTTGTTAGAGTTGAACAGATTGAATACGAACGGATATAAATAAAAATATTTATTTTTTCTCGGATCGAATTAAGACATAAATAGTATAAAATGTGTGAGATATAAAATAAATATTGATATATGTTGTGTATCTTTATGAGATATCCAACTCTTTTAGTACCTGATTCGGTACCAATTGGACATCGATCTCAAAATTTGGACCGCGTCAGATGGGCAGACGGAAACTACCCCTGTCATTTTCATCCTATCCTCTTGTTGTGCACGGTAGCAGTTCCAACTTTAAATCGTGCATGGAAAACTGATAGTCCAGTGTTCGTTCAATCATTTTTTATCATTTAATTTGGGACGGTTGTCTATGTGTTTATGTGTCATGAACGAATAAGTTGGCCCTGGTGGGCTCACACTGCATGCCAAACTATTGGTTTTATGTCTGAACCTTTTCCCATTCAAAAAAGTCCGAAAAATCACTTTGAATCTGTGAAAAAAATGTTAGCTCTTCGTCTGACTTGCCATTCAGACCATGCTATGGACATCAGATTGCGTTGCGAGAAAGGATGGCTCAACCACTCAGTTTTCCACTTTGCTGCCACACCGCCAATAGAGCATGACTTTTTGAGTTCAAGATTCAGTTATTCGAATTTCCAACATGCATCGTAAAAAATGGTTTGCACTAGCTTACAAATTTATAGCTTCACGTGTAGTTCCATAGAAGTATGAAAAGTCAATACTCTCTAGGCTCACCTGTCACCACAAACATTCTTATTTCTTGGACTGTCACGATGACTAAGCTCTCAATCTCTCATGGATAGAGCTCGATAATCGATCGGACACCAAGAACCGGCATAATTTTGTAATCTTTAAAGCCAGCTTCAGAGAAAATCTTCTTCCACTCTTGCTCATCTCGCTCGACGCCATTGATACCCATAATAAGGAGATCATACAAAACTTGCGTCTCTAGATGCTTAGTTTCTGTCGACCCTGCAGATCCGACCACCATATCTATGATTATCACCTTTCCTCCTTTATCTCTTGAAGGTATAGCTTGCTTGCAATTCTTCAAAATCTTGACACACTCATCATCACCCCAATCATGCAAAATCCACTGAAACAAACAAGCAAGCATTGAGTTACTTGATGTTCATTCCATTACTGTGCACTTATTCATCTACAGCGTGCATGGATCGATTTCATTTCATCATGATTTACCTTGAGAAAGACAGCGTTTGCCGGCGGGATGCTCCAAAACATGTCGCCGGAGATGAACTGCACGTTGCCGCAAGAAGGAGCAGGAGCATTGGCAACCACGCGAGGAAGATCCAGCACGCTGCACTTCAGCTCGCACTACAACACACTATTTAATCTGCGACGGAATCATTCTGTCGCGGATCGTTGAAAATCCGTCGCAATTCAGTGTCCGCGACGGTTTCAAATTTCGTTGTTGATTGAGCGTCATTGATTAAATCGAGCGACGGATCTTCAGAATCGTCGCGGATTGAAGCGATCCATGACGGTTTCAGATCGTCGCAGACCAACCCGAGGCCCACTTAGCCCAGTCCAAAGCCCAGTTTTAGTGACGAAAATAACCGTCGCGGATTGCTGCTGACATGGACAATGATGTGGCGCCTACGTGGATGACAATGTGGCGCCTACGTGGACGATGACATGGCACCTACGTGGATGATGACGTGGCACCTACATGGACGATGACGTGGCACCTACGTGGACGCTGACGTGGCACCTACGTGGATGATGACATGGCACCTACGTGGACGCTGACGTGGCACCTACGTGGACGATGACGTCACCATATTTCTAGCGCACCAAATGTGCAGCCCATAATAAATTAGGCCCACCATTCTTTCAGCCCATTTCAAAATTACAATTTCAGAATATAAAGCCCATTTCCAAGATTACAATTCCATACATATCTTCGTAGTTTTGTACACATAACAAATTCAACAGAACATAAAGGTATCACACAGAAAAACAAGATCATGCACTCAGGTTCTTATCAGCTTTTACATCACAAACAAGCGACGGCACAGGATTTTCATACATTGTACAATGAGCAAGGCATGGTAAATTAGCAGTATCCCAATCAATCAACTAATCTGTGATAACCTTGCATCTGCTGTGCACCTGGGAGATAGGAGAAGCGAGGCAACACAGCAGCACCAGTCGATGATTCATGACGGGAGCACCTGCACACACACAACGTTAAATCAAATCAAGGAAAACTCCATCACGAAAATGATTTAAGATGAGTAGATGGATTAGCATGTGCTAATAACGAAGCAAAGTCATGTACACACTTATTTCTAAGACTAGCAAGCAAAATACAAGTTCTTGTCTCTAGAAATAAGCACCATCTAAAGATATGTAACCAAAACTGACAGCTAAAAGCTAGCCACTGAAATATTGAGAAATGGCTGGAAAGACTACTACTAAAGCTAACAGCTCTATCCATAGTTTTTCTTCGTATTCAAGCATTAAGGAATATTGGGTAGAAATATTGGTTTACAAGCAATATTGGGCAGAAATGATTTACAAGCAATATTGGGCAGAAATGATTTACAAGCAATATTGGGCAGAAATGAGTTGCATACGGTTTTCACATAAACAGGAATTCACTTAAGAAATGTGGCTAGTAGTGCATACTCCAATCTAGTAGTGCATGCATAGGTATAAGAATTATGGAGACCATCAATCATGAATACAAACAGATATCAAATTGCACTCATAGTTGACAAGCTCACCTATCAAGCTGAAAATGCAAGAAAATATACATCCCTGGAAACTACTTCGCTGGAGTAACAAGTCCTGCACAAGTAAGGTAGTTATCTGGAGCTCACCTATCATTGGATTTTTCACTTCACTACTTTGCATTGGAAGATAGTTATCTAGAGTGATATGGCTGCCCCTGGAAACATCCCTCTGCCAGTCCTACACAAGTAACAGTGTGTTAGAGAGGCTGACGTAATTTTATTAAAAAATAACACTGGAATACTAGATGACACTTCTAACCCGTAAAATCCTGGATGGCTGGATATATAATAAAAGATAGATAAAATTTTAAAGCAAACACTACTATCAAAAGTAGCCCAAGAATAAGTGAATTGCTAAGGCCAAGGTTCAACTACAAATTGGTCCATTAGGAAAAGCTAGCACTAGCTTTGATCTGCTGACTTCAGAGTTCAGACTTAGACCTCTATCTTGGCTCTTTTACTCTTTACTACTGTCTCTAGGTACATAATACTCATCATGCTAGTGTCTTGGAACAAGTTATGACCATAGCAGCTTAATATGCAAATGACCATAGCAAATTATGAAACTGAGGTACATAATATTTTACAGTTCAAGGAAAAACAAAGAACTCTATTGATGTTACGATAGATGGATGAAGTACGAGAAACAATAGTATTAGAGTTTAAACTACACAATCAGATAACAACTTCTAGTCGGAAAACATTGCCTGTTTACATGGTTGGTTCCTCTTGACAGAAGCAACCTCATGATACCGGAATCATAGTATCCAGCTGCATGAAAAGGAAAAGAAGATGATAAGAGATAAAAAGGAGCTGTCATTTTCAGTTGTACTACACAACTGAATGGGCAAATGGCATCAAAAGAAATGGCAGCAGTAAGGCAGAATTCTTTACTATATGACTAAGACCTTCTGATTTTTAAAGTAACCAGGACCTACATTTTAGTACTATAGCAATTTATATTAGATGCCTACAACAGATTTGTACATATATTGGCCGTGAGTTCCTTATCCTAGCAGCAGAAAAGAACTTCAACCAAAGAACTTGCTTTAACTGTCTTTAGGATATTCTGCTAAATTTTTGTGCTGCACAGAACTAAGGTAGCAAACACAAAGGGATTATCAAATTCCTCCCTTTGCACAGATTCATTGCACAATATTTTCAAGAAATGCATTCAAACACAACAGCGCAAGAAAATAACAAGCTCCTGTTAGGGAGCCCTTGCCAGCTGCAGGCATACCTCGACGTCGTCGATCCACGCCTGAGGAGCTCATCCTCGTCGACCGGCGAGAGGGAGACACTTCCTGCCTCCCGTTGGTGTCGGGAGCAGCGTCGCCGCTGGTGCCTTGCCAGCTGCAGGCATACCTCGACGTCGTCGATCCACGCCTGAGGAGCTCATCCTCGTCGACCGGCGAGAGGGAGACACTTCCTGCCTCCCGCTGGTGCCGGGAGCAGCGTCGCCGCTGGTGCCGTCGCCATTGACCGATTCGAGGCCGAGACGACACAAGCGAGGAACCCGCCTCCCTGCTCAGCCACGGTGAGGGAGGAGATGGGAGAGTGGATCTGAAGGGTGGGAGAGTGAAGAGATGGGCGCGGACCAGGAGGACCAGCGGGCAGCGCGACGGCCTCGTCGTCGAAGGAGAGGGAGAGGAGGTCAGCGGCGGCGTCCCAACGGGCGGCGCCGACGGAGAGGTGGTGGTGCGCCGCAACGAGGGGATCTCCGGGGTTGACCGGGCTCCCTCCTCGAGAAGACGCACAGCACACAGCGGCCTGGGCGGGGACGGGGGCGCACCGATGTGGCCGGATCCGGAGCGGCTTCCGAGCGATGCGTGGCCGGCGGCCGCGCCTCCTCCCCGTGAGCCGTTGCTCGCTGCTTGCCAGGGCGAGGCCCCGCGGCTTGCTTCCTCGTCGAGGCTGCGCCGGAAGCCCGAGGGACGGCGGCGGCGTCGCGTGTGCCGCAGGGAGAGGAGGATGCGACGGGACGCGCGGGGCGGGGCGTCGGCGGCGGCTGTGGGGAGGGAGGGAGGGAGAGGAACGAGTGCGTTAGGGTTCCTGGCGAGCGCGATTTTATACAAGGGTGGCGTGATCAGAGCCCTCGGATCGAAAATAGATGGCCAGAAATAGTTGGGCCGAAACGGGCCTTTTTCTTTCGTTCTCTGTTTTAGCAAATTTAACATTTATTTTCTTTTGATGGTAGAAATGTATTAAATTCTAAGACATTAAAAATAATTTTAAATGAAAAAGTTGCCAATACAATAATTATAGAACTATTCGAGATCTATAACTATTATTTTGGTCACTTCCTCATCCGAGTTAGATTGAACTATTTAAATTTTAAATTTCAAAAGTTAAGAAATTCACATATTTTTTAGGGTAATAAATGATTTCAAATGAAAAGGTCATGAATATCAAAGTTGTACAACTTATCAAGATCTACAAACTTTATTTAGTTCATTAATCCATGTGACAAAGTTTGAATAATTCAAATTTTGAATTTCAATATTTGATAACTAAAAGCAAGATTTTGGAACACTAAATGATTTCAGCTGAAAAAGTTATGAATACCAAAGTTTCATAACTCATCAAGATCTACAATATTTATTTAGGTTATTTTTTTATTTGAGAAAGTGGTAGTATACATTGGTCATTAATTCTAGATTCACTCACATAGTTTAAGAAACTATATTAGAGACTTGTCAAATTTGTAATACATGTTCTTACCACTTTTGAAAATGACAAAATGACCTAAATAAAGATTGTAGATCTTGATGAGATATGAAACTTTGGTATTCATCACTTTTCCATTTGACATCATTTAGTGTAAAAAATCGTGCTTGTAGTTGTTATTTTTTGAAATTCAAAAATTGGATTGTTTAAACAGACTCACACGAGAAGATTTTTTAAAATAATAGCATCAATAAGTTTCATAACTTGATAGAGTATGATTTTAGATGATTTTAGGAAAAAGAATCACCAAGTTTAGAGCTAAAATGAGAGAGTTATGCATGTTTGAAAATCAAATTCAGGATTAAAAGGTGAAAAACTACTATGCGGATGAACTTCACAATTTCCTGATTTTCTTCATTTATTTTTATACTGAAAATTCATGTGAGTAAAGTTCATTTCATTGACATGTGGGGTCCACTGTATAAGGTATAACACATGTATAACAGATGTATTTAGAGATTTATTTTTCAAAGGAAAAAGACGTTGCTGACGTCATCATGAATCGAGGAAATGTCTGTGTGGCTCTTGTTGTGCAGTAACCAACATGTTTTACAGTACAAATAAAAGAACTTCTGAATTCCAACGCAAACCTACTTGTAGCTCAGTGGTACGCCTTTCGCTTCCTAAAGCCCAGGTCGTGGGTTCGAGTCCCGCGGCCGGCACAATTTTTGCTCCCGCGCGAATAAAACGCGTGGAGGGTGACGTGGCCGGCTGACTGGGCGCCGCGCGAGGGTGACGTGGCCGGGTGACTTGGCGCCGCGCGAGGGTGACTGGGCGTGTGACGTGGCCTCCGAGCTGTCTCTGTTTGCTATAAATATAGTGAACTGAGTAGCAAAACAACAACAACATTGTAGCCCAGTGGTGAGGCCCGGGCTGTACGAACCGAGCGGCCAAGGTTTGATTCCTAGCTCCGGCAGCTTTTTCTGTTTTTTTTTGGCTTTTCCATTTACCAATTAATAATCTACGACGGTTATTAAAATTCGTCACAGAATTTGGGCCCGAATCTGAGCCCGAATGGGCTATTTACACATCTGCGACGTTCTCAGACTTCGTCGCGAAAATTCCGTCACAGATTCTGGGCTTATCTGGGCTAAGAATAAAATGCTGACGTTTTCTGAAACCGTCGCCAGGATTCCGTCGCAGATTAAATAGTTTGTTGTAGTGTCGGGGAACGCCTTGGCGATGGAGGTGGCGGCGCCGCCGAGCCCGCCGGCGACGTCGACCAGCGCGCCTATCCCGTGGAACACCTCGGCGCACTCCCTGAGCACGATCGGCATGAGGAAGCGGCTGTCCGCAGCCATGGCGTCGTTGACCAGCGCGTTGAACTCTGGCTTGCGAGCGGCCATCTCCCACATGTTCTTG
>CM014276.1:34671272-34716855 GCA_004135705.1 Alloteropsis semialata | reverse complement strand
GCACCAAGGCGACTACGAGCTCAAGTGACAGGGATCCACGATCCCGATCTCACATGCGCCGGTCGGGAAGTCTTCGCCACCTTCACGGAGCCAACTCCTGAAGACATTGCAGATCGCACTGCGCAGTTGGATCTCGACTACAGTGAATCCAGCAATGGGTCAGAGCAATCTGAAGACAGCCGCATCCATGTGCTAAACGCAAACGGGACAGAGGCCGTTGCCGAGTCGTCTAGCTCGCGTCGACCCGTGCCTCCTCCACGTTTGAGCAACGCACCGACACTTCAAACGGCTAAAACTCGTACACAGCAGGTTGCATCCTCGTTGGCTCCCCAAGATCTCAACAACGATTTCCGGGCCGTCGAACAGGACAATCTGCAGATCCGAACCCTCTTGGAGACCATGGAAGCAATGGCCGAAGGGACTCCGATGGCCACCATAGCCAAGAAGGCTCGGGAAGCAGCGGACAAGGCCAAAGAGCGCATCGAAGCCGCCGCTGCCGCACCACCAGCTCCGTCAAACAGACCACGTGAACCACAGCCGGTTCGGTCTCGATCTGTTAACGGACGACCATACTATCGCCCACACGAGGGGCGCGACATGAGGCCACAACTCGAGCGCAATCGTCGCACTCGCGACGCTCGGGAAACTCTCAATCACAATCGAGATTACCGAGCACGTGAGGGTTACTATCGGTCCCATCAAGATTCACCGCCACGTGACTCCCGACCAGGCACAGGGGGATGCCTTGCGTACTCCCCAGCCCTGCGCAAGGTCAGGTGGCCCGAAAAGTTTCGTCCTACTAACATTGAGAAGTATGACGGAACAACCAACCCCCGTGAGTGGATTCAGATCTATTCCACGATCATCGACGCCACCGGGGGTGACGACTATGTCAAAGCCAACTACTTGCCGACTGCTCTGCAGGGATCAGCCCGTACGTGGCTCATGAACCTGCCCGAAGCCAGCATCAAGTCATGGACTCATCTCCGGGAGACGTTTGAAGCCAATTTCCAAGGCACCTATAAACGCCCCGGACATGAGGGAGATCTGCTCAACTGCGTGCAGAAGCCTGGAGAATCCCTCTGGGACTACATCCGCAGGTTCAGCGACACCCGTAACACCATCCCCGACATGGTGGATGATCGGGTGATTGTGGCCTTCAATCAAGGTTGCAAAGACGAGCGAACGGCGGAGGAACTTGCCAAGAAGAACCCGAAGACGGTGGCAGAGCTATACGGGATCCTGGAAGAAACCGCCAAGATGGCGGACGCCCGAGCACGGGTTCACGGAAAGCCCGAACAAAGCCATCCGGCCGGGGAGGGCAAGAAGAAAAATAAACACAAAAACAAGAAGCGCAAGACCGAGGGTGACGAAGTCATGGCCGTGGACAACAAGCCCCCGTTCAGGCGTCAAGGCAAACCGGAGAACCTCCCGATGTACTGCCCGATTCACCGATCCACGAAGCATCACTTCGTGGATTGCACGGTGTACAAGAAGCAGAAGCAGGAGGAGGAGAGCCAGAAGCAGGGGGCTCCACGTGACCAGGCAGCTCACAACCCTCGCGCGGCAAACTACATGGATTGTGACGATGAGCTAGATCTCCCCGAAGATCTAGAGGTCGCTACAATTTTCGGTGGCTGTTCAACCCGAACCTCCAAATCCCAGCTCAAGATGGTCGAGAGGCAGATAAACAGCGCCGAGCCCTGCAAGCAACTCTTGAGGTGGTCAGAAATCCCGATCACGTTCGATCAAAGGGATCACCCCGAGACGCTTTACGACGGGCCACTGCTCCCACTGTGCATCAAGCCTTGGATCGGGCCCCGCAAGATCGGGCGAACCCTGATCGACAGTGGAAGCGCCCTCAACCTCCTGTTTGTCAACGCGTTTGACGAACTTGGGATCCCAAGAAGGTCCTTGTCCCCCGTGGAGAAGCCTTTCTATGGGGTCATACCCGGCATTCAAGCCTTTCCCTTGGGGAGGATCGATCTGCAGGTGACCCTCGTAGAGGGCAAAAACATCCGATCAGAGTTCCTCACCTTCGAGGTGGCTGATATCACGTCAGCCTACAACTGCATCTTGGGTCGACCGTTCCTAAAGAAATTCATGGCAGTCGCTCACTTTGCGTATTCCATGATCAAGGTCCCGGGGCCGTTGGGTCCGATCACCATCAGCGGCGATCGCCGGGGCGCGGTCCAGTGTGACATGAAGACCCTGGACATGATCAAGGGTGACGAGCAGGAACCAGCCAAGGCTGCCGAACCTGCCAAGAAAAAGACAAAAAGCCAGCCCAAGGCTGCAGCCAAGGGTGCATTGGCTGAAACCTCCCGAGCAGCTGAGAACCGACCAAGGGCCAAGGGGAAAGAAGTTCCCGAACAGGAGCTCATCGGGGAACAGGAGCTCGTCAGGGAGACAGGGAGCTGACAACCGTCCCGCGGGAGGGCAAACTGTGGTGGACCAGACCCCACTCAAGGGGACGCCGCCACAAGCAGCTGGCGAGTCGCCGGCCAACGCCTCACCAGTCGAGCCACCTGCCAGGCGCACCGAGCCGGGCACGAAGGCAGTAATCCTTGATGACGCAGACCCGACCAAGACCACCCAGGTGGGCCTTGGCCTGGGTGACAAATAGGAACTCGAGCTCATTGCCTTCCTCCGGGCAAACGCAGATGTGTTCGCTTGGGAACCATCTGATATGCCCGGGATCCCCAGGGAGGTAATCGAGCACAAGCTTGGCATACGAACTGGCGTCCGACCAGTCAAGCAAAAGCAAAGGAGATATACCCCGAAGAAGCGAGACGCCATTAACGAAGAAATCAACCGACTACTCAAAGCCGGCTTCGTTCGAGAGGTCCCTTTCCCGGAGTGGCTGGCGAACCCAGTCATGGTCAAGAAGCCCAACGGAACGTGGAGGATGTGCGTGGACTACACAGATCTGAATAAAGCTTGCCCGAAGGATGAGTACCCATTACCTAGGATAGATCAAATTGTAGATTCAACCTCTGGATGCGAATTGCTTTGTTTTCTAGATGCCTACTCGGGTATCACCAAATCAGCATGTGCATTGACGATGAGGAGAAAACTGCATTTGTAACTCCCTTCGGTGTTTATTGCTATATAAAGATGCCTTTTGGTCTGAAAGCGCAGGTTGCACTTATCAAAAATGTGTTCACATTGTTCTTGAAGGCCAAATCGGCCGTAATGTGGAGGCATACATAGATGACATTGTTGTGAAAAGTAAGTTAAAGGGCGATCTAATCGCTGATTTAACCGAAACATTCAATAACTTGCGTAAAAACAGGATGATGCTCAACCCCGCCAAATGCACCTTTGGTGTATCATCGGGTAAGCTCCTCGGTTACCTTGTTTCCCAACGAGGTATAGAGGCAAATCCGCACAAGATCAAGGCACTCGACGACATGAAGTCTCCACGTAGCCGCCACGAGGTCCAGAAGTTGGCAGGAATGATGGCGTCCCTAAGTCGATTCGTGTCCAAGTCAGGCGAACGAGGTATGCCATTTTACAAATTGCTACGTAAAACTGATCGTTTTGAGTGGTCGGCAGAAGCAGAAGAGGCGTTCCAGGCGTTCAAACAGTACCTACAAAAAATGCCCGTACTGGTCCCGCCAAAGCCACAAGAAGAGATGTTGTACGTAGCAGCGACACCAACTGTTGTTAGCACTGTTTTGGTGGTCGAGAGACCAACAGAAAAGTCTACAACACAACATCCCGTTTACTTCGTAAGCGAGGTGCTGCACGATGCCAAAACAAGGTACCCTCAGATTCAGAAATTATTATATGCTGTGCTAATGACTTCCAGGAAGCTCAAGCATTATTTTCTGAGCCACAAGATCAAGGTTGTGTCAACTTACCCCCTAGGCAACATTTTACATAATCGAGATGCCGTGGGTAGGATCGCACAATGGTCTGTGGAGCTGGGGGCTTACGACGTTGAATTCATACCCAGAACTGCCATCAAATCGCAGGCTCTGGCAGATTTCATCGCGGAATGGACTAACCCCGAACCTGAAGAAGCTGCCCAAAATCCCGAACACTGGACAATGTTCTATGACGGAGCATTTTGCAGAGCAGGCGCGGGGGCTGGGGTGGTCCTAATTTCACCACACAATGACGTCATTAGGTATGCTTTGCAAATCAATTTTGTTGATCCAACTCCTACTAACAATGTTGCCGAGTATGAAGGACTGTTGACAGGTCTCCGCATAGCTGCATCTCTTGGTGTCAGAAGGCTGCTCGTGAAAGGGGATTCCGAGTTAGCTGCAAAGCAAGTCATGAAAGAGTACAGTGCGCGGAACGAGGTCATGGCCAAATACTTGGAAGCATATAGGCGGATGGAGAGCAAATTTGATGGGCTTGAAGTACAGCACGTGAAGAGGGAATTCAATGGCGACGCAGATAAGCTGGCAAAGGCAGCTGCAGAGCGCACACGGCTCCCAGGTAACGTGTTACTTGAAGTTCTTACTAAACCATCTGTTCGGTTTCATTACCGAACCTAAAAACTGAACCCGCCAAGGGACCAGTTTCTACAACCAACGAATCCGTCAAGGAGTCTATGTTGGTCGGTACGGCCCGAGCTGCCGCTCTAGTTGGAAACGAGGAGAACTGGATGGATCCAATCCGGGCGTACCTCACAAATCAAGCTATTCCGGACGATGATGCTACATTGGAGAAAATCCATCGTAAAGCCAAGAACTATCAATTGGTTGACGGGCGATTATACAAGCTAACCCGCAATGGAATGCTCCTCAAATGCATCACACGGACCGAGGGCATTAGTTTGCTCCACGACATTCACGGAGGAATCTGTGGATCACATGCTTCTCCCCGATATCTAACAGGGAAAGCATTCCGACAGAGCTTCTACTGGCCTACAGCTCTTCAAGACGCAAGCGATTTAGTGAAAAAGTGTGAGGCATGTCAATTCTTCGCACGGAAACAGACTAAACCTGCGCAAGCTTTAAATACTATACTCTTGTCATGGCCCTTTGCCACTTGGGGTATAGACATCCTCGGGCCCTTTCCAAGGGCTGTCGGGGGATACAGATTTCTGTTCGTTGGCATTGACACATTTACAAAATGGGTTGAAGCCGAGCCCGTTCAGAAAATCACTAAAGAGGCCGCTGTCAAATTCCTACGGAGTATTGTCGTACGATTCGGTGTCCAGAATAATCTCCGATAATGGAACACAGTTTAAAAGTAAAAAGTTTTACGATTTTTGCTACGACCACGGGATCAGGCATGATCGGTCATCGGTAAACCACCCGAAGACAAACGGGCAAGTAGAACGTGCCAATGGCATCGTGCTCCAGGGCATCAAGAAGAGGATTTTTAACAGATTACAAGCTTACGACAAGCGCTGGATTCATGAAGTCCCAACAGTACTTTGGTCAATGAGGACCACTATGAATCGGGCAACAGGCGAAACACCTTTCTTCTTGGTGTATGGAGCAGAGGCGATTCTACCATCTGACATCCGACTACAAGCCCCTCGCGTGGCAATGTTTTCAGAAACTGAAGAGCCTGATAGACGCACTGATGAGCTAATCCTCTTGGAGGAGGCTCGTGACGCAGCTGCTTTTAGAGTAGCCCAGTATCAGCAAAAATTGCGACAGTACTACGATGCTAATGTTTGACAACGAAGCCTATGCATTGGGGACATGGTGCTCAAACTGGATCAACGCACCAAGGACAAAACTAAATTGTCCTCTCCATGGCAAGGACCGTTCATTGTAGTAGATATCGCCCGACCAGGAGCTTACAGGATCGCAGAGATAGATGGGGACGTACTGCCAAACACGTGGAATATGGATCAACTACGCAGGTTCTACGCCTAAACAATAAAGATCGTGCACAGTTCTAGACCAACCATCAGGTTTGGCAGGTATAAAACCGTCGTCTGCGTCGCCTACAGCGCCAACAAAACAAAAAAGATAAGTCCTATATACTCTACTCACCCTCGCTTTTATGCTCGGGGGCTGGGTTTTCTATTTTCTATTCTGTTTCTACTCTTTGTTATCATATTGCATATACTAACAAAGAGCCGGGGACTACCATGCTGAAAATTTTCTTTTCAGACCTATTCTATGCATCCCGAGCTATACGCTCGGGGGCTTCCCATTTGATCCGGAAGTTTCTTGCAGTTTGTACTTCTAGACTCTTTTTCAGCATGCCAGCATGAATGTAAAAGAGCCCGGGGGCTACTACGGTACTACTACCATGCAAGAAACGAACTTTTTAATTCAAGAAAGCTAGGCAAACGCTAAAATTACCGAACACCATGACTACAAGGAATTACACAGTTCAGAAGGCCGCCCGTGTCTCAGCAACTAAACAATTCCAGAATAGCTTATGGTAATGGGACTTTTTGGCTATGACAAAGCTATCAGTTAAAAAGATCCATGAAAATACCGATCAGCTCTAAAGATTTACGCAAAAACATGCAAGCATATGTTTAGCAAAATATAACCGCATTCTAAACTGCTAAAGTTTTGCCCTATTACAGGAATTCTGCACAGTGTTCAGGGTGATTCCTCCGAATCACTCAGATGGAGACCAAGTTTTCTGACAAACGGTTCCACCAGTGGGGTAAGACTATCAAACATTACCTCAGCTTCTGACGCCGAGCACTTGAAGCCTTTAGAGAGCAGAGAAACGTCCAGATCAGGGAGATGGCTCTTCAAAGCCCCGATGGTGTGAGTTGCAGCAACGCAGGCACCTTCCATCAGCCTGGACTCCAAGGACGAACTGCGCTTTTCTGATGCTTCAAGACGCGCGGTCAAGTCAGCCAGTCTTCCTTCCAGATCCGAGTTTTTCTCTTTGAGCACCTCAATGCTCTTGGAGTCAGCTACAGGGTCAAAGGCAGCATATGAACAAAAGTTTGAGGATAAAAACTCAATAAGCAAGGCATAAGATTTAAAGCGTGTACCTTCTTTCTCGGACTGGAGAACAGTCACCTGGGCTCCCAGTCTGATCACAGACGCTTCTGCAGCAGAGGCACGAGCGTCTAGCGAACGCCATTGCTCCGAAAGCGCGCTAATGATCGGGCCCAGGGGCATCGGGATGGGTCCTACAATCTCTGCAGTCCTCTCTGAGCTGTCAGGTTGTGCTCTTAAGTCTGGCTCGGGAGTTTTCTCTCTGGCAGATGGTCTGACAGGAGGAGAAGCTGTGGGATCGGGATGCCTGAATTCCCGAACAATCAAATACAGTGAAAACAGCATTTAAGAAAAATGCTCATACATAATCAAAGGTTGTCAAAGCTCTTACTCGGCCGTCGGGATGTTAACCTTAAATCTCTTGGCACCAGGGATAAGCTTTGATAATTGCCTGGTCGGACGATTTTCCTGCCGAGAAATCTCCCGATCATGTTTAGCTTTGGTTATGCGATCAAAAGCTGCGAATAAACGCCCGAATACGATCATGCTCGATACCTGGGCAACAGGGCGAGGTTGGTCACGAATGGGCTGCAGATTTGCGAGCCCAGGCGATCCAAAGGCTCCCGAGTCGAGAACTGTCCTCTCCACACTATGAGAGCGTTTTCGGGTTCGGGGGATAATCGCCTGGGGGCTGCTCGGGACCTCTTTCTCCAAACCAGGTGATGATTCGGGTTGTTCGTTGGTCGGGGCCCTGGTGCCTTGATCAACGGGCTGATCCCCCTCCTCTTCGACATTGATGGCACCGCTCTGGGCGGGGGCATCAACAATAGCTGGGGCCTGGTCGGGAATAAAGAGGTGTATCATATCACTATTAAAGAAAAAAAAGAAGATTTTTCTGAGTAACAGTTTACCTCTGGAGGAGGGTTATCAGCGCTGTAGGGTGCTGGGACGTTTTCCCAGTCCGGGAGATCAGCCCCGAACATCTTCTTCAGGCGCATGGCCACTTCTGTCTCTGGGACAACTGCTAGTTAAGAGTCATGAATTCAAATGACCAAACGAACTCGGAAAAACAATCGAACAGAAAAACAAATGCTCACCATCGGGTTTCATTCTGTTCGGGTCCTTGTATCCCGTAAATGTCCAAGCGTAGCGGTCGCGATTCATAAGTGGAATGAATCTCCATCTGATGAAGATTTCTGCTACATGGACCGCCGTCAGCCCAGCATTGCGGAGCTCCAAGATCCGATCGATATGCTTCTGCATCTCCGGGGTAATTCTTGGCAGGGCTTTGGCCGAATCCTTGAGATAGGGCATCAGATACTTCCCTTTTGCCAATGAGGCTTGGGGAAGGGTGATGTAAAACCAATGATGTTCATATCCTTTCCAGCAATCTTTAACTGGGAAGGGGATGTACATCTCCCGATTTCTCAAGGAAAACCCGATGGACCCGAGCATCACCTGGTTCTTGTAATATGAAGGACTATAAAAATATCTCCACAGCAACAGTGAAGGCTTAATCCCTAACCAGGCTTCGCACAGAAAGGCAAAGACGCTAAGCATTGTCAAAGCGCCGGGCTTTAGGTGCACAAGCTCTATCTGGTAATGCTCGCAGACGCTGTGGAAGAAATCAGAAGGAAAAACCCCGAATCCACAATAGAAGAACTCCAAGAACACCACCATCTCGAGAGTGTCGGGGGTCGGATACATCTGACCTTTGGCATGGCGGCGAGGGAAAAGTGTGGTGTCAGGGAGTAGTCCAAGGTCCTCCAGTTTCTGCAAATGCTTGGCCGTCGTGGTTGATTTGTACCAGTACTCGTTCGCGGTGGGGATCGTGTTCCCACTGCGGAGTTCTCGTCCGGCGGCGGTGCTGGTCTGGTCCCCTGCGGACTCAGTGCCAGAAGAAGATTGGTGTGTGGACGCCATGGCGATTGGAAGCTAGTAGGATTGAAGGAGCAAGTGGACGAGGGAGGAAAATGGTGAATGTTTTGTGGATGCGAACGAGGAAGACGAAGGCCCAAATAGATCTCAAGCGGCCGCGCTTGGGGGCTTTATGGTTCTGCACGGGAGTTCGAATCCCGAAAAACCTGCCCTTGAGCCGCGCAATCCACAGTGACTGTTGGGTCAAAAAGATTCTTTCCTTTTTCTACGGCACGCGTCGTTTCGAAAAATGTGTAAGTCCAATTCAATGCATTTAGGGCTGTTAGCTTATTTGGTAAGTTATCAGTTTTAAATGACCAATCGATCTGTGTGAATCAAGGAAATGCCCCGATCATGTCTGATCAGAGTCAAATTTCCCGAACATACTGAAGATAGTTAGTCTGGTCGGAAGAAATTTTTCGTTCGGGAGTTTTGTTTCTGGATGAGCAATTTCGAGAACAGATTGGCATAGATAAATTTCCAAAGCACAAGGAATTTGAGTTACATCCATCAAGTGAAATTTCTTCATTAAATCCAAAAGAGGGAACATTTCACAATGGATTGATAACTATCCTAAAATCAAAATACTAAAGCGCCCTGATCTTGGGTTGATGATTGACAACCAAACTGATCAGGGCGACGATGGTGTGCTTGCCGGTGGATCGTCATCTATCGCGTTCTCTTCTTCAGAGTCGCTGACGAGATCCACGAGCGCCCCGTCTCCAGGAATCCCGATCAGGTCGCGGTTCAGAGAGACGAAGAGGCGCCGAGCAAATTCTTCGTCGCCGCTGGTGTCCACCGGAGCAGAAGATGAAGATGCGCCTGCGTGCGCCGCCTCTGGCCTCAGCCGGATTCCGCTCCCTCCTTGTGCTGGCTCGTCGGAGGAGGAGAGGGAGATAGGAGATGCCGGGGCTGGGGAGGAAGACGCAGGGCGTTTCCCGGCGGCAATGCTCGAAGGAGCGGCCTCGGGAGACGGCGGTGCCATCGCCGGAGCCTCCTCCTCTGGTGGCTCGACTTCGACTCTTTCATCCCCGTACCAGGGGAGAGCCAGGAGCGGAGCCTGAGGAGGAGCGGTGGGTGATGTCGTCGCCGGCGGGTCCTCCGGCTTGTCGGGCGGTTGTTCGCCGGAGCTGCGAGGGGAGTCTCCGAAAAGGAGGCGAGGAATCTTGAATCTGCTGCTAAGCTTTTTCTTTCCCATGGCGAGTGGAGGAATAAGGCTTAGGATGGAAGTTTCAAGTACATGTCAATCCAGGAGATCTGATATTTAAAGACTCAGGGGTGCGACGCTTCGCACGAGAATCGAGGAGCCAGAGCAGAGCCGTATCGCGTGCGCTGCTAAAATCCCGGGAGACGTGCGGAGTGGGTTTTTAATGCCCTGGGCAGCAGTTACACCAATCCTGGGGCGTTCCATTTTCCAAGACGGAACAGTTCTATTTTATTATTATGGCTGATATTTTTCTTTGACCTTATCATTCAGATGCAGGTTTCTACATTCAAGAGTTCGGAAACTTTTCTGGCTCTCATACAAAAGTGATTGACGAGGTATTGACATATCCAAAAATCACCCGAAGAGCAAAAAGACCCGAAGGCTATTGAACAATCAACCTTTTCTGAACAAGATAAGCTCGGGGGCTACTGTTGAGGCCATAATACCAGGGTACCCGACCACGAGGATTGCTGACTACCGACTCCAAGACGACCAAGACTCCGAACAAGACACGATGGCCTGATCGCAGAAGGGAAGCCCGAAGACAGTTAGAGTCCTACTAGGTTTAGGTCTGTTTTGTCTTGTAAGGCACGTCTCCCTGGATATAAATAGCGGGGGTCCTGTGCGTAGAGGGTATGTTCCATTGATCTATAATCTTAGACAATCCACCCGAGGGTACTTGTTACGCATTGTAATCTGTACTCGACGAAATAATACAAGCAGCAACTGGACGTAGGGTTATTACTCGATCTCGAGGGCCCGAACCAGTATAAAAATCCCGTGTCTTTCTGTCCATCACCGTGATCAATCTTCGCACAAAGCGGGGTGTCTGCCGGACAAATATCTGACGAGTACAACCTCGACATCATTGTTACTGAACCCAATGGGACGGAGTCGCCCCCCAAAACCCAAAACCCTAATCAGTGCACCGGAGCCTATCAGGTTGGGACGAGTGCCCCACTTATCAGTACACCGGAGCCTTTCAGGTTGGGACGACTGACCCACTAATCAGTGCACCGGAGCCTATCAGGTTGGGACGAGTGACCCACTAATCAGTGCACCGGAACCTATCAGGTTGGGACTAGTGCCCCACTAATCAGTGCACCAGAGCTTATCAGGTTGGGACGAGTGCCCCACTAATCAGTGCACCGGAGCCTATCAGGTTCATGGATCTAGTTTTATAGATTTCAAAATATATGCTTCATGGATCTAGGTTTATAGATTTCATGACAAGGGACGCAGTGGTGCAATCGGAATTGAAAATGGACGCTTTAGAAAAAAGTTATCACTTTTTTTTTGAAACGATACAAAACAAAAAAAGTGGACCAGAAGCTTCCCTCCCTTGTTTCAGGTTGCATGCGCGAGTGTGCGGTCGGTAGATAGACTTAACGCAGATTAAATGGCGCAGGGGTGGTTGCCTAGATGTGTGCGGGGCCCAGGCTGCTGGGCTGGCCCAACAGCGCGAGGTCGCGCGATTTGTATCGAGCGCGACGGGTCTATCTATAGACTTAACGTATTTGTAGGGTGACGGTAGTAAGTAGTTTAGTTACTACTGCAATGGGTATTATAGTTACTACTATATGAGTGTTCTAGTTACTATCGTATGAATATCCTAGTTACTAGAAAATTAGCACAGAGTTACTAAATAAATGAATAAGCTAGTCAATCCTGTAATGACTCCAGAGTTAGTACTAAAAAATGTTTCAGTTACTACTTGTGTGTAAGAAAGATCGTAACTATGTCATGAACACAATTCCACCTAACACAGAATGTTATAGCAGAAACTTGTGTGACAAAGCATGAACACATGTGAGTCTAGGCAACTGTCTTACATGCAATGTTGCCACTGTCTTACATGCAATGTTGCCACTGTATTCTGTATACATTTGCAACTAGGCCATTAACACATTTGAGTCTAGGCAACAACTTCTCGATGAGTAACGACAGGTATATTACATCAGATTGCAAGCTCGGATATTGGTCTATATCATTTTGTTGAGAATGGCTGGGGCCCTGCACATCAAATGCCTTGGGGAGCACCACCAGCAACCTGAGAAGCAGCACGTGCACGAGTAGGACCCCGTGCATTAGAACCACCACGTGCAACTGACTTTTGGTAGCGTGTATCTGCTAAACTTTTCAACTGCATGTATTAGAAAAAAATTAGTGCAGGAAATAGGATACAACTGGACAGAATGTACACTAGTTGCAACTGAAAAGTAATGCAGGTTACAACTGAATTGCACTTGGATACTGAATTGCACTTGGATGCTAGTTACTATAGTAATATAGCACTCAGTTACTACTGGAAATGGTTGCCAGTTACTACTGACTTGCACATGGATGCTAGTTACTATAGTAATATAGCACTCAGTTACTACTGGAAATGGTTGCCAGTTACTACTGACTTGCACATGGATGCTAGTTACTATAGTAATATAGCACTCAGTTACTACTGGAAATGGTTGCCAGTTACTACTGAAAGGATATATATTAGTTACTTCCAAAATACATATGCATGTAAGCAGTTGAAAAACACTAACCCTGATGTTTCCATATCGCGAGGAAGCATCACCATCCGCCCTAACATCAGAAGCCACAATCTGATCAATCAACTTGCTGTCAAAAAGTGCACATCGGGGTGTTTGCTTAGGGTGAACTGAGAAGCCGTGCTGCAAATCATCAACATATAATATCTGTAAAAAAAACAAATCATCATTAGCATGCATGTGTCAAGCATGAAAGGAAAGGGAAATGAAGGAGAAAAGGTACAAAAATGGTTTACTCACATTCAGGAAGATGCCGCAACCAGAAATAGAAACCTTAGTAAGATCACTGACATTCCTTGCCTTCTCCTTCCACAAACGGTGGCTAAATCTCATATCATCAATTACAGCCTTGCACCAATTTATCTTTGGGATAAGATCCAAATCCATAGTCCACTTTGCATCAACAAGTCTAATATGTGTATCAGAGTTGGGAAAGAGCAACAAATGGAAGGCGATAACAAAGAAACACCTGATAGCAAGATCATCGCCACACTACCTGCGCACGAGCATTTTTTGTACATCTTGAAATGTAATCTTCGTGCCGTCACATTCAATGCCACATACAGCTCTTCCAAAGACCTCCCTTCATCTGGCAACCCAAAGATACATTTCACAGCATGTTCGTTGACATCAATTTCCTTGCCTCCACCTATCTCCAATCTCATAGTCCCTGAGTTGAACTTCATCATCAGCCACAAAAGTAGCTCCCTATCAAGATATGAAGGCTTGAAAGAAAGCAAGTCACCAAAACCCATACGGTGAATCCTACGCTTCTGCTCATCGCTAAGGAGGTCAATGAATTCTCTGAATTTTTTTGGCGAGCAGCGTGTATTTGGACAACCTTTTCCAACTGGGGCTGCAGCAACCTCATCAGTCTGGTCATGCACAAAAACAACATGAAAACAAATATATCAGTGAAACATAATTGCTTTCATAAATACTATACTTTGAAAAGAACAAAATTTACTAAATCTAACTAGGGACTGCAACATACACCGATGGAAAAAAAAACAAAACTAGGATGCAGTTACTAAATAGATCATGAATTAGTTACTATGTAGACAACAGATCATTTGGTATGGCCAAAACTGCGTATAATGTGCCACTTGCGATATCAACAACATGTATACATTTTGTTAAACAAAACAACAAACCAGTTGCACTATACAATCAATGGAACAATTGAAAAATAAGCCACAACCAGAAATAAGAAATACTACCTGAGCATGGGGTGCAGTAGCAGATTGCTGGCTGGGGCCAACATCTCCAGCTAGACGGCGCTTTCTTTGTGGTAGACTCCATAAAATCATCATCTTCATTAACAGCAGGAAGGCTCGTATCCCTCACGAATATATGCTTTCTCTTTGTCGTAATCTTCCTATTCAAGGGCCTAGTGGGCTTGGCAGGAATAGTATCACGCATAGCTCGTAAACGAGGAGATGAACGTGGAGCATCTGCACATGCCGTTGGCAGAACTGTTTGGGAATTCATCAGAACATCAGCCACGGATCCAGAACCATCTAGCTGAATCTCAAGTTGTTCTTGTGTTGACTGCCCGACAAGTCTAATTTTTGTTATCTTATCAGGTAGCACCCCTTGAGTCCTCATCTGCAAAAAACAAACAATAAAAGTTCAATGAAACAAAAGCACATGTTTTACTTATTTAGAAACTTGATACACATATAAACAAAAAAGCAATTGATACTAAATAACTATGACTAACTGGCACTTGTAAGTAAACAAAAGTATACTCAATGAACTAGACAATGAATAACAAATGGCTGCTATTTGCAAACAAAAAGCTCACTTCCAACTGATCACTAGGGAATAGACAAAAAACTGTAACATTTTGTATATAAAAAATATCAAGCGCACAAGAGACATGAACAATGATTAGTAGTTACTAAACATGTGGGTTGTTAGTTACCAAGCATGTGAGCAGCTAGTTGCTAAACTGGTCATTTTCAAGTTGCACATCAGAATAGAGAAATAAAAACATAAATGCATTTTTTCTGAGTTGCTAGTCAAATAGGCATTTAGTTGTTACCCCCATATGCGCCCTACCATTGGATGCCATAAAATATTATCAACAGATTTGTTGTCAAAAACTGCAGATGAGGTGTCTTGAAAAAGCATTTAATGACATCCTGTGCTGCAGGTTACCAACATATTATACTAAAATATTATAAGACCAAGACCAAATGTGGGTACATCTAACATCAGTCAATTACTAATCATACCACATTGCACACATTAAAAATCCAGAAAAATTGTATATGCAGCCGGGAAACACTTGCCTGGGGAGGGGGAAATTGGGAAGCTGACCTGATGTCGTCGTCGCTGCAGTGCGCTTGCACGGACTCCAAACCAAACCTGCAGTGTGGAAGGGACACCTAAATCCCCATTCGTTTGAGTGAGTAAGGGACTGCAGGGGCATGTCACCTAATTCCCATCTGTGGATGGCAGGCACATTGAGCAACACGGTGGGGGTCAGCAGTGGATTCGGATTTTACAAGCAGGGGCTTCGGATTTGGGGCAAGGGGAAGGAGCGGATGAAGGAAGCACAGGGGTAAATCAAACCCTAGGTAGGGGCAGGTGCATTTACCTTTCGATTCGACTGCAGGGAGATGGGATGTAGTTCAGCAGGTAGTTGGGCGAGTTCCGGCGGTGGAAATAGGCAGCGACGAGTTGGAGGTAGCGGCGGCGGAGGAGGACGGCGACGGGAGGAACTAGCGCGTCGGAGCTGCGGCCATTTCAAAATAGAAAGGGAAAGAGATGCGGATGCAGGATGAGTTTTTCTGTGAGCCCATAGGAGGACACGCGCGAGGGCAGATGGGCGAGTGCAGGCGCGGTCGCTGGGCGCTGAGGACGCGGCTCTGCGCACGGTGCGGGTACGCTGCGCGTACCCATAGAATATATATATATATATATATGCAGACTCAATTTTAAAATGATATATGATGTTTAGAACAAACTAATTAGTTCATGTCATATATTAAAAAAAAAGAGTACTTTAGTCTTTGAATGTGTTTCAGTGCAACTTGCGAAATATGATGATAAAATCACGGACATAAAAGGATCTACTAGGATTTTGGTGTGAATAAGTTCTACATACAGCATGTGTCTAAACAGCTCTTGTGGAGGAAACAGAGGGATTCATGGACCACAGTGTTAAGATTATCATCGCCCGCGCTTAGAAAGTAGCGGTCAATCCGACAACGCGTCGTTTTTTTTTAACGTTAACTGTTCTGTCCGTCTCCCCATCTCCATGCCTTTCTTTTCGCGTGTGAGTGCGTCAGCAGAGCTGTTGTGCGTTCCTTCAGTCTAACACATGCATCCACGAGATAACTTTTCTTTTTTTATTTTTCCTTCATGTTTTGTAATACCAACTATTATTATCAGGTTCATACAGGTGTTCAGAGTTAAGGGTGCCCATGTGCCCCCTTGTATACAACGCTAAACTGGTTCGGCTTTGGCCCTCCTGCCATAGAAGGGTAAACTGGTTTGGTTTCGGGCCCCTGCCATAGAAGGTTCTACTGGTTAGGATTCTGGATTGTTGGGGGCGACTCCTTCCTATCGGGTTCAGAAGGTTGTACGGGTACGGGGCGACCGTGTCCCTCTTGCCATAGAATCTTAAACTGCTTCGGCTTTGGCCCCCCGTCATAAAAGGTCATACTTGTTAGGGTTTAGGGTTGTTGGAGCGACTCCGTCCTATTGGGTTCAGAAGATTGCATGGGTTAGGGGCGGCCATGTCCCCACTGCCATAGAAGGCCAACCTGCTTTGGCTTCGGCTCCCCTGCCATAGAAGGCCATACTGGTTAGAGCTTAGGGTTGTTGGGGGCGACTCCGTCCTATTGGGTTCAGAAGGGTGTTCGGGGTTAGGGGCGGCCATTGCCCATACCATACTATCAACTCTTTTTGAAAATTGTTTTTCTATATATTTGTATCACTAATTATTTTTCACTTTGTTTTTTTTACCATGACTGGCATAACCTAGTTGATGAGACAACAAAATACAAGTTTTCTATATAAATTATGCATGAAAACTTTTGTATGAAAATTCTTGATAACTTATATATTTAAAGTTAACTGAAGTACATAAGATTATGTATGAAAGTTTAGCATATTATTTAGTATAACTTTGTCACTTAAATTTGTATGAAATATGTTTTCATCCTTTTATTTTAATGTAATAGTAAAGTAGAAGTTTTCTATATAACTTGTACATGAAAGCTTTTGTATGACAGTTTATGAAAACTTATGTATTTAAAGTTAACTAAAGTTCATAAACTTATGTACAAAAGTTTAGCATAAAATTTTCCACGGTCTCCGCAATATTATTTACTACAAGTTTCTATAATTTTATCACTTAAATTTGTATAAATTTTTTCTGTTTCTATTTTAATGTAACAACAAAGTAGAAGTTTGCTATGTAATTTATGCATGAAAACTTTTATATGACAGTTCTTGAAAACTTATGTATTTAAAGTTAACTGAAGTTCATAAAACTTATGTAAGAAAGTTTAGCATAAACTTTTTCATGGTCTCCACAATATCATATAGCATGAAATTGTATGAAATATTTTTTCTGTTTTTATTTTAATGTAACTTTTTAAATTTTTAATCAATTTTTTAAAAAATCTGATTGTTTTTTATTTAATTATACTTTGAAAGTTACTTTTATTTTATTTCTCCCGTCTTTTTCTTCTCCCTTTTTTTTGATCTCGAATGTTTTTATTTCGTGAAAAGAGAAAAAGAAAAGACATTGGAAATAGAATGTCTCAGATTTTTTATATGAAAGAGCGTGGAAAGAGAATGTACGGTGCATGACACCTCTGTTTTGTTATATAGATAAGCGAAGAAAGTTGAAAACGAAGGAAACCGTAAAGCGAATGAATGACGTGGAGGAAAAATTCCAAGAAAGAAAACCATGGGTTCTGTCGGATATCGACCGGACGGAGGCACGGAGCCTTCCGTCCAGGCGACCGTTCATGGACAGCCATGCATGCTATGATCTAGAAACATCACCAAATACTGATTGCCTAGAGACTTCAACCACCAAGGTTCAGGCACAAAACCATGAACATACAGAAATAATTCACAATATAATCTTGTTTCATTTTCCAAAATTTGTTTTTTACTAACATTCTGTGTTCAGCAAAGATGACACCAGCAATCTGAAATATGGAATTGGATGAACTCAAAACAGACTTACTGATGTTACTTGTATCCTTTTGAAACGAAATAGGCAGAAGAGCTTCTGGTTATATTAAAAAGAAAGATAAAACCCAGATTGGAAATTACAAACACTACTGGAAAACGCTACATCCGTCTGGCACATAGGTACCGTATAAATTGTACCCGGTACCAATACTTGCATTGGTACCGGGTCTAACGGCCAGAAAAAATGTGCACTCATAGGTACCAGTTGGTGGCACCAATTGGTACCGGTTGGTGCCACCAAATGGTACCTATGAGCAGTGGAGCCTTTGGTACCAGGTGGTGCCACCAACCGGTACCAATGGTAGCACCATTGGTACGGGTTGGTGTCACCAACCGGTATCAATGAGGCTCTGCGTATATAGCCCCTTCGTCCTCCCCCAGCCCGAGCCATGGCTCAGTTCTTCATCCTCCATTGAGCTCGGGTTGGGGGAAGTCATGCCCGATTTTTTTTATAACTTTTGGAGATTTTGCAATCCAAGTTCGCTAGAAGGTTAGCAACTTGATCCTCTTTCTTTTGATGGTTAGCATGGTCTATTTCATGCTCTATGTTTTGAGTAATTGAGTGTTTTGTGGAATGGATAGGAATAGGAGATTTTAGAATTATACATCAATTTTATTATGATTTTTGGTAGAGGTGAACCATATAGATAGTTGTTGCATGTGTAGAGATGATGCTCGAATTTTTAGGCATTGTTTAGATTTTTTTGACTATTTGTAGGAACTTTAAATGATTATCATATTTAGGCTAATTATAATTTTTACATACTATAAATGATATTCATTGTAAAGGCTTATCACGAACTTTAGAATTATATATATTTAGAGGCTCCAAATGATGTTCATATTTAGGGTTATTATAAATTTTATATTTTTAAAGTCTATAAATGATATTCATATTTATGCTTATTATGAATTTTAGATATTATAGATTATATTCATATTTAGGCTTATTATTTATGAACTTTAGAATTAGATCTTTTTAGAGGCTTCAAATGATGTTCATATTTAGGGTTATTATGAATTTTAGATTTTTAGAGACTATAAATGAAATTCATATTTATGCTTATCATGAATTTCAGATTTTTAGAGACTATAAATGGTATATTCATATTTGATAGTTTTGAATTTGTGTGGATGCTTGAAATGATGTTCATATTGGGGCTAAATTTTTTGTTGTATTTTGTGAATAGATGAATCGACAATGAAAATAGATGAATCGACAATGGATGTACAACACGGATAGACGCTCATCTGACTTTATTAATGATGTTCATCAATTCCTCGACGTGGCAGAGGCTAACTCAACCTCGGGTTTTATATGCTGTTCATGCATGGTCTGTGAGAACAACAAGGATTATCACATCTAAAAGAAGGTGGTTCATACACAATTGCTAAGGAGTGGTTTCATGTCTGGCTATATCTGTTAGACCAAACACGGCGACGAGGGGATTATATTAGAAGATGGTGATGAAGATGGTGATGACAACATCCCGGACTTTGTACAATACGGTGCCTTTGCAAATGATATTGCAATGGGCAAGAGTGAAGCAGTTGTAGAAGATGAGAATGATTATGCCTTAGGTGGCATGATTCATGATGAAGAGAAAGACTGCGAAAGTGCGAAAGAGCGGGATAAGATCAATCGTTTATTGGAGGACCATAAAACATTGTTGTACCTAAATTGCAACGAGGGCCACAAAAAAGTTTGGTACTACAATGGAACTGTTGCAATGGAAGACAACTAATGGCTTGTCTGACAAGGGTTTTGGAGAGTCATTGAAAATGATAAAGAAGACGCTTCCAGAAGGCAACAGATTGCCTGAAACAACGTACGAGGTAAGAAAAATTGTTTACCCTCTAGGATTGGAAGTAGAAAAGATACACACATGCCCCAATGATTGTATCCTTTATCGTGGCAACATGTACGAATTCTTGGATGATTGTCCGGTTTGCAATTGTTCGCGGCATAAAATCAGGCGAGACGACGCTGGTGAAGTTGAGGGAGAGCCCCCAAGAAGAGACTCCCTATCAAGGTGATGTGGTATTTCCTTATAATACCACGTCTGAAGCGCTTGTTCAGAAACAAAAGCGTGTTAAATTGATCCAGTGGCACAAAGAGGATCGGAGGGAAGACAATATGTTGAGACACCCGCTGATGGGTCCCAATGGAGAAAATCGACAGAGCATTCCTAAACTTTGCAGAAGATGCAAGAACATAAGATTTGGTTTGAGTACGGATGACATGAATCCTTTTGGTGATATGAGCAGTAGCCATAGCAGTTGGCCCGTGACACTTTGTATGTACAACCTTCCTCCGTGGATGTGCATGAAGCGGAAGTTCATTATGATGCCAGTGCTAATCCAAGGGCCAAAGCAGCCTGGCAACGACATTGATGTATATCTAAGGCCACTGATTGATGATCTTTTGTTGTTTGTTGGGCAAAGATGGAGTAAAGGGCGTGGGATGAGCATAAGCAAGAAGAATTTAACCTACAAGCATTACTGTTTGTGACCATCAATGATTGGCCTGCACTTGGTAACCTATCGGGACAGTCGAAAGATACGCTAGAAGCATGACAGTCGAAAGGGTGTTGGAACTTATATCCTGCTAGCTACACTCTAAGCAAGGAGGAGAAACCCAGCATGTTTGATTGCTTAAACAGTATTAAGGCCCCGTCCGGCTACTCATCGAATGTAAAGAGTCTAATAAATATGAAAGAGAAGAAATTTGTACACCTCAAGTTTCATGACCGCCATGTGCTGCTGACACAATTACTTCTGGTGGCGCTAAGGGGAATTCTACCCGTTAATATCTGAACAACTATTGTAAAGCGATGTGCATTCCTTCCTCAATGCAATCGACCAGAAGGCCATCGATCCAAGTAATCTAGCAAGGCTGCAGGATGATGTGGCCCAAAACCTTGTTAGCCTTGAGATGATATTTCCTCCGTCTTTCTTTAATATTATGACACATCTCCTGGTCCATGTTGTCAAAGAGATTGGTATTCTTGGTCCTGTATTCCTACACAATATGTATCCTTTTGAGAGGCTCATGGCTATTCTAGAGAAATATGTTTGTAACCGTTCTCTTCTAGAAGGATGCATCACCAAGGGATACAGAACAGAGGAGGTCATTGATTTTTGTGTTGACTATGGGCGTGTTTGTTTCCGCTTCTCTCAACCATGCTTAGATTCTAAGATAAGAAATTTTTTTTATTCTCGATTCTCAATTATTATAGTTCAAATCTCTGAAATGGATTATCAAAGAATCGAGAATAAGCGAAAATAATCAAGGTGTTTGGGTGGAATTCTATCTTATTTTGACCGATAAGCAGCTTATAAGCGGAACCAATCACGCCCTATATCCCCGAACTGAAGCCGATTGAGCTACCTGAGTCACGCCATGAGGGGAGACTAATTGGAAACAAACAAGGTATAGTGACTATGATTTATTAATAAAAGCCCATTACACTATATTGTAGTCATCAACCATGGTGGCTCCTTACATCGAGGAGCACAAGACTATAATATGCTCCCAAAATCCAAAAAAGTCTGACACTTAGATTACACACCATCACATTGAAACTTTCGCTGGTTGGTTGCGGCAAAAGCTCATGGGTAACGAGACGTATTTGGCAAGAGGACCATCAATCTCATTCTTGATATTCCAAGGCTATGACATAAATGGGTATACATTTTACACGAGAGCCCAAGACAACAAAAACACCAACCAAAACAGTGGTGTCTGTATAGATGCCTATGACAACAAAGGGAACATGGACTCATATTATGATCAGGTAGAGGAGATCTGGGAACTCAAGTATGGATCTTTGAAAATACCTCTTTTTCGGTGCAAATGGGTGAAGCTTACCGGCAGAGATGTAAATATAGATCTGTACGGCATGACAAGTGTGGACTCGACATAATTAGGTATGTAGACGAACCATTCGTGCTCGCCAAGGATGTGCATCAAGTGTTTTATGTGAAGGACATGTCTAGCAAACCCAAGACGAGGACTCTGCAAACATAGTCCTCATGGGGAAAAAGAAAAATCGTGGGTGTCAAGGATGTCACCAGTGAAGATGATTATAATAGGTGTGACCATGTGTCTTCGTTCAGTGTGGAGGTTGACATAAGCATAAGCATCCTGTTGGTCAATGAAGATGCTCCTTACACTCACAACGATCATAACGAAGGAACTCTTGTAAAGAAAATATTTATTGCTGTTCAAGCATAATGTAGTACTAATATTACTTATGTTGAAGCATTATGCTATGTAATGTAGTACTAAGTTCAAGCACGATGGTATGTAATACTAATATTTGGAGATATAAATAATACCAACTATTAAATATTAGTGAAGTTATATAGCAAAAACAAAATAGTAAAGGAGTTAATATATAATACTAATATAAATGAAGGTAAATATAAAATACAAAAAAATTAATTAGTACATAAGTTTGTAGCAAATACTAAATTTTAAAGAAAGTAAATACAAAAAACCAAATAGAAGATACCAAATATTAAAGAGGTTATTAGCAAATAATAAATATAAAATAAGGTGAATAAAAACTACTAGCTCATAAATTGCAAATACTAAATATAAAAAATTAATTGTGCAAATACTAAATGATGAACAAGTTAAATTACAAATACTAAATAGTATATATGTCTAATAATAAATGCTAAAATAAAAAAAAGGAAGAAAGAGGTGGCGGGAAAGGGAAAATGGGGGACTTTGCTACCGGGTTGAAACACCACCCGGTACCTAGCGTTTCACATTGGCGCACAAAACACCCTTTGGTACCAGGTGGTGACATCACCCGGTACCGATGAGGATGCGAGATATAAAAGGGCGGGTGCCGCAAAGCCACGCGAGTTCTTCCCTGCCGTCGTACCGTGATCTCCTCGAGGCCGCCACCAAGTGCCCACGCCGCTCCGAGCCTCTCCACGCCGCGCCGCTCCGAGCCTCTCCACGCCGCGCCGTTGGCTGCCGCCCCTATCCATCCACGCGTCGTCGCCGGGCGCCGCCTGTCTCGATCTGCGCACCATCCCCGAGCCCCTCCACGCCGGGCGCCGCCACCCCGAGCCCCTCCATGTTGGGCACCACCACCGCGAACCACTCCACGCCGCCGTCCTCATCGTCCCGGCCTCCACGCCGGCCGTGGTCGTTCCGGCCTCCACGCTGGCACCGCGCCCCTCCACGCTACGTCCCCATCGTCCCGGCCGGCACGCCGGCTATGCCCCTGACCGACGCCGCCCGTCCACACCGGCCTCGCCTCCCCGCCTGACGGGCCCCATGCCGTGCCCGACCGCCAGCTTCACGATTGCCTCCCCGCCAAGCCGCCGTAGTCACCTCCACGCCCGACGGCCTCGCGTCACGCCCCTCCACGCCGTTGTTCCTGAACGCCGCCGCACCTCCACGCTGCTTCACCGTCCCAGAACGTCGCCGCCACGTTGTATGTGCATGTGTGTTTTGCATGTGTGCGCTTATAAAAATTATAGTTGATTTCTATATATAAAATTACATGACAATTATAAGGATTATAGGAAACTTGTATTATGAATATAAATAGAACATTGCATTATGCTTATAGGAACAATACTTATAAGAAATAATACTTATAGGAAATTTTTGCAACAATAATAATCTATTTTTGTCATGTAGGATAGAGATCCATAGATGCCATGAAAAAATTATACAATGATGTCGGTTTCATAGATCCATTGATGATAAATGTCATAGTTGTATCCGGTAAGACACTACAGACGATGGACAAAATATACTTGTTCCTGGAGAGACAAAGAAGCAAGAATTACATTCTTCTGCCTTACAATTTCAAGTGAGTATTTCTCTATATATATGTATAACTTTAAAAATTTGTTCTGAATACTTGTGCATGTATTTGTATATATCTACAGCTTCCAATGGACACTCCTTGTGTTTATCATAAACACCGGTTGTATTATTGTCTTGGACTCAATGCGGAAACCACAGGAGGGGTACCAACCAGTTTTAGACCTAATTGACATGGCATGGACGTGTTTCCGTGCAAATGTTGGAGGAAATTTTAAAGAAATTTTAAGACGAACTTTGCGGTATGTAGCCGCCCCCCAGGCCACCACGTGCACCGCCGCCCCCACGCTTGCCGCTGCCTCCCTCCGTCCCTCTCCTTTCTTCCTTCGTCGCCATGAGAAGCAGCGCCGCTCCTCGCCTTCTCCCTCTTGCGAGCAAATGCCTCCGTCCTCCGCATCGTCTCTCTCCTCGGACTCGGAGAAGCAGTGACGCCGCCATAGCAGGCGGCACGACATGGCCTCACCGGGCCTACAGGCTCCAGTGCCGGGCACCGCGCGGCTAATAGGCCGGCATGCCGTGCCTGTGCTACCATTCCAGCCCATGGTACGGCACGGCCCGGCCCTCGTCGTGTCCGTGCCTAAACGTGCCGGACCAAACCGTGCTCGTGCGGTGTCGTACTGGGGCGGCTTATTTGGACATCTATAGGTCTAGCTCCTTCCCCAACTCAGCCCTCCCATCCATTTCTGCACCTTTTCCGTCCTCTCCGCGCTTGGTCGTCGCTTGTCCTTAGCCGTTCTGTTCTGCTCCATCCATTCCACAAGTGTTCCACTCATATCGTCCCCGTTCCACGGAGAGGATGGCATGTACCTAGACCGTGTTCGGAAGGTGGTGTGAAAAAAGACCTTGTTCGGAAGGTGGTGTGAAAAAAATTGGCAGCAAAAAATTTAACGTGTTTGGGACAATTATTTGACAAAAGTGGGCCCGCTGCGGGGGCCACGTGCGGGGCTCACGGGCGACCGCGTTAAGCGTCCCCGTGACCCTTACCCCGCCGCAACGATGCACAGCCCCGCTCCCCGCTCTCCCTCCCGGGTGAGCGCTTCCTCCCGCCGCCCCGCCGAAATCCGCCGCGCCGCCGGCCCCATCCGAACCTCCGCCACCCATCCAGGCCCGCGCGCGCCCTATTTCGCGTCGGCCACCGCAAATCTGGCAGAGTTGGCACCGCCGCTTGCCGCACCATGGAGATCGGACGCGCGCGCATCGGTGGCCCCAGCTCTTGGGATCTCACCGGCGAGCGGCGCGAGGTGTTCGGCGGGGAGGTCGGCGCCCCGGCCAACGGATCCGGTGCCGTCCCTCGCCCTTGGGACTTCGTTCCGGGCGCAAATCCATCGGGCGCCCCTCTTTGCCTCCCGTCTCCAACATCCGTGAAGCCTCCACCCGCCGCCGCCTTGTGCGTCCGCCCGGTGAGCCGCCCTACTTGCGTCCTTCCCCTCCTCATTCATCCCCTATTCGCGCCACCTTCCACACTCCTGCTCAGTTCAGCGCCCCTACCGCTGGGCCCTGCCATCGGCCCCCTCTCCCCATCCGGGTTCCTTCCGCCACGCAGCCCACTCCTTCTGCGCGCCCGTCCTGGTACTCCCATCTGCCTCCATCCTCTTCTCATCCCGGAACCTGTCAGTTCCGGCCCCCCTTCACCTATTTGTGGACCCCAGCATCCTCACGGCGGCACCATGTCCGGAGGAGGGGATGAGCCATTCCGTCCGTACTCGCTGCCGGACCCCCGTTTTCGCTCCGGGTACTACCCCATGCAGCCGTCGTTTTCGAACCTCCCCGTCGCCGCCAGCGGCAGTGAAGCGCCGCCTCCTGGGTTCCCCCGCTTCGACATTAACAGCTACTTTGGAACCTCCAGTACCCCATCGGCCCCGTCTGCATACCATTGTTACGGCGTCCAACTGGTTTACTACCAAATGCCACCTCAATCCGGCGTACTCCCCATTCATGAGCCTGCAAGCCCTTCAACCTCTTCCCCGGCACCCTTCCAACCAGGCCCCTACGCATCCCTTCCGCCGATGAACACGCCTCCAGTGCCTTCCGGATACGGTGAGTGGCCTGCATAGGTGTGACTATTTTTCTTGCAATCCCAACTAATTCTAACATTCTTTGGTCAATGAATACTTTGCAGGACCTTATGGCGAGGGCTGTAGCCGTCCAGCCCGTGTGGACGTGCCTCTGTTGACCCCATCATGGCCTTCGGCGCCTACGGCAGATGAGCCCGCTACGTCCGCTGTACCTGGCCATCGGATGACCCGAAGCCATTCCCGCATGTAGGGAACGTCCCCGTGCATGATGTGGATAGCAACAACAATTCAATTGACTCTGATGGTGCTAAAAACGACATGCCGTGTGAGCATGGTCGATGGAGATGTTGACGAACCACAAGAGCGCCGTGAGCCCGATGAAGTTGATGATGACACAGACATGAATGTTGTCCGTGATGGAATTGCACATGCATTGTATATGGCACGACGTAGGCGTTGAGAAGGATTGAACTTGTTTGAACAGTGAGAGTTGTGGTGTGTAGGCGTAATTTGATGTACTTGGTTGTAATAAATGGCTAAACATTCATGTATTTCTGTTGAAATGGAAACGTTGTCTCATGTGTGTGCAATTCATATTTACAAATGGGGTGCACTTAGTAATTTCTGTTCTATGGGTACACAATGATGGGTGCATGTAGCATTTGTTGACTTTGAGATCATTTTTTTTTTGTCCCAAACACGTCAAAAGTTTTGCTGCCAAAGTTTTTGAACCTCCTTCCAAACTGAACCCTATCCGTGGAACTGTGGCTCACTACGCCAGAAACAGATAAAGGTGACATATATAATAGTGACACGGATAAAAAATGTGTCACTAATATTAGATTAGTGACGGACATAATAAAAACGTGTCACTAACTTCTTTCGCCAAGGCTCTGTGGACACATAATAGTGATACGTGTAGAAAAAGCGTGTCATTACTAAATTACCAGTGACGGTTCTTTTTATGGCGTGTCACTATTGATGAACAAATTAGTGACGTGCATTTAGAGGCGTGTCACTATTGAGGCACATAATAGTGACGTGTTTAAAATAGTGACGTGCATGTAGAGACATATCACTATTGATACACACAATAGTGACACATTGTTTATTGCACGTCACTGAATCGGATCGGTAACAGCTCACGTATGCACAAATTATCTGTGGCTTATCAAAACCTGGGCCCGGGCCACAACGGCCTTTCACTAGCCGGCCCAAGAACTGCCCGCGCGCATAAAACATCGCCCTTAGGGTTACGCTGCTGCATCAGCCTCCACCCATACTCTTCCCGCGCCCCGCTGCCGTTGTCACCGTGCGCCGCCACCGCCGCCACTGCCGCCGCCTCCATCATCGTTGCCTCCTCCGGTCCTCCCCCCTCCGCAGCCCTCATGGCAGGGCCGGATCAGCTCGGAATGCCGCTACTACCCACTACACCCCAATCCCCTCTACGCGTTTCTTCAGATCGAGCGCTGCTTGCCGAGGGTTTGGCCCCGCCGGACCTGGAGGAGCTCCGCCGCGTCCACTCCGAGCGCATCGACGCCACCCCGCGCCGTGAGATCCTCGTCCACGGCGTCGCGGCCCGGCGGGCGTGGGAGGGAGGGACGACGGAGGCGGGAGCGGGACCTCGCCGCCGAGGAGACCGAGCATCCCTGCGCGGGACCTCCCTCACCAAGCCTCCCTCGCGCTCTCCCCGCACCGCCGACACCTCCCCTTCCTCACCCCGCCTCCCGCGGGGCGCTTGCCGTGCGTGCTCGACAAATCTGGCGGGGAAGGGCACAGCAGTTGTGTAGGCGCTGGGGTGTGCTTCAAGAGTTCAACTCCGTGTCCAACTCAAGGTACAGACTCATTCTTCATCCTCCCTTAGCGATGGATTTGGCTATTGGGAATCGATTCCTTAAATATTGATTTAAGGAATCATGTCCTTGGTTGCTTATCTTAATTAAAATATGGTTTGTAGAGATCCTGATGTCCACAGCCGGACATCCTCCTCACGGCACACTGAGGGTTTCAGGCGATGGCCTTCTCCCAGGATGGCACTAATGGTGGAACGATGTAGCTTTCTCTAGCGGACGGCGCAGATGGCAGGCGTGGGGGCCGCCTCGAACCAGCAGCGTGGGGGCAACGCGCCCTTGACTCTGCAGACTGCAGCCGGGCTGGCCGGGCGCCGCCCGCGCAGCCGGCGGCACTCCGGCAGCGCTAGGCTACAGCTTGCCATGGCAGCCGTGGGCCGAGCTGCAAGCGAAGGTGCTGGCGCAAATGTAGGAGGTTTGATCTCTCCTCTCTCTCTACTCAATTCCTAGGCCATCTTTCTCAGTGGTCAGAATGTCCCTGCAGGTGGCGCTGGTATCCTTGGGTCCCTCCTATTAAAAAATCAGCTAGGTTCTTGCTTAGTTATCACAAGGGTCACTTGTTGCCGGTAGGAAGCAGGAGCAGCGCATGGAGATCAGCTCCCAAAAGACCAAGTGGTCAGTAGTAAGGCATTATATATAGTGATATATTTCTAAATTGTATCTTACACGTTTTGCTTATTCTGAATTTTTGTGAATTGTAATACATAAACATTTTTTTGAGGACTGCTGGTGAGTAGTAGTGTGATTAGGGCGGACATTGTTTGTACTTGCACCTATCAAGTTCATGCTAATAACAAAATCATAGATTTTTATTGATTAACAACTGCTTAATTTATCACGTTAATACATTGTCAACTTCAGTAAAAAGAATACTTCACATTTATGATTTTGGTTTTGATATTTCCTTGAAGCTACCATGAGCATACTCTGAAGCACTTATGCATATACTTTGCATTAGCAAGAACTAATAAGATTATAGAAGTCCACTGAAACACTTGTTTACCTCCTCAGTGTTATCTACTTATAGGGAGGATAACTTTTGAAACAAACAGTGGAAGACTTAATTGCTTCTTTCAACAACACAAAATATTTCATGAATGTTGGAATGTTGGCAGGCAGATAGCTAGCACCAGGAGTGTGACACTTTTTATGTTTTAAATTGAATAAAATTGTAGCCTGTTAAAAGTCCAGTATTTTTCTTCTAATGCTTTATTGGTGCAAAACCTTTTCAATCAGCAAGGAGATGCTGTTCTTTCGATCTTTAGTTGTTAAGTACATGACCTATCTATCAGACATTTTTATAAGACTGAAAATTCAGAAGATCGACAGTTGCATTAGAGACGCTGAAGTTCATAGTGTTTTTTATCAGTAAGCATTATTTTTTCAACAAGCATTTGGATTTATTTTCTCCTCATATGCATGTGCAGCTTGAGGGAACGCCGGCAATGTGCTGGCTGTGCTCTCCAATGACCCCAATGCGCTGCAGGCCTTCCTGCTCATGTTTGAGTTCTGTATATCTATCAGTTCTCTCCTTTTCTATTCAGTGAGATGAAAATCCATTAGATTGGGAATTAATGATTTCTTTACAGGTACACATATTCAGTTAGGCATGTATTGGGCAAGAACCAATTACACCAGGTGCAGATCGGGCCGTTTTACATCAACAGTGATGGCCACTTGTACTGTATGTGCCTGCATATGCTCCGGTGCTTGCCACCTGCCCGACGGAATGCCAACCCAGATATGTGCCCCAGCACAGTCACTCAATATCAACAACTGTATGGCTGTATATTGTGCTGAAGGATTAAGTTTTTGCTCTACAAGAAACAATGGTTGGTACCTCCATCCAATTGACTCTGTTTTCCTTGAATTGATTTGAAGAATATGGTAGCCTACAGTAAGTACATATGGATTAAACAAGTTCTGTTCTACAAGTTCCTATTCTGCTTTATCATTCTTCTCGCTTTAATATAACCTTGTTAGCGAATGTTGTAGGATATATCTGAGCACTTATGCAAGTACTCAACCAACTTAATCTCATCTTGAGTCCATGAACTTGTGAAGGTGTATTTTGTCTCATTAGAGCTTTTGAAGTTTTATAGCTCAGTTCTGATGAATTCATTTATGTTCTTCTTTTGCATTCACAGGTATCTGTCCTGATGAAGAGTTTTGTCTAAAAGATCAGCTTTTGTGTATGTCGATTAAAGCTCTAATTCTGCTGAGTAAAACCATCTTTTTAGAGGTATGGAGGCCCTTTCACATAGAACTTGCACTCGGAACTCACATCTAACTGATTGCATATATGCGAGCGGCATTTTAAATTTTGCATTAGCATTCATTTTTTTCAGTTACCTCTAGATGATGGTTGGAATCTCCCCCCATGCCCCCCCTAAGATGATGGTTGGACTTCTTGCCTTAAACGAATATGTCTCTGTTCTCTAATGTAAGCAGCAATGAAATAAAAGCACTGAATCTTTTATGCATTTGCAATTCTATTTGGTTCAGTCGTTCACCAACTCGAGTGACTGCATCAATTCTATCAAAGATGTGAATGTACTTTGGCTTCAAAGCAAGGGCTGTACTGTATGGCGATCATACATACACAAAACTCGAGATAAGTTCAGTCTTATGAGAATAGATAATTTGCTTAAACTAAATTCATGGTAGCAAACTATTCAGATATCTCAATTTTTATGGGTGAGAACTTGTGAGTTGTGACTAGGATGTACAGGTCTTAATGTGACATCCATGAAATTTAGTAACCTGTCATGTCTAGGGTGACTAAAATTAGCATGTTAGGATGAATTAGTTCGTTAATGTTCAGCTTGTTAGCACTGAATTAGTAACACAACTGAATTTGTTAATAGCAATATAAAGGTTGCCTAACAACTTACTGTTATAGTTTTTGCTGTTTTAGCAAGTTCATTGGAGGAAAGGTTACCAAGGTTTTATTTGCAAATTAGCTATTTACCTGGCTTTGTTTCTAATATTGTGTCTACTCTTGTATACCCATGTACATTTACCAAGAGTACACTTCATTAATGGAAGTATAATTTCTTTTTACTTTTTATCATCTAAACAGTTGCATTAATTCCCCGTAGCGTTAGCACGAGCAATATACTAGTAGTAAATAAAACCATCAGAGTTCAGAGAAAGTTGAAGCTAATTCAGACGATGGTTCTTTTTCACAGGCTTGTGCATGTTGTCCTATGTGCTTTATAAATCATTTTATGCATATAATGTAACACATGTCAACACTGTAGTTCCTTTTCCTCACTGAAACAAGACTGCATGCACCATGATAGCAGTTACAGAAGCACCAAGTAAAGCTCTGATATGATTATTACAGCTAGCTGTTATTTCTGTACCAACTGACAAACATGCTTCCGGTGCTTCCCAGTGAGAATATTAACATTATTTTGTTTTTCAAATCAGGTCTATATCTCAATTGTACATGATGGTTACTTAATGTTTTTGAACTCTCCTTGTGAGGTTGTTTGCAGCTCCTAATGGATGTTTCTCCATTTCTAATATGCAGGAGATTAGAGTGCTCAGGTCATCAGCATGCTATGTAGCATTCAGGAAGAGCTTTGCCACCCAGGTCATCGGCGGCAGGAAGGGAGAGTTCCATTGCAGCAACCAGCTTTATTTTGGAACTATTGTGAACTTGCCTGTATGGATGTGAACCTTTAGTTCTAGATGTGTATTGAACCTATATGATGCCTATGTGCCTGCTATGTAGTGCATGCCTATGTACCAATATTTGATAATAGTGATGTGGGTGTTCTGAAATCGACCACTTCTATCTAAATTGGTCACTTCTATCTAAATTAGTGACGTGGGTGTTCTGAATCCGTCACCAGTAGTTTCTTGGTTCTAAACAATGCGTCACTAATATGTACTACCTGTCACGGTTTAAAATAACATGTCACTAGACGTTCTTATTAGTGACACGGTTCAATGGGACGCGTCACTGATATCTACTAACAGTGACACGGGTTAAAATAATGTGTCACTAATTTGTACTACCAGTGACACGGGTTAAAATAACGTGTCACTAATTTGTACTACCAGTGACACGGGTTAGAATAACGTTTCACTAATTTGTACTACCAGTGACACAGGTTAAAATAACGTGTTACTAGATGTTCTTATTAGTGACACGGATCAATAGGACGTGTCACTGATTTCTGCCTTTAGTGACACGGAATAGTTAGGACTCGTCGCTACAAACACATATTAGTGACGGACATTATTTGTAATTAGTGATGGACTCATATTAGTGACGCAAATTTAGTGACACAACCGTTGTCCATCACTAAAGTACATTTACGCGTGTCACTAATATCAATTTCTGGCATAGTGGCTGATCCAAGTCCCTTTGACCTCATTGCATCACGATCGACTACTCCTTTGACTATGTGGCCACATTCATTCGTAACGTTTGATATGACATTCGTCGACACACAGGCTAGTGACGGCAGTGCAACGCCGCTGCGTGATCCAAACTCCTTTGTCTTCTGTCCCTGAGCAGGTGGTTCCGTCCAAGGCGCTCTCGCCGTGTTTGTCTCGTCAGCTCCCGGCGACCACGGTGCCAGCGACACGTCATCTTCTAGCTTGATCGGCCATTCGGTACCATACCAATTAGTACGTACGAATTGAATCTAGTACGTGCAATTGGATTGACTTTTGAAATCACTTTCACATGATGTCAATGCTATAGCCATCGACATTACAATCTTAGATCAAACCACGACTTACATTTGGAAAAAAAAAGCTTGAAGTACCTCCTGTCCCCTCCCTAATTATGGGCCTAGAGGGCCCATATGGCGGGTACTGTAGCACCAATCCTATATATCTCTCGGAAGATTTCTACTTAACTCATCTTTCATTGTCTAAGATTCGTGTAACAAACATGAACGGATGAGATTCACCTGAACAGGAGAGCACAGCGTGGAGCTTGCGCGCAGCTGCTGTTAGCAGAGCAGGAAGAAGGACATGTGTTGCAATGTGAGGGGAGAGCGGTGGATGGGACGGAAACACGTTTCAGACATCAAATGCTCGTTTCTCTTAAAGCACACATCCAAATCGAAATCCGTTTGAACTATGGTATTCACTGGAATTAATGTGACGATATAAGATCCAATATTCTATTTTTAAAAAATTATTTGAACGTTCAACATTTCAATTAGTTTTTCAACATTTTCAACATATACCATTCAATATTAGTAATATGTTATATCAACATTTTTAAAAATAATGGCTAATCTCACGAGAAGATACATTGGCTAAATAACATTTTCAACCCTTTCTAACTGTAATATAATAATAATAGATTTTTGAAAATATTGAAATAGTAATTTCAAGATGTTGATCTAGTTTTGACAAAATGTTGAACTAAATATTTCATAATGTTGACATTTAAAACTATTCAACCTTGAATTTATCATTTCGATATTTGTATTTACCATTTCAACATTTGAACTAGTTCGACATTTTGGATGGACTCACTCAGCATTTTCTATGAACTATTTTAACAGTTTCTTGAACTATTTCAATATTCCTTTACAAAAATGTTGAAATGGTTTCTTTGAAATGTCAAATTTGGTTTACAAAATGTTGGATCCATCATTTTAAAACACTAGGCATACTAGTTTAGTAACGTTTTGAACGTGGTGCGGTGGTGTATGGAACATTGATTGCGGTGTCCTCTCGTCATAGAAGGTTGTACTGGTTAGGGCCGATCATACTTCCTGTCATAGAAGGCTGTACTGGTTAGGGTTCAGGGTTGTTGGGGGCAACTCCGTCCTATCGGTTTCAGAAGGATGTTCGGGATTTGGGGCGACCATGTACCCCCTGCCATAGAAGGCTAAATTGCTTCGGTTTCAGATCCCATGCCATAGAAGGTTGTACTGGTTAGGGTTCAGGGTTGGACGACTCCGTCCTATCGGGCTTAGAAGGTCGTACGGTTCATGGGGTGACCATGTACCCCCTGCCATATAATGCTAAATTGCATCGGCTTCGGATCCCCTATCATAGAAGGTTGTACTGGTTAGTGTTCAGGGTTATTGGGGGCGACTCCGTCCTATAGGGTTCAGAAGGATATTCGGGGGTTTGGGGCGTCCATGTACCCCCTGCCATAGAAGGCTAAATTGCTTCGGCTTCGGATCCCCTGCGATAGAAGGCTGTACTGGTTAGGGTTCAGGGTTGTTGGGTATGACTCCGTCCTATCGGGTTTAGAAGGTTGTATGGTTCAGGGGACGGTCATGTACCCCCTGCCACAGAAGGCTAAATTGCTTCGGCTTCGGATCCTCTGCCATAGAAGGTCGTACTGGTTAGTGTTCAGGGTTGGGGTGACTCCGTCCTATCGGGTTCAGAAGGATGTTCGGGGTTTGGTGCGACCATCTACCCCTACCACAGAAGGCTAAATTGCTTCGGCTTCGGTCCCCTACCATAGAAGGTTGTACTGGTTAGGGTTCAGGGTTGTTGGGGACGACTCCGTCCTATCGGGTTCAGAAGGTTGTACGGTTCGACTATATTTTTTGTAGTTTTCTCAATATTTGTTTTTATCGGATTTCAATATCTTCAATATTTTACCTGCTCATGCAATTCCATGTCTAATTAAAGTTTGGTAACATTTTTTGTTGTTCTACACAACATTTGTTATTACAGTATTTCAACATTTGTAACATTTTACTTAAGAAATATGTTCAACTTTATTTGTTGAATGTTCAACATATACATTTATACATTTCAACACTTCCATTTGTACATTTCAACTTTACTATGTTCAATGTTGAACACTATTGTATTCATTATGAATGGAAATGTGCAACATTTCTTCTTTTGTAATGTTCAAATTCACAATAAAAATCGACATAATGATTAACATTACGAGCATTGTTTTATTGTTAACAAGTTTTTGCTACACTACTTGCTGACAAGTTTCTATGAAAAATTAGTTCTCGAAGCAAATGTTACATCAGAACTGGATTATATTATCTATAATTTGTACTCTGAACCTACAAATTCTTAAGTTTTATTATCAATTTGCAACTTCAAACTTTATTTTGTGAGTTGGTACCCACCCGTTATTTTTCCCACTTGCAACCACGTACCGAGCAAAAAAAAATGAAATGCAGCAAGAAATTCTATCGCGTGCAGCATTCAAGCTTACAGTTCACACACACACGTTAAAAAAGTCTAGCGCGCATGGAACCGAACGAAAACCATAAACAGAGCTCCTGTTTTCAATAAATTGGGCCTTCATAACTATAAATGGGCTTTATAGATGGTTTTCTTATGTGTCTTCTGGTAGACATATAGGAGCCCCCCTGTGGCACGGCAGCCGTTGTTCATCTTTCTAAGTTAGGAATTAGGAAGTTAGGGATTAGAAACGATCTAGATATTAGGATGGCATGCAGGCTAAGTAAGTTAGGGTTCCTTCAGAACCAAGTAGTGTCTCTTCTATATAATAAAGGCCCCATGTACCAAATAAATCAAGTAAAAAATTAAGGGGTAAAACCCTAAAGCTCTACAGCTCCCTCTCCTCCGTGTGCCGCCCCTCTCCTTGCGCGGCCGCCTCCCCTGCGCCGCAACCATGGACGCCGAGCGCCCCCCTCTCTCCCTCTCTCTAGCCCCTAAATCCAAGGGAGTATCCAAGCCCATCACATCTGGTATTCAGAGACGTGGCTGCCGATCCTCATGGCCTACAAGAATCCATGGGCACTACACATTCTACAAACAGACGACACTATGGAATCTACGATAAGGCAGCCTGCACACGACGGTTCACCATGTGAACCGGTGCGGTGCTACTGTTCATGAACAGTAGCCATGATCCTATTCATCCCAGGAAGAGTACCCCTCGCGGCTTCAAATTGCATGGGCGACAACATCACCGACATGAAGAACCAAAATGCTGCATCAACAACCTCCTTATCCGACACCCAGGTCAGCCCTAAAATAATTGCAGATGCATCTCACGATCCTAGGCAGTGGGATCGGATCAAGCAAGAGGTGGATGAACTAGTATCCAGACTGGTTCCTGATTATCAACCAAAGGCATCCACCTCTGCCACATCTACAACTAGGTCGTCAATATCCTCTACCCCGACGACGCCTACATCAATGGCCACGATCAAAACTGCCACTCCTACATCAACGCCATCGCCAGCACAACTCCACCAACATTGGCTGTCAAGCCAAACACATCTACTACGACTTGCTGCACCACTTCATCAAAAAGGCGTCTGATCAAGTGGAGCTGCCCACCAACGCTCCATCGGCAACGACCACGACACCAGCACTCTGCATTGGCAAAAACTAGGTCGTCAACAGCATGTCGATTTCTAAGTTAGGAATTAGGAATGATGCAGATATTAGGATGGCTTGCAAGCCAAGTAAGCTAAGGTTCCTTGAGAACCAAGTCGTGTGTCCTCTGTATAATAGAAACCCCATGTACAAAAAAAAATCAAGTAAATAATTAAGAGATAAAATCCTAAAGCTCTTCAGCTCTCTCTCCTCCTTATGCCGCCGCCTCCCCCTACGCCGCCACCATGTGTGCCGGGCGCCCCATTTCTCCCTCTCTCTAGCCCCTAGATCAAGGGAGTAATCAAGCCCATTACAACTTTGTATTACAATACATATCGGAAAAAATTGAAAGGAAACAAAAAGAAAAAGAAAGTAAATTAATACCTAGGCCCGTCACGTGGGTTTGCGCACGCATCGCGGCCCACCAAGCGTTAACATACGGGTGGAATTTGTAATTCAAGTTATGATTTTGTCGTCGTTGCGTGTTTTGGTGGGCTATCCAGTTTGGTGTTGCAGCTGTAAAGGATCGGGACATTGGTGTTGTCCGTGTAGGGCTCTTGACCAGGTGATTTGCTCCTCCAGAGACTGAAAAATCAAAGAGAGGGAAAATGTAAGAAAGCTGGCCGTATGAATCTATTTTCTCCCGGCTAGCAGACCCGGGTTCAACTCCTGCATCTTCTTCAAATCAAAGCAGGGAGCTGTCTTCCCTTCCCGTCAAGTTTTAATGAATCTATTTTATCTTCAGTAGGACTTATTAAACAAATGGGTGTCACACGATACATGTATGCTAGAGATTAGAAAAGAAACTCATTAATAATTTTCTATGTTTTCGTATGGAAGTGCTCTGTCGTGGCCAGTGGCGGAGCCAGAAAAGATAACAAAGAGGTGCTAGATCAAAGAAAGAGGTGCTGAATTGATTAAAATATACTTATTTTTGGTTTTTAGACTTGTTTTGCTCCCTAATATACATGGAATTCCAGGGGCAAAGCCGGTGCTGCAGCCCCGGCAGCACCGGGCCTGCCTCCGCCCCTGGTCGTGGCCCATGGTTGGAGACGTAGCCCAGAGCAGAGGAGCCTTGGGAGAAGGGGCAAGAGAGGAGCAATTTCGTCTTGGACAATTTTTAGCTGGGGTTGACAGCTAATGGGATAATGGGCTCCCATTAGCTAGGAGCCATTTAGTTGGTTTTATGAGGGGTCTTTTTTTATCAAAAGATAAAATTTAGTTGTGGACCCAAACAGGGCCTAAGAGAGATAAAAAAAAGAAGTATGTACCTTGTGAGATCTTCTCGTTTAGTAACTGTAATTAAAATTGTTCCTAAAAGTAGCGGAGGAAGAAAAAAAAGGTAAATACACAGCGGAGAGCTAAGTAAAATTAGATGATTTCCTTTAATATTTGTTCAAGCATCTTAAAATGTCTTGTATCTGAGTATAAATTTAAACATATTGGTTTATTATACTCTAAGATGGAGGGAGTACATCTCAAATGAGTGTGAACATAGGGGGTGATATACCATGCCCTGGGCCTATCCCATCCAATTGGCTAGGCAACAAATCTTAGCTTTTCTTTGCTAACTTGTTCTAAGAAATGCTCCGGTCTAGTTCAGTTTACATTTTGTCTCACTCCAATATGTGTTAGCTGTTGGATCTGTATCATACGATGCCATTGTTTTGTTATTAAAAGCATTTTTCTATATTAACTAAAATGGTATTTTCATACTCAGAAATTTTTCTTTGCTCGTAATATTTTCCTTTGAATGGAATATATTTTTAATCCCCAAGACAGGGCCAATTAATAGGCTTGGCCACATTCCCTCTCTGATGGGCTGTGCTTGGTGGGCGAGACGCATGATAAGAGCTCAACACAAAGGTAAAAGTCCATTTTACGGCCTTCAACTACGACAAGCATTTGATTTTCAATCTTTTACTAAAAAACCGGACATTATAGGCCATCCAACTATCAAAACTGTGCAACTTTGGCCCTTTAAGTGGTTTCAAATGTGGTTTTCTATTTTCTGAAATATGTAAAAATATTGGTTTAATTTAAATTTCATAACTAATTCATTTTAAATTAGAAAAATACAAAACTAGTAAAAAAATTCTAAAGATGTAACCTATACATTGGTGCTCCATTGGGAGTTAGTTGAATCTTATTTGTTTTGTTCCTACTATTTTATTGATTCTATTCATTTTTTGTTTGTAAGATCCAAATAATTCTCCATAGAGCACTAACATATAGGTTACATTTTTAGAAAATTTTTGGTATTGGTTTCATATTTTTCTCATTTAAAATAAATTAGTTATGAATTGTTTAAATTAAACTAGATTTTTTAAATTGTCCAAAAATAGAAAACCGCCCTTAAAACCACTCAAAGGGCCAAAGTTGCACGGTTTCGATAGTTGAATGGTCTAGGATGTCTGGTTTTCTAGAAAAAGGTTGAAAATCAGACTGTTACAGGGTGTAAATTGGACTTTTTCCAAACACGGGTTTGTGAGATGGAAAAAGTCTATTTTGGCTCCCTCAACTATCACAAAAATCCTATTTTTACTCCCTCTACTACAAAATCAGATGTCAAACATTCTCAAACTTAGAAAATCAAGTTATTTTTCCTCCTAGGCTGGTTTCGAGACGAGTATAGGCGCTGACGTGTGGTGGTCGTTTTCACATGTGGTGCTGGGTTTCTCTCAACAAAATTCAGCAAAATAAATATTTTGAAATAAATTAATGGGAGAAAGGATGAGATTGCCCCTATTCCTTATCCCATCTTCCCATCGCCATCCGTGTCACCAACCACTGCCGTGGGCGCGAGCTCCGGCTCCCGCTAGGGGTGAGCTTGGCAAGGGGGAAGACGAGACGCCGCAAGAGAGAGCTTGGGGCAGGGGACCTCATGAGCCGCACGAGTTTCTCCTCCGCCACCGAGAGCGAGGCACGGGCCTGGCGAGCCCCGGCCGGTGTTTGCCCGACCAGCGGCCGGGGAGTACAAGGACGAGACCCTTGCGGCTAGCATAGGCGGGAAGGAACCCGGTGGCTTGCGACCCGCACGGGCAAGGGTTGATCCTCGTGGCTGGCTGTCAGCATGCGCGCCTGACTGGCGGCGGTGGAGCACGAGGTGGACCACCGGCCGTTGGGACTCCAGATGCTAACGTGGGCGAGCACCCAGTTGTAGGCCCAACCAGATGGGCCACCAGCTAGCTATAGGAGAGGACGCATGAGATAGAGGCCACGACCGTCACAAGTGGAGGGTACCAGCGACAATGAGATGAAACTCAACTTTGCTACCTTTAGATATTATTTTCATTTTTTACCTAGGTAATAAAATCCAAGATATTATTTCAGCACTCTCTTCTTTTCTTTTTTAACTTAAGACATAAACTCTTTTACTTTTTCATTAACCTCTCGGATATTATAGCTTATACCACATGTTAAAACCACCACCACATCAACGCCTACTCACCTCGAAACCAGGATCAAACCCGCCCTAGGAGAAAATAACATGGTTTTCCGAGTTCGGGGATGTTTGACATCCGGTTTCGTAGTTGAGAGAGTAAAACTAGACTTTCGTTATAGTTGAGAGAGCCAAAATCAGACTTTTTCCTTGTGAGGTTGAGGGGCACAATGTTGTTGGGCCGTGGGCTGATTTCGTGGTAGAAATGGTCATGGGATGATGGATACAACGACCGTATTCTATCTTAAAAAAAAGTAGTTTACCTGGCCAGCCACGTGCTAAGACCGGGGACCGTGGATGCACTTGTCACGGTTTCGGCCTATCCCATCTGATTGGCGGGCCTAAATAACAAATTTTGGCCCAACAGGAATTAGGCTCTCTTTTAACCTGTAAGTTCAGGTGACCTTTTTTACACTCCAACGTGCCTTAGGCGTTGGATCAAAATCATGAAATCAACCTCCAGTCAACTTTCTACCTGTCCACTAGCTCGTCGTCATGTTGCCCACATCGAGTTTCTCAGATTTGCAGGGGAAGGGCAGGCGTGCGTGAAACGAAATTCGTGAATGTCACGTAGTAGTAACACCACAGAATTTCTCGGGATGGAGCCCGTTGCAAACGGCACTGTGATCTCGTGACCCGCCGCGAGCCATGTAAAAGCAGCAGGTACCGCTTGCGAGCTGGCACCCGTGCAGCTGCAGCGCCGAGCAGGAGGGCTCGGTTTCTTCCTCCTCCTCCTCCTCACTCCGGTCCTCAACCCGTCCAGGAAAGGTAAAAGAAAATTCCGCCAATCCTAATCCAATCATTCCTCCAATCGAAGATTATACGTTGATTGATGCCAAGGTTCCCAGCACATGGTTGATCTCCGTGTAGTCATGTGATCTTCAGTGTTGAGGCATATCGAGCAAATGGCTTCAAATGCAGCTCTCAAGGGTAAATCAGTGGTGAAATCCTCCGCAGAACAGAGCGGCGAGGGCACTGATAGCCCTGCTCCGGACGGACCTGATCCTCTGCTCGCCGCCGAGCCCAAGATCCTTCCTCTCCTGGGGAAGCCGTACTTCACATGCATCATGCGCAAGTCCCATGTCCACCCGCCGTTCCAAGTTGTACGTTACTGCCACACTCTGCTTCTCGACCATGCTCACCTCCGCCCCGCATGTCCTGACTGGGATGGGTGGGTGGCCGCAGGTGGTGCCCAGGTCGCTGGCGCCGTTCCTCCCGGCGGCCACGGTGCCGGCGACGGTGGCGTGGCGCGGCCGGTCCTGGGGGATGCGCTTCACGGGGGGCCGCCAGATCCAGCGCCTCGAGGCCGGGTGGCGGGGCTTCGCGCTGGACAACGGCCTCCAGCTCGGCGACGGCTGCGTCCTCGAGCTGGTGAGCGGCTCGGCGGAGGGCGCCGTGGCGTTCAGGGCGCAGGTCCTCCGCGCCGACATCCCCGAGGCCATCCGCGAGCGCGCCGGCGGGTACACCTCCTCCAGCCCCATCCTCATCGACTGAACCAAACTCCATAGCCTGACGGTGTGTCAGTGTCGACGTACTGAGATGTGGACAGAGATATGCAACCTCAGGTTTATTCTTCAGTAATCTAAGCACAATAACAAGGTTCCGATCGAACTCAGGCCAACAGAGGCCACGGTCTTCTTTATTAGAATCTCCAAAATCTAGTCACAATTCAACATATGTATATATATAAAACGCATGAACATCAGACTTATTTTTACAGACGCAAGAGCAGTGGCATCTACTGCAAGACATTGCGAGGCGCGCCGTGGAAGGAGAGAAGCTTGGGCAAGGTTGTCTTGTCCTGCTGAAACACCAACGCTTGGTAGTTCCTGTAAACCTTGTCCGATAGCGATCCGTTGATGATGAGTTTGAACCACGACGAGCCCTTCTGCGTGCCTCTCACCACGTTGTTGAAGGCAATATTTCCTCCGTTATGGAAGTCATACCAATTTACCGCCCACTGGCCCAGATCTTGGATTCTGGTATCACTGATGTTTGGGATTTGGACGTACCCGTCACCGTCGGAGAGCACCGTGGGCATGTAAATGGCATAGATACCAGCCGCTTGGTTTGGGGAAACAAGCTTTATTTTTCTATAGATTTGATAGATGGTGTCAGCAAGAGGTGTGAAGGAAAGGTAAGAGGCAGAGATCATTTAAATAGGGAGATACTAGCTTGGGGGAATCCAAATTACAATTGGATTAACACAAATCCATCTTATATCCTAATATACTACTCCCTCCATTCTTAAATATATGACAATGGACTTTTTATTTCAATTTTGACCAACAATATCGCATTAGTTAGTTTGTTAAATAAAGTAAAATGGGTACCAATACATCTAATATCAATAATACTTTGGATTTAACTTATAGACCTATGTTTTTGCATAAATATTTGTAGAAAAGACGAATAGTCAAATGAAGGAAAAAAAGTCAATGGTGTCATATATTTAAAAACGGAGGGAGTACATGATTTGGTGTACATTAATGATATTCATATCCAAATTAATTCTTTCTTTCTGCCTATAAAAACAGGTTAATAAGTGGATGATCCTTTTCTTCTTGTGAGTTAAGAGAATAACTAGGGAGATGACCCCCGCATTTGTGTGGCTAGTATATAGAATTTAAATATCTATCTATATCTATTTTTGCATCTTTATTATTTTTTATAAACTTATTTTTTTCTTATCAGTGTCCTCTTGTTACACATTAAGCCAAATTGTTGACAAAATAATTCAGACATTGTCATAATTTTTTGTTAAGACTACATTATCTTTGTTGCTCAATCTCTTATAGGTATACTCTATATGTACATCTTTGTTTATTTTTATTTTTAATAAATAACTTTGATTGGACTTATTTTTAGTTAATGGTAGAAATTGGCAGTTTTATCAGCTAAAAAGAATTTCATATTTATGTTTCTATAGTGACAATGACAGGATAATTAATGACTAGAATAATTTCATAGTAAATAAAAAGGTATATACTTTTTAGATAAATCATGAGTATTTTGGTTAATTCTTTCTTTACGTAAACAAATATTTATTTTATTCTTAAATAGTATTGAGGTATTTTAGGTTAATTTTTGTGTAATGATATTGGTGGATGTTTTTCAAAAAGATAAAGATATAGGGATGTTTTAGGCTAATTTTTACGTAATGAAAATTGTGAACAATTTTTATATAGTTACATGGGTATTTTAGGCCATTTTTTACATAACGGCAGTTGTAATTTTTTTTTCTCTGATTAACGTGGGAACTTCTATGTCTTAAAAGTGAACGTAGCTTTTCTAACGATATTGGTGGATGATTTTTAAAAATATATATGGACGTTTTAGGTTAATTTTTTTAATGATAGTGGTGGTAATTTTTAAATAGTTAAGAGGGTATTTTTGGCTAAATTTTACTTAATAGCGGTGGTGGTTAATTTTAGTTTTTCTTATTCTCTCCTATTATCGTGAGAATTTCTAGGCCTTGAGAGCGAACGTGGAGACTCCGTTTTTGACCAAATACTAAGATAATAGATATTTTTCTGAGTTGCTCGGAGCTACACAAGCAGAGAGCTCTTCCAAATAGACCAACATTAATTGCATTCCATATATTCACCCTTACCTCGTAGTGAAAAGAATTAAGAGAACGAATTAAATAGGCAAACGTTACTTGCAACCTGGACAGATTGTACCGAGCAATGAATCCTCTCCTAGCTAGCTAGAGGGACAGGGCAACGTCCCAAAATAGAAATCCGGAAATGCAAATCTAAAAAAATCAAATCCAAAAGTTCGTTTGAACATTCCTTGGCTCCCTATAGTCTATCTGTTGCTCCCCTTGGGGCCAGCTCAACTCCGTCCGGCCACTCCGGGCTCCTTCCCCAACTCCAGCCCTCCCATCCATTTCTGCACCTAGCCCGCCCCTCTCCGCCTCACCGGTCGTCGTTTGTCTCTGTTCGTTCCGTTCTGCTCCATCCATTCCACACGTGTTCCGCTCATATCGTCCCCGTTCCACGGAGAGGATGGCACGTACGTACACGTGGAAGTGTGGCTGATCCAAGTCCCTTTGACCTCATGCATCACCATCGACTACTCCTTGACTATGTGGCCACATGCATTCTGTTGGTGTTGGATAACGTTTGATATTCCTCGACACACAGGCTAGTGACGGCAGGGCACCGCTGCTGCGCGCGTGATCAAACTCCTTTGTCTGTCCCTGAGAAGGTGGTTCCGTCCAAGGCGCTCTCGCTCTCCCCGTTCCTCTCGTCAGCTCCCGGCGACCACGGTGCCAGCGTCACGTCATCTTCTAGCTTGATCGGCCATTCGATCGGTACCCCGCGTACCACCCTCACTGCGGTCTGAACTGAAGTACACAGCTTGATCAGATCATGATATACGTAGGAGATCAGTATGCCCATGGCGTGTCGAACTGAGATGTGTGATGTTTCGTCATGAACGGTCAACTATGGGCTATGTTTACCACAACGACTCACGAAAGCAGAGTTGAAAGTTATAGTACGTACAAAACTTCTGGTTTTACCGTTTTCCTTTGGTGTTCACTCTTTTGAATGTGGCAGAAAGGTACGGTGATAGGCCAATAGACAACAGTTATGGATTGCCACTTTTATTGCCCAACTCCTAAAGAAACATATTGTTGTTGGTAGTACTTTCAAAGGCATCAATAGGTACCAGCGACAATGATATGACATTCAATTTTGTTACCTTTAGATACTATTTTCTTTTTTTACCTAGGTAATAAAATCCAAGATGTTATTTCAGCACTCTTTTCTTTTCTTTTTAACTTAAGACATAGACTTCTTTACTTTTGCATTAACCTCTCGGATTTTATACCTTACATATACAACTTTTAGTACCATTTTATTCATATTTTAAATCACTTTCATATGATGTCAATGTTACCTTCGTATGACGGCAATGTTATAGCCATCAACACTATAATACATGAGACATTACCTTCGAATGACGGGTAAAAACATGTTTGTAGGGGCGGCGCCGAAATCCGCCCCTGCTTTTGGCTGCTAAAAATGGCCATTTGCAGGGGCGGGTTAATAGCCCGCCCCAACAAACGTGTTTCCAGGGGCGGGTAATGGCATGGTCCGCCCCTGAAGATGGTTTCCAGGGGCGGGTCATGGCATGGTCCGCCCCTGAAGATGGTGTTTCTAGGGGCGGGTCATGGCATGGTCCGCCCCTGAAGCTCATTTTTACCGACCAGAAATAAATCAAAAAATAGCAAAAATAGCAAGTCGCGCAATTTTTCGCGTAAAATTCGCGCGCTCCGCGGCTGGTGGGATTCGAACTCACGACCTCTCCCTCGCGCGTAGCCTCCTTTACCACTGCACCACACTCTCACCTGTGACTAGATGTTGTTTTGGTTCCTACCATATTATACTAAACCGAGTGTAAATTGCTTGTTTGAGGCCCTAAACGATTTCAAATTAAAAAATTGTCAACTACAAAGTTTCATAACTTTTTGAAATCTACAAGTTTCATTTTGGTAGTTTCTCCATCCGAGGTCGTTTACAGAATTTGAATTTCAAATTTGAGAACATTAAAATTTAGTTTTCGTTGACAAGATGATTTCAAATTAAAAAGTTATCAACTACAAAGTTTCATAACTTATTGTGATCTACAACTTTCATTTTGACTATTTCTCCATCCAAGGTCTTTTGAAAAATCTCAAATTTCAATTGAAAAATTACAAACATGCCCCGCCCCTAGAAATGCATTTCCTAGAAATGCATTTCTAGGGAAATGGCAGCATTTGTAAGGGCGGCTCATGCCATGACCCGCCCCTAGAAATGCATTTCTAGGGGCGGCCCTTAGCTACAGTAACGCGCGCATTTGTAGGGGCGCGTCGCCTTTTAGTCCGCCCCTAAAAAAAAACTCCTGGCTCTTACAAATGTTTTTTTGTAGTAGTGTGTTATAGCGATCAACACTATAATACATGAGACAGTAACGGTCAAAGTATGGAGAGCTATCGACAAACCATGTCTTACATTATTTTTTTTTAAAAAAGGATTGAAGGCAGATTATACCATACGAATTGGTACGAATTGAGTCTAGTATAATTGGATTCATATTTGAAATCACTTTCATATGATGTCAATGCTATATCCATAAACATTACAAATATATGACACATTACAAAGTATGGCGTTAGAGACACCACACTAGATCAAACCACGTACGCCTTACATTTTGAAAAGTTTGAAGTACCTCTTGTCACCACCATAATCTAAAGGGACTCTTATTTATTTGGTGAGTCCCAACTCACTGCTGCTATTGTGCTAACTGTTGGGGCACCGGCACACGAA
>CM014276.1:34637694-34670272 GCA_004135705.1 Alloteropsis semialata | reverse complement strand
CCACGCCGCCCACAAAGGATGGATCCACGGAGATCGTCTCCACAGCCCGCAGCTCACTTCCATCCCTGCTGCCGCTAGATGCGGTTATGGATCAACATCTCTCCTTCCCCTCCGGCGGCCCAGCTACTCCCTGATCCCGACAGCAGGTCTCCCAACTATCGGGTGTCGCTGCCATGGCGGAGCACTAGGCGATATGGAACGCGGCAGCCTGTAGGGCATAGTCCGTGTGGGGGCGGATAGCACCAAGACAACAATGGCCCTCGGAAGAACTGGAATGGATTCGTGTGCGAGATTGTATTGGGTGGCCAGGCAGCAGTACGCCAGTACGTGTTCATACTTTTCAGATTTAGTTTCCATCATGAATTTTTATTTTATTTCCAATATCATGCTGGATCACTTTTGGCCAGTGCCGCCTCCAGAGATCCCGATGGCCAGCATGTATCAATTTGAATACCCTGATGAGATGGACTAATTTGCGTATGTTGATAAGTATTATGTATTCACATTTTTCCTCACAATAAGAATTTGGACATCTGTTTCCGGTTGTAGTACAAGCTATATATTAATTAAGTCATCATTAGCCTATGGAAAAAGACGTTATATGTAACTCCAGCAGATTGATGTTGTAGTGCACTTATGTGATGAGGCCCTGAAGGTCCACGAACTCCATGAACTCCTGATATACATTTTTTCCTTTGTAGGTGGTGAGTCGGACTAACATGGATCCTGCTGGTGGCAGAACTCCTTCACGAGATGTGACAAACTGTAGTGACCAGGTGCTCAAGAAGCTGAGCAGAGGGAGCGTAACAAGCAGAGACAGCAGGTACGATTAGCTTCTATGTCTAATGATTACTCAATTCTTGTCAAGTCATTAGTAGTGTGTGCTAGCAGCTACTTTTTGAGTCACCAGGCCATGATCTCTGTTAGTTCAAGCTTGGTTTCGGTGTAATGCAGCCTTGTATCTATTTCTTTATATGGTAAATGGTTTCCGCTTCACACCTTTGCTGCATCTGGGGATTTCTATCTTTTGTTTAGTCTTTTAAAAGATAATGTGGACATAAATGCGCTTGATAAGGTAATTGGTGTTGTCTGAGTCTGACATTAAAATATATAGTATATGCTTGTAAGGCTTCTCTGTTCTTATCATTTATTGGACCTCTTTCAGTTTTCCACACGATGGCATGCCACTTTTCCAGATATTTACAAATTTATTCTTTAAAAGATGGCTGCTATTATCAATTGCCTTTGGAGGAATTCAGCAAATTCATTCATCCAAGATAAGGTGAGTGCAAATATTGTTTAGCATGCTTATAAACAATTTACACAGAACCTATTACAAAGTGTGTTAGTTGCCTGTCTTGATATATTGGTGACTTTGTCTGAATGTTTCCTTTTTGAGTATTTGAATTGCCTACTCTTTATTGCTAAAATTTATTGTATTTTGTACATTTAGTAATCATTGTCATGAGGAAAATTGTGATGCTCCTGGATTCCTTCTGGTTTGATGTAGTCTTATATGTGAGATTAATTTTCCATGTGTACTATTTTTGCTCTGGCCATGTATTAATTCAAACCCGCCAAATTTACATTTTTTTTATAAAAGATGGTTCGACTCTAATGATGTCACACCCGGTTTTAAGGACAAAACCGAATGATAATCATATGTGCGCCAGGATCAAGTTTACACACATATGAGACTTCATCAGTGATAAACAATAGCAGTATCACGTAAAACAACATAAAAGACTTACAAACTATCAGAGTCACAGCTGATCCTGGAAACGAAGGCTCCAACACTTCACAGGCAATCGACTGGGGGTTGCGTACGCCTAGCACCATCTTCAACGACTTCACAACAGCTTCTGAACAGCAGTAAGCAAGGATGAGTACACTTATAGTTGGTACTCAGCAAGGCCACAAGAAATAACCAGAACATCGATTCATTTCTATCTTTAAGTTTATTAATCATGTGAGGGTCCAGGCCGCTCTTAACCGTGAGCACGGCTGTTATAACAGTTTTTAACACTCTGCAGAGGTTGTACACTTTACCCACAAGAAGCGTAAACCCAACCACGCGGTGCTGATTAGGCACACTCATCACACTACCTTTGGTGTGACTGCATAGGGACGCTACAAGGCCTTTACAAAGACACACAGATAACTAGCAGCCCGCTAGAGTTTCAGCAGCGGTGAGGTCCATAACCCTCCCTAATGAGGACGTACCTTAGCAAAGGCTACTCCTCCAAGAGGACCGAGCTATGACCCCTTCACCGGCCCCCTCCTTGCCCTTACGGTAAGACCACTAGTCACCTATACATCTAATTAATTAGCCAAGACCAGAGCCATATAGTACTCGTGGTTGTACTGTTTTCCTGGGTGGTTCTCCATGTTCCAGTTAACATCATCACAGTGATATATTAAAAGCATAGATAGAAGGATGGTTAGGGACACTTGCCTTTCTCCAACGTAAAGTTACTCTTACTGCTTGGCTGCTCTTGCTCACTTGGAATTCTTGATCTTGAAAGCAACGAACGACGATCCTTCTACTCGAAGCAATCGTCGGGCACAAACATACAAAGCAAGCAAACACGTACAGCTAAGAACAATACACCAATCATAGACAAGCTTAAAAGAACGCACTAAAGGACGGAGCTCGGAGCTATGGTTACGAAGGCTCAGAGAAACGCTAAAAACAACACACGGTTGAAAAGACAACTATCGTACATTTGCATTTATGAGAGCAAAACAGACTTGTTGTGGCCATAATACCAGGGTACCCGACTACGAGGATTAACGACCACCGACTCCAGACGAGAGACTCCGAGCAGGACACGGCGGCCTATTCAAGGAAGGAAAGCCCGAAGACAGGAGATAGAGTCCTAATAGGTTTAGGTCTGTTTTGTCTTGTAATGCAAGTCTCCCCGGACATAAATAGTGGGGATCCTGTACGTAGGGGGTATCCAATCCAACACCCGATATTCCATACACCATATTGTACTCTCTGTACTCGCCGAAATAATACAAGAAGCAACTGGACGTAGGGTTTTTACTCGATCTCGAGGGCCCGAACCAGTATAAAAATCCCGTGTCTTTCTGTTCATCACCGTGATCAATCTTCGCACAAAGCGGGGTGTCTACCGGACAAATATCTGACGAGTACAACCTCGACAAGACTATATGCTTGGTTTATTTTAATTAAATAAAAGCACATGTAAAAGGATATTTCAAAGAAATACCCAAGTTGACTTATTCATATTATTTTCAAATTTAAAAGCGAAGTAAAACCTAGTCATATTTTATTTATAGATATTCCATAGGAATTAAGCCATTTAACAATTAACTTGAAATAAAAGACATGTGATGCATCTATCGAATTATTTCATGTGACGTGTTGAACTAAGCAAATTATTATTGAAAACATATTTATTTAATATTAGTCAAATTAACAAGAATTATGAAATACCGAGGTATAAACCTAAACAAGTTTTATTAGAAAACTAGTGGAATGTTCATTAATCAATTTAATATTATATTTAACTTTAGAAACACGAACTAGACAAAACAACGACACTAAACGATAGCACACACTAAACGGAGACTAACGAAACAAGAACGAACTAAAACGGAGCTAAAACATGGATTCTACTGCTAAAACAAGGTAAAGGGCTAACCTGCGATAAACCGAGGGCCTATACTAGATTAACCATAGACCTGAGGGGGAAGCAGAGAACTTTTACTACACAGAGGGGGGATGGCGGGTTGATTTGCTGATCTTTCGGGGACTCTTTAACAAAACGTGCGAAGGGGTATGGCTGATCTAATTTGGACCGTCGAAGATGGATCGGACGGCTCTGGAGGTTCTGGTCGGACTCAGGGGGAAGAGCGACGCTGCACTCGTCGTTTTCGTGGACAGGGAGCGACGGTGCTCGCCATCCATGGCGGCGGCTCGCCGGAGGTAAGGGGCCCCAGGGCTACAGGCCACAGATTTGAGCGCTGAATGGCAGAATGGAAAGAGGACTGCGAGGCGAACTCATCTTGATGCTCACCTAAGGCAGGAAGGAAGCAGGGTCGGCGTGCCTCGAAGAGGGGCGGAGCAGGGTGCTGGTGGCCGTGGGCGACGGGGCTGCGACCTCTGGTTCGTGGTTCCGGGCGCCCACGAGCCCTCATGGCGTTCCTGTGCATGAGAGGGAGGTAGGAGGGGTGGTCAGATGGCGTCCATGGAGGAGGCAGATGATGGCGGCGTTTCTTACCCGACGAACTCCGGCGAGGAATTGACGGCAGCTCAAGGGAAGGCTGCGAGGGTACCTTGGCAAAATGGGTAAAAGGGTTCAGAAGGGTTCGGTTGGAGAGCTTTATAGGCGAGGAGGAGCACTGGTGGCCGGGAATTGAAGAGGGGGGGATGGCGGCGGTTTCTGCCGCTGCAGTTGCCGTAATGGCATTTACTGGCCATAACTATGATTTAAGGAGAGGACGACTGTTTCATGGCCGAGGGAGAAAGAGGGCGCATGCTTGGAGAGGAAGGGGTAGGGATGGGGTGCTGCTGTCCATGGAGGAGAAAGGGGCACGACACAGGGAACGAGGTGACGGTTTCTGTCGAAGAAGAAAGAGAGGGGGAAGGGAGGGGGCGACGGTTCAGGGGAGGGAGCGTGCGTGGAGATTGGGAAGGGATGGACCTGGTTTGGGCCGGCCTGGGTTTTTGGGCCGTGGCCTGGGCCGAGTGGGAGGAGGAAAGAGTTTGAACTTATATTTGGGATTTGCATAGGAATTTGAATAGGAATTGAGTTGGGATTTGAATTGAAATTTGATTTGGAATTTTAATAGGATTTTGAATAGCAAACAGATTAGGCATTTTGGAAATTTTGAAATTCTGGGTGTTACAAATCTACCCCCCTTAAAAGGAATCTCGTCCCGAGATTCGAAGAGAAAAGAAACAAGGAGGAGAGATAAATGCAAACAAGATTTTGTCAAGGAGAAGAAATAAGACAAAAGGCAAGGAAGAAATGGAAGCGAACTTAGATATGAAACATTTGAGAGACTCTATCTTGTTGTATTCTTCATTTGATTAAGGGAGAGGATAGAGAAAACAAGGATAGAGGAAACACAAAGGAGAAGCCAACTAGAGCGATAGTTAGACACAACAATAGTCATTGCAAAGCATCAAACAAAAGTTAGCCATACAAAGCAAAACGAGGCTAAACGTTGTTAGAGCTGCTTCATGGGATCCTATAGTCCTACAAAGACATCCTCGGTCTTGGTATCTAACTTCTTGATATTGATGATTCCTGAGCTGGAGTGTGACACAACCTTCAATTGCTCTGACTTGACTTCTAGTAGCTTGATTCTTCACCGAGGCTCGGGTAGACATTAAAACATAAGGTACTAAACATCTATTTTTTTCCTAATATAAGTGGAGAGGAGTAAACCACTTTGGAATAAAGACAATGGTTAGTCCAAAGTGCCAGTATAAAAGAAATAAAGAGGAGGGTTAAAACAATGGAGGGGTCAACAAAAGCAATGGGATGAATGATCAAGGTAAAGCCATCAACTTAAATGACTTGAATAGATAAGAAGCCATATCAAGACAAGGTGGGGATAAATGACCAAGAGTCAAGCATGAATGATAAGCTATCAACGAGAAGATAGAGGATCAAGGGTTGAGAATAATCATCAGATAGGTCAAGGACAAGTGAAGAAAAGTTATGATATCAAGGAGAATCTTAGGAAACGACCATTGCTATCTAGGCTTACGTCCTACAGTCGATACAGCTCTGATACCACTTCTGTCACACCCGGTTTTAAGGACAAAACCGAATGATAATCATATGTGCGCCAGGATCAAGTTTACACACATATGAGACTTCATCAGTGATAAACAATAGCAGTATCACGTAAAACAACATAAAAGACTTACAAACTATCAGAGTCACAGCTGATCCTGGAAACGAAGGCTCCAACACTTCACAGGCAATCGACTGGGGGTTGCGTACGCCTAGCACCATCTTCAACGACTTCACAACAGCTTCTGAACAGCAGTAAGCAAGGATGAGTACACTTATGGTTGGTACTCAGCAAGGCCACAAGAAATAACCAGAACATCGATTCATTTCCATCTTTAAGTTTATTAATCATGTGAGGGTCCAGGCCGCTCTTAACCGTGAGCACGGCTGTTATAACAGTTTTTAACACTCTGCAGAGGTTGTACACTTTACCCACAAGAAGCGTAAACCCAACCACGCGGTGCTGATTAGGCACACTCATCACACTACCTTTGGTGTGACTGCAAAGGGACGCTACAAGGCCTTTACAAAGACACACAGATAACTAGCAGCCCGCTAGAGTTTCAGCAGCGGTGAGGTCCATAACCCTCCCTAATGAGGACGTACCTTAGCAAAGGCTACTCCTCCAAGAGGACCGAGCTATGACCCCTTCACCGGCCCCCTCCTTGCCCTTACGGTAAGACCACTAGTCACCTATACATCTAATTAATTAGCCAAGACCAGAGCCATATAGTACTCGTGGTTGTACTGTTTTCCTGGGTGGTTCTCCATGTTCCAGTTAACATCATCACAGTGATATATTAAAAGCATAGATAGAAGGATGGTTAGGGACACTTGCCTTTCTCCAACGTAAAGTTACTCTTACTGCTTGGCTGCTCTTGCTCACTTGGAATTCTTGATCTTGAAAGCAACGAACGACGATCCTTCTACTCGAAGCAATCGTCGGGCACAAACATACAAAGCAAGCAAACACGTACAGCTAAGAACAATACACCAATCATAGACAAGCTTAAAAGAACGCACTAAAGGACGGAGCTCGGAGCTATGGTTACGAAGGCTCAGAGAAACGCTAAAAACAACACACGGTTGAAAAGACAACTATCGTACATTTGCATTTATGAGAGCAAAACAGACTATATGCTTGGTTTATTTTAATTAAATAAAAGCACATGTAAAAGGATATTTCAAAGAAATACCCAAGTTGACTTATTCATATTATTTTCAAATTTAAAAGCGAAGTAAAACCTAGTCATATTTTATTTATAGATATTCCATAGGAATTAAGCCATTTAACAATTAACTTGAAATAAAAGACATGTGATGCATCTATCGAATTATTTCATGTGACGTGTTGAACTAAGCAAATTATTATTGAAAACATATTTATTTAATATTAGTCAAATTAACAAGAATTATGAAATACCGAGGTATAAACCTAAACAAGTTTTATTAGAAAACTAGTGGAATGTTCATTAATCAATTTAATATTATATTTAACTTTAGAAACACGAACTAGACAAAACAACGACACTAAACGATAGCACACACTAAACGGAGACTAACGAAACAAGAACGAACTAAAACGGAGCTAAAACATGGATTCTACTGCTAAAACAAGGTAAAGGGCTAACCTGCGATAAACCGAGGGCCTATACTAGATTAACCATAGACCTGAGGGGGAAGCAGAGAACTTTTACTACACAGAGGGGGGATGGCGGGTTGATTTGCTGATCTTTCGGGGACTCTTTAACAAAACGTGCGAAGGGGTATGGCTGATCTAATTTGGACCGTCGAAGATGGATCGGACGGCTCTGGAGGTTCTGGTCGGACTCAGGGGGAAGAGCGACGCTGCACTCGTCGTTTTCGTGGACAGGGAGCGACGGTGCTCGCCATCCATGGCGGCGGCTCGCCGGAGGTAAGGGGCCCCAGGGCTACAGGCCACGGATTTGAGCGCTGAATGGCAGAATGGAAAGAGGACTGCGAGGCGAACTCATCTTGATGCTCACCTAAGGCAGGAAGGAAGCAGGGTCGGCGTGCCTCGAAGAGGGGCGGAGCAGGGTGCTGGTGGCCGTGGGCGACGGGGCTGCGACCTCTGGTTCGTGGTTCCGGGCGCCCACGAGCCCTCATGGTGTTCCTGTGCATGAGAGGGAGGTAGGAGGGGTGGTCAGATGGCGTCCATGGAGGAGGCAGATGATGGCGGCGTTTCTTACCCGACGAACTCCGGCGAGGAATTGACGGCAGCTCAAGGGAAGGCTGCAAGGGTACCTTGGCAAAATGGGTAAAAGGGTTCAGAAGGGTTCGGTTGGAGAGCTTTATAGGCGAGGAGGAGCACTGGTGGCCGGGAATTGAAGAGGGGGGGTGGCGGCGGTTTCTGCCGCTGCAATTGCCGTAATGGCATTTACTGGCCATAACTATGATTTAAGGAGAGGACGACTGTTTCATGGCCGAGGGAGAAAGAGGGCGCATGCTTGGAGAGGAAGGGGTAGGGATGGGGTGCTGCTGTCCATGGAGGAGAAAGGGGCACGACACAGGGAACGAGGTGACGGTTTCTGTCGAAGAAGAAAGAGAGGGGGAAGGGAGGGGGCGACGGTTCAGGGGAGGGAGCGTGCGTGGAGATTGGGAAGGGATGGACCTGGTTTGGGCCGGCCTGGGTTTTTGGGCCGTGGCCTGGGCCGAGTGGGAGGAGGAAAGAGTTTGAACTTATATTTGGGATTTGCATAGGAATTTGAATAGGAATTGAGTTGGGATTTGAATTGAAATTTGATTTGGAATTTTAATAGGATTTTGAATAGCAAACAGATTAGGCATTTTGGAAATTTTGAAATTCTGGGTGTTACAAATGAATTATGCTGTCAAAATAGAATGCTGTCAGACATTTTTGTACAATGCACGTTTGGGTAGGCCAGGAATTTGAACTAAATTTGTAGCCCACAAACAGGCCAACAGTCGAAATCCGTTTTATGTTCAATTAGGTATGCAAATAAACAGGAGCCACACTTATTCTCTTTCCATTTTGTTTTTAAAAAACTTATTCTGTTTCTAATATAACTTGCAGTAATGGTGGAAATTCTGTTATCAAATATTGGATGTGTATGACATATCGATATCTTACTAGTATTTGTCATTGAAAGGAAACAGAGCCATTAGGCTGACCTTAACATGCAGAGGTGTTTTTTATTCCACTAATTAATCGATTGCTGACATTAACATATTTCTTTGCATACATTTTGCAGTTGTTTTATTTTGAGGGCAACATGTTGCAGTGGTTGCATGATTCAAGTGCTGGGCGTGCATGAGGGAAAGATCAAAATATTTGATAAATTCGTATGTGTATTGAGTGTTTTGCCTTGGATTCATTGTTTGAGAGCAAACTGATGTCAGTCTAATAAGGTTACTGCTATTACATTGATATTAATTTAAAATTCTCAGTGTAGACATATGGCATTAATTCTGAAATTTTCTGCATGTTCTTGCAGCCTTGATTGTGTCATTTGGGTCCTTGTAGCATGTTAATATGATTATGCATCAAGTTACTAGACAATAATTCTGTTAAAAGTTTAAACACATGAATCACAGTATGAAAGACAACAAATTAATTGAAATGGGAGAAAAGATTTTCAGCTTAGCTGAAGGATTGTCTTGACTCTCGACTAACATTTGACTGGTTGAATAACTTAGGTAGAGAAAAAACACTCTGGAATACAGTAGCTTTTTGTTTTCTATTATTAAGACACTAAAGCATGTATGTAACAGGAGTTGATTTTCTTGCCATCAAACAGGAAAATTCGGTTTACAAGGAACATTTTGAAGCTGTTATTAGGGAGAACACTATTATGAAGAATGCAATTGCAATACAGCATGAGCGCCAAAAGGAGCAAGATGAGAGAAACAAGTAGCTAGCTTCAACAACTGAAGCGGTTGGTTGTTCTGTACCAGGAACAAGTTAGAAGGCTTGAGGCAGTATTTCAGTTTCACTATTCTTTTTGTCGATCTTTACTCCTTGGAGTGCCAAAGCAACTTTTTCTTATGTCCTCTTCTCGTGTTTGTCAGGTAAACAACTATGCCTTGTCCATGCACCTGAGGCAAGTACAAGGCAGCTCGATTCTGGGGCACTTCCACCGTGACATTTTTAAAAGCGGAAACCTGAACTGCAGGTTTTCGTAGCATCAGGATGGCATTCCACCCTTCCGGTTAAAGAGGCATGTCTTGTTGTTGGCCTTTATTTAACATATATAGCCAAGCGACAACATAACTTAATTTATGTTGTATACCGTAAATGTATGCCCTTTGTTGGCGCGCTGCGGCTGCCCTGCAGGCTGCACTAGGGCTGGGAGAGCAAGCTGCCCAACATCGGCATACTGTGTTCGAACTACAGATTTTACTACATTACCGATTTAGAGAGAAAATGAAATGGCTTCAAAATATATCTGGATGTGTGTTATTTTGGTTAGAAATTTAGGTGTTGTGACCGGAAATTCTTGCGCCTCGAATGGAGAGTTTTAAATCAAACTCCGATATTTCTTCCGATTTGCCTGAGTTTGGTGCATTTGTTGCAGGCGTGACAAGTAATTCTCTGGAAGGGCGTGACCTGGTGCTTACTGATCTCAGGCTGTTTACGTCCCTAATATGGCGCTGATGCCTTGTCACATCATTGGTCCGAGGAACACCATGTTAGATAATTTTGAAATAAAACTCTTTACAGATACCCGATATCTCCAGTCTCCAGATGATTTATCATGGGGCCATAGTATAGTTGAAGATGACCCATTAGTCATGTCTGTATAGTAAATTTCGCCTAAGCATGTGCTGGTTTCAGTGAGCAAAGGAGACGTGGTCTTCGGAAGATGTAAAGGTCTTGGAAGTGTAAAGTTCAGTTTGGATCAAAATCCAAAATATGTAGGATTTTTCTTAGATTTCTCTATTTTAGGGATGATTAGCAGAGGGTTTGTTATTGTCAATTTGCTTGGATCATACCTCCTACCTATATATAACTATTCGTGGGTGTGCATGCAGATTATCACTTTTGTTCGGTGATTTGAATACACCTGTTTTCTAGCTAATTTTATCACATTCACGATTTTTGTTTTGCTCCCGTAGCAACACACGGGCACGAAACTAGTGTGTTGAAAATATGAGAGTTATTCTACTATATTTTAATTTGAAGCATATTTCGTAAGCAAATGCTATTGCTATATAAAACAAATAAATAGACATAAATCTAAACAACGAGAACATTATAAACATAGCCAGCAGATATGTAACAAACATAACCAAACGCAATGCTGAACTATCACCCATCTATAGACTTACAGAATAGCGTTCTGTACTCGTGTAGACTCGATATAGAGGTAGTACGGAACGAAGTCGATTAGCTTCGAGCAGTGGCGCAGTTGTGCTGGCCAGAAACCTTATTGCCGCCCTTCGTGCAGGCTTCACGACGGCAAGGGCTCGGAGATACCGCTCCTCTCCACCTTGGTGCACGCCAAAAAGAATAGTCGACGAGATCCGGCAGCTCAGCACCAAAACAAACTTTTCTCAAAAACAACGAGAAAGTTTAGAAAGAAATCGTGGGGTTTTTCCACGTGTCACTGACCTGGACGTCTTCAAGTCCTCTTATAGAGAAATTGGCAGCCCACTGCTGACCGTTTCACCTATAATGACACCCATTAATTGGCAGTAGTAGCTGCCCACTCTGCCCACTTAATTCAAGATTAAGGCATTAACTGTGTATTTATCCTCTCTAATGACATTTGTCAAAAAGTTAATACACAGATGGCAAAATGTTTACACAAACTTGACTGCTCGCTGCGTCGCAAGTCACAAGTCACACATTCGTTTATGCGAAAAGAACGCGAATACATGCGTACACGCGCGTGTGTAACCCGAGCCTCATTCTCTCCTTGTGTTCAGACGAGTAAGAGAGCTCTTTTATTTAAGTTGGCTTGCATCAACTCAAATCAGCAGTATAAGAATACTACATGTCATGCACTCTTGTTTGGGGATTTCATAAATGGGCCTCCCCAGGATGACTAGAGGGCTTACGAGCTTACTTTTTTTTTAGCATGGCTTATAAGCTTACTATTTTAAATAAGTATTTTCTTCTCCACATAATCTGTTATTCCGGAGGTCAAGACTTTCGGTCCAAACAGATCAGGGGTGGTTGAATCGTGCGAAATGAAATACAATAAGATGCTCCAGAAAATCAAATCCTGTGCACGGAGGGGGGTGACATCCCTTTCAAGACATTATAGATACCGGTTTTAGTCTAAAAAAGCCGGTATTTCTCTTATGACTAGCGACGTACAAAATTGTCCACAAGGTCAAAATATAATCCGAAGGAATACAAATTCCAACGTCTTTTTGCTCGAGAACCTCAGGAAAGGTCACATTCTCCTTGTTTCTCTTGCTCGAGAACCTCAGGAAGCCTCTTGATGTTTGAAGGCTTCCCGAAGGTCGCTCCCCAACCCAAAAGTCGTAAGCCGATGCCTCTTGAGCAGATATTTTGCTTTCTCATGATGTCAAAGTCCTTCCCATCCGATCAATAGTAGATTTGCTACTCTAGCTTTAGTTCCTGTAGAGAGAAAGGAAATGACCGAGATCTGTACGTTAAGTAGTAAATGAAGGTAATAGAAACCGGAAAGTAAGCTCATGTCCGAATCTGAAGGATAGATCTTTGAAATTTCCTAATCGAGCTCCACTTTCTTAAGGCTTCTAGTTCCGGTTCAGACGGAGGTTACAATTTTTCTGGATCTTACATAATAATTATTATATTGTTCTTATTCGTGTTATTTATTTTGTCCCCAACTCGCTATTCAGTAGGTAATCCAACTAAACTCCATGGGCTACGGCTAGAGGCACTGGGTGCCTTTGGTTGGACTTTTGGCTGTGGCTTTTGTCCCTCAAAAACCAAAAGCCCAATCAAAGAGGTGAAAAGCCTCAAGTGCTTTTCCTCAAAAGCAGCTTTTACTCTATAGTACAAAATTGAAAGCAAGTCTCCCCCTGCTTTCAGCTGTTTTTGGGTTAAATATTTACCCACTTGCCACTGGTTATGGAAAACAAAACGGTTAGATTCGCGTTCTATTTTTCCCCATCCGCCACCTTCGCTCGCCACCACCGGCGCTGCCTCCCCCATGTCTCCTCCCCAACGCCGGCGGCCCCTTTCTCACCTCCGCCTTGCCACCCGCCACCCCCACGCCCTGTCGCCGCGCCATGCCGGTCCGTAGCTCCCTCATCGACCCCGACGGCGACGCGATCGTCGAGCTTGTCGCCCCGCCCGACCGCCTCCCGGCGCTGCGCACGGAGGCCGAGGCGCTCCCGCGCGTGCGCCTCACGCCAGTCGACCTCCAGTAGGCGCACGTGCTCGCCGAGGGCTGGGCGAGCCTGCTGCGCGGGTTCATCCGGGAGGCCGAGTACCTGCAGTCCCTCCACTTCAACTGCATCCGCTTCCCCGAGGGGGGCCCCAGCGGCCGGCGGTGGGCGCAGCCCCGGCCCCAGCGCGCCGGTGGTGGGCACAGCCCGTCCCGTCGGGCATCCATGGTGGTGAGAGGATGGTGGTGAGAGGAGGAAGAAGCCCCAATATGTGCATGACATGTAGGGCCCACTTGTAAATGAGACTGTTATTTCAAAAGTCACAGCTGTTGAACCAAACGAGCTTTTCCAAAAGCCACAATCCACATTCCATGGCTGCTTTTCTGAAAGTCACAGCTCACAGCTACTTTTTCAAAATTCACAGCCCAACCAATGGGACCCTAAATGCTCTTTATGGATTGAAGTCCCTAAATGCTCTTTATGGATTGAAGTCTGCTCTTTGCAAACTGAGCGATACCTGAATGGTGCGGCTGGTCGTGGTGGTGCCCACCGACTGGGGTTCAAAACCCGATATTGCACCAAAAAATCCCACTTGCTATGCTCACTGGTTTGTGGCTGCAATGCGTCGCGGTCTAGGTGACGGCCGGTGTGCTACGCCGGCTTGGTAACGGTGTACCCCGGCCCAAGTTCGGTTTGGCTTGATACGGCCATGGCCCAAAGTTTAGGGGATTTTTTTGACCAGGGTCATACGGGCCTTCTTAATTGCAATGCCGCGCGAGCAGTTCTTCCCCACCGTTGAGTTTTTTTTTTCAAAGTATGTTCTTTTCTAGACTGGGCCTCCTAGATCTCGCACGATTTTCTCTAATTTCCTTGGTACCGTAGAGTTAAGTAGTTAACCCCAAAACTGACATTTAAATCCGATTGCTCTTAATGGCTTGAAGCCTTACATGTGAGCTGCTGAAATAAGATGACTGGACCAGATCGGATGGTAATTAAGAATATGTTCCAGGCAGGCTATTTCAGCCTCAGGCCTTGTTTAGTTCGCGTAACTTACTGTAGCAATTTTACTGTAGCAAAACTAAATCGAAGATTAGGAGGACTAAACATGATCTAATTATAAAACTAAATACACGGATGGACGGGAAATCGCGAGACGAATCTATTAAGCCTAATTAATCTGTCATTAGAGATTGTTTACTGTAGCACGACGTTGTCTAATCATGGCCAAATTAGGCTCATTAGATTCGTCTCGCAAAGTTAGGGGTTATGGAATGGGTTTTGTCATTAACTCACGTTTAGTACTCCATGCATGCAAGATTCCCTTTGATGAATAGTGAAGTTGGATGAATAGTAAAGTTTGTTGTATGGCCATGTACGAGTGTCAGGTTCTTGCAGTACTGCAGTGGGCTGAGCTCGCTACAAGAACACATAAGCCACCACTACCGGAGATATCAGTACCTGGTTATAAGGTCCTTCGGTACCGGTACCGCGCAACTGAGACTAAAGGGGACGGACTTTGGTACCGGATCCAGAACCGGTACCAAAGAGGACCTTTGGTACCGGTTGATAACACCAACGGGTACCAAAGAGCCCTCCCACGTATGCTAGGGGGAGGCCTTTTGGTACCGGTTGGTAACACCAACCGGTACTAAAGGGTGTTTTGGTTTTTTTTTTAACGTGTGCTATTTCGGTTAGTTATACGTAATTGGTCTACGTATTTACGCGTCTACACTTCATATGTCGTATGTCGTACACGATCTTTCACGCAATAAGATTGAAGTCGTCGCAATTGTCAATTGATTTTGACCCGACTTTGATTGCATTTTTCTCGAACATTCACGTATAAACATTTGAGATCAGCCAATACAAAAAGTTAGAGCAATTAAAAGTTGTTTATAATTGACGAGCAGAACTAGAAGAAGGAACGGAAAGGGAGCTATATTGAGCGATAGCGCGTCCGTCATGGTGGTCTCAACATATTGTCTTCCCTCCGATCCTCTTTGTGCCACCGCATCAATTTAGCATGCTCTTTGTTTCTAAATAAGCGCTTCAGACGTTGTATTATAGGGAAATACCACATCACCTTGGCAGGGACTCTCTTCTTGGGGGGCTCTCCCTCAACATCACCAGGGTCGTCTCGCCTGATTTTATACCGTGAACAATTGCAAACCGAACAGGCATCCAAAGATTCGTACACCTTGTCCCGATAAAGGATACAATCATTGCGACATGCGTGTATCTTTTGTACTTTCAGTCCTAGGGGGCAAACGATTTTTCTTGCTTCGTATGTTGTTCCGGGCAATGTGTTGCCCTCTAAAAGCATCTTCTTTATCATTTTCAATATCTCTCCAAAATCTTTGTCAGACAACCCATTAGTTGTCTTCCATTGCAACAGTTCCAGTGTGGTACCTAACTTTTTCTGGTCCTCTTTGCAATCTGGGTACAACAATATTTTGTGGTCCTCCAACAAACGCTTCATCTTCTCCCACTCTTTCGCACTTTCGCAGTTTTTCTCTTCATCACGGATCATACCACCTAAGGCATCATCATCCTCATCTTTTGCAACTGCTTCACCCTCGTCCATTGCTATACCATCTGCAAAGGCACCATATTGTGCAAAGTCCGGGATGTTGTCGTCACCTTCTTCATCACCTTCTTCTAAGAATATCCCCGTTTCGCCATGTTTGGTCCAACAGATATAATTAGGCATGAAACCACTCCTAAGCAAGTGTGTGTGAACCATCTTCTTCGAGATGTGATAATCCTTCTCATTCTCACAGACCTTGCATGGACAGCATATAAAACTCGAGGTCGAGTTAGCCTCAGCCGCGTCGAGGAATTGATGAACGCCATTAATGAAGTCAGATGAGCGTCTATCCGCGTTGTACATCCATTGCCGATTCATCTGTTCAGAAAATACAATGAAAAATTCAGCCCCCAATATGAATTTTTAAAGTTCATAATAAACCTATATAAGAATATCATTTATAATCTCTAAAAATCCTAATAACCCTAAATATCAACATCATTTGATGCCACCAAAAAATGTATTTCTAAAGTTCGTAATAAGCCTTAATAAGAATATCTTTTATAATCTCTAAAAATCCTAATAACCCTAAATATCAACATCATTTGATGCCACCAAAAAGATGTATTTCTAAAGTTCGTAATAAGCCTTAATAAGAATATCTTTTATAATCTCTAAAAATCCTAATAACCCTAAATATCAACATCATTTGAAGCCTCTAAAAAGATGTATTTCTAAAGTTCGTAATAAGCCTAAATAAAAATATCATTTATAATCTCTAAAAATCCTAATAACCCTAAATATCAACATCATTTGAAGCCTCTAAAAAGATGTATTTCTAAAGTTCGTGATAAGCCTTAATAGAAATATCATTTATAATCTCTAAAAATCCTAATAACCCTAAATATTAACATCATTTGAAGCCTCTAAAAAGATGTATTTCTAAAGTTCGTAATAAGCCTAAATAAGAATATCATTTATAATCTCTAAAAATCTTAATAACCCTAAATATCAACATCATTTGAAGCCTCTAAAAAGATGTATTTCTAAAGTTCGTGATAAGCCTAAATAAGAATATCATTTATAATCTCTAAAAATCATAATAACCCTAAATATCAACATCATTTGAAGCCTCTAAAAAGATGTAATTCTAAAATTCATGATAAGCCTAAATATGAATATCATTTATAATCTCTAAAAATCATAATAAGTCTAAATATGAATATTATTTATGATACCTAAAAATCATAATAAGCATAAATATAAAAATCATTTAAAGTTTCTACAAATAATCCAAAAATCTAAACGATGTCTAAAAATTTGTGCATAATCTCTACATATGCAACAACTAACTATATAGTGATTCTCTATTACAAATTCATAATAAAAATAAAGATTAAATCTAAAATCTCTTATTTCAATCCATTCAACAAAACACAAATTACTCAAAATGTAGAGCATGAAATAGACCATACTAACCGTCAAAAGAGAGAGGATGAAGTTGCTAACCTTCTAGCGGACTTGGTTTGCAAAATCTCCAAAAGTTATGAAAAATTTGGGCGTGACCTCCCCCAACCTGAACTCAATTGAGGATGAAGAAATGAGCCATGGCTCGGGTTGGGGGAGGAAGAAGGGGCTTTAAACGCACCTGTTCCAAAGGGGCTCACATTGGTACCGGTTGGTGTCACCAACCGGCACCAAAGGCCCCGAGGCTCATTGGTACCGGTTGGTGACACCAACCGGTACCAATGTGGGCTCATAGGTATCGGTTGGTGGCAAAATTTGTGACCGTTGGACCCGGTACCAATGCATTGGTACCAGATCCAATCCATCCGTGACCTATGAGGGTAGTTGCACGACAGTAAATGGGAGAAAGAAAGGGATGATGTGCTCCGTTTCTAGAGATCAGGCATAACATAAATAGCATTTTACATTCCTCGCATAGAAAGAAAGAAAAGAAAAAAAAATAGCAGTTTACATGACAGCTTGGACACAGCAAAATACATGGTTGATCGAACACAACATTGTCAACATACATAAATCTAAAATCGATCACAACTCACAACCAACAGAGCATGGACAGATTATTTCACCTCACAAGCTAGCCGCGCCATTGTAAATTGGTAATAAATCATGTGGGCACAAGATACTCTGCACAGCCCTCGTTCACACGGAGCTCGAGGATGACCATGACTACGAACCCCATGACCACTAGAGCAATGGCAGAGATCCATATAGCCCTTCCCTTGCCTGCCACCCAGCTCCCTCCATCAATCTTTCTCGCGGGCGCTACCGCCGCGGCGGCGGTGGCAGAGGGAGCCGAGTAGCCACAGCAAACGGCGCACCGGCAGCGGCAGGAGCACGACGACGAGGAAGCCGCCACGGAGTACCCGCCTTCCACGGAGCAGACGCTGGAGGGGGCTCCTTCGTTGAATCCGGTAGGGGAATCGGCGCCGCCTGAGATGATCTTGGTGGCGCAGTCGCTATCGGTGCTGCCGGTCCGCTGCAGCGACGAGACGAGCCTCTTGGGCGAGGAACAGCGGAGGAGAGGGAGGAGGAGGCCGTCCAGAGCCGCGACGGTGACGGCCGAGGAGGGCGTGCCGGTGGCCGAGCGGCTCCGGCGGTGGCGCGGGGCGCCCGGGTGGCCCGTCTTGTAGGCGTCCCAGTCGCGTTCCAAGTCCACCAGCCGCCTCTCTAGGCAGCCGTGGATGGCTTCGACGTCGCCGGAGTCGCAGGCAGGAGGGGCGCGCCGGCGCCGGCGCCGGCTCTCGTGGCCGCGGCGGGCGCTCGTGGCGGTGCTGCAAGTGCTCATTGCCGCGCCCCACGCGAACGCGGCTTGATGTGACGTGAGTGGACGCGCACCGGACAGGACGCTCACGAGTGCGTGCGCGGCGGCGGCGGCGGCGGATCGGAACGGGGCGAGCGGCGAGAGATGCGTCGTGGAGGAAGGAGGCCGCGCGCTGAAATAGAGGTGGGGAGTGGTTGCGGCGGCAACCGCTCGCGTCGCGCCCACGTTCGATGGAGATGCGGGGCGGTGGCGCGGGACTTTCGAATTTTGAAATTGACACGCGGAGGTTCCTCGTTCACACCAATATATGCAGCGGAGGGTATTTTGATGTCAATCAAGGCAGGTAGTCAAAACCAGAGACAATTTCTTATTTGACACCGTTAAAGTTGCCCGTTCCTTTTTTTGGCCCTGTAAAACTTTTCGTTCCTTATTTGACACCGATTTCAATTTTGGTCCCGTCAGTTCTGTTTGGTCATGCCGTCAATTACTTGTCAGATTTTATTTGGATGGACCAAAATGCCCTTGCCCCTAGACTAGTCACGGTTTCAACAGAGGAATCGTTCCTCTTTCTCTTTCCCGTCTTCCTCTTCTTTCCCTCTCTGCTCCACTCTTCTCCCCCGAAACCCTAGAGGAGAATTCCACCGCGATTCTGAGCAGCAAAGCGGGGTAGACCGGCGAAAATGGATAGCGAGGGAAGGGATCCGGAGGGATCGGACCCTGATGGCCGGCCGAATGCGAGGACCGAGGCCCTAGATGGCTGGGCGGCGGCACGCGGTCCTGGTGGCTCGCCCAGCGGCATGCAGCACAAAGCCCTGGCCAGCCGGTCGCGGCTCTCCCCAGGGCGCGCGGCGGCCTCCCCGACTCGCGTGGGCGCGGGTCGAGGCCACGGCACCGCAGGCCTGTCTGCCTCCCCAGCCTCCCCGGCTCGCGTGGGCGCGGGTGGAGGCGAGGGAGCCGCGGGCCAGTCGGCCTCCCCAGCGCGCGTGGGCGCGGGTCGAGGCCAGGGAAGCGCGGGCCCTGCGGCTTCCTCGGCTCGAGTGGCACCGTGCACCCCTGCCTCTGCTCGCGTGGGGGCAATGCATGGCTTGGATCTAGGAGAGCAACAAGCAGAGCAAGAATGGCATCAAGGGTGAGTGCATGGCAACAAGCAGAGCAAGAATGGCAGTGCATGGCTGTGGGATATGGGTACTCCTGGGCCCACTACCGACCGGGTAGACAGTCGGCCTGGGCCCATATCTGACAACGGTGTGGGCCGACTCCAGGCCGGCCCACGAGGATCTTCGAACTTGATGGACAAGACTGGTGATGACTTAGCTTGCAAGGCACGCCGACTCAGATTAGTTTCCTTGTTAAACCCTAGGTCGCCGGCCTATATAAGGCGGTCTATGTCGATCCCTAGGGATCATCGAGGACTCTCCCCCTCATTGTAACCACAAACTCGCCGTTGTTCTCCGGAACTTTGCCGAGCAGATCAATCCAACACCACCAAGCACAGGACGTAGGGTATTATACCTCCGGGTAGCCCGAACCTGTATAAACCATGCGCCGCTGTGTTACCTCGAGCTCCCTAGCCTCGTGATTGCCCTTTGCCTATAAATCAACCACTTGGGTACCTCGGGTGGACTGCTAGACAATAACTCTGACAGTTGGCGCGCCAGGTAGAGATAATCGCGGGGCATTACAGCTAGCTCGATGGCAGAAATCATCAACAACATCCATCTGCACCCGCGTAAGTCATTCTCTTTGTTGCTGTCAGATCGATCTGCTCGATTTTCTACTCACCGATTTGTTCCTCATGTCCGCCGACTGCTTTACCATCGTCACGGGCTTCCGATCTGTACGCTCCGGCACTCTCCCTGCTATCGAGTGCCGTTCGGCGTCACGCGCCGTCATGCACGGTTATCGTGCAGGAGACACGACTGCCGCAGTCGTCGCCAACACGTTCGCCATGCCCGGTCCGTGACCTAGCGATACTCGTCGTCGCCCAGGATCCATCGCGGGTTGTTTCCTGTGTGCAGATGGAATCGCAGAGAGCTTGGCACCAGGCCATCGTCTGCGGAAGCTGGGACGTGTGGCGCTGTTGGTGGATCAACCTAGCACGGCCTCCGGGTGTTCGTCGTCTACACCAAACTGCAGCAATGCCCTACGCGTGACTATCACGCTGGCGTCCTAGATGCATCATGCATGTGCATGTCCGCGTGCATAAAGATTTCCTATTGCATGCCTCGGTTGCATGCACATATTGACGCAAAGCAGGAAGCTTTCCTTTTTTATGTTTTCTATTCTATTTAATCTATCACTTTATTCTATATCAAGCTAACGAAGGACGTTCTCTGATCTTTCTTCCCTTGTATGTACCGAGCGTACTCAACGCGGAGACCTCGTAGGGTTCCAAATTGCAAGAGCCCGACAGCGCCAAACTTAGCAAGCGATCGTCGGGTCTATATTTGGTCAGCTTCATAAAACGCCGACTTCGCCATGCTGTGACAAGTCGGCTTCGTCGACAACCTTGTCCACTCGGACACGGCGCCTATACAAAGATGACACGTCGATTCTCCGACTCGATTACGAATCAAGCTAAGTATTATTTTTAATTAAATATTTTACGGCTTCCATATACTTTCGTACGCCGTGGCTCCCCGATGTCTCTGTGACTTTCACCGGCCACCTCGGTCACGCTCCGACTGTTTATACAGCCTGGTCCGTCCAGACTGCACCTCACGGGTGTCCACTCATGCTGTGGTTTTGATATAATTTGTTAACACGGCGCGCTGCTCTAGCGCTCGGGAGAGTCCTTGCCGACTCTGACTTTCGAGTCCCTGCCCGACCCTATGTCCCTCTAGTTAAATCCCAAGTTAACCCATGCGGTTCAAGTCTCCAATCGTGAAACTTTGAGTTCCGTCCTCGCCCCACGTGCCGCCTATATCTAAGCCTCCCTGTTGAGCGTTGTAGCCTGTGGTGAGCCGTCCTCTCTGTGAGCAGTGGTCAGCGGGAAAAGGTGCTTAGCGACACAAGGCAAGGGCCGCACAGCGTCCTACTTGGTGTTTTTGCTAGAGGAGAGGGGTTTTACACATATGCACAATGCATTCACAGACCTGTTTCTGTTACGACCTTATGACAAACATTGTTTATCATTCAGATTATTGAATATTATGCTACATAATATTTGCACTGTCTTCATATAGCTCAGGCATTATTTGGTATACTTTGACCGACTCGGCCAGCTCCCACATTCGGAGCTGGCACGGCCCGACCACTCACCGCGTCTCCTACTACCCGCCCGACCTCCCAGCTCGGGGGCTGGGTGCGGGAGGCAACTCGGCGGCTTGTCCGGCTCCCACACTCGGGGACTGGGTGCTGCGACTTCGGATGGTGGGTCTCCGTGACTCGGCCAGCCCCCACGCTCGGAGACTGGGCACAACGACTTTGGACGGCGGGTCTCCGTGACTCGGCCAAACCCCACGCTCGGGGACTGGGCACAACGACTTCGGACGGTGGGTCTCCATGACTCATCCGGCTCCCAGGCTCGGGGACTGGGCGTTGCGACTTCGGACGGCGGGTCTCCGTGATTCGGCTAGCCCCCATGCTCGGGGACTGGGCACTACCACTTCGGTCGACGGGTCTCCGTGACTCGGCCAGCCTCCACGCTCGGGGACTGGGCTCCGTGATTTTGGGACAAGCTCCTCTCTTCGGGGTGCCAGACCGCCCTGTATACTTTCAGTGACTTTTCGCCATGGGTCTGTCTTGCACACCCTCGGGCGTACTGTTCTTGTCTCAATCTGCCCTAGCAGATGTGGTGATCATATCTTCTAGGCGACATGTCTGCCCCGAAGCTCGGATGTTTCTTCTTTTATTGACCATTGGCCCGATTCTACTAATCGACGCAATGCTTGGGGACTACTCCATATGGAGAGCTCCTTGCATCGCTCTCCATATGCCCCATCAGGATGTGTCACTTTTCTCAAAGTGGTGCAGTTCCTCATGGTGTCCGACTCGGCGACAACTCGGCACTACGCCACTCAGGGTTCCACCCCTGGGTCTGATAGGATCATCCCAATGATTTCTTTTCTTTTTGAGCACCGCCCACCCTTGCGTTGGCCTGCCGACTAAGACGCTTCAGCCGACCATGGTGGCCTCGCTTCTTCATCAGCAGTCCGACACCGCTTGCACGTTGCTCGAGGACTTGTGGGATATGGGTTCCCCTGGACCCAGGCCGACTCTCTGGACCCACTACCGACCAGGTAGACAGTCGGCCTGGGCCCACGTCTGACAATGGTTTGGGCCGACTCCAGGCCGGCCCACGAGGATCTCCGAACTTGATGGACAAGACTGGTGATGACTTAGCTTGCAAGGCATACAGACTCAGATTAGTTTCCTTGTTGTAGCCGAACAGAAATAGAAAACCGACTTGTAAACCTAGGTCGCCGGCCTATATAAGGCGGCCTAGGTCGATCCATAGGGATCATCGAGGACTCTCCCCCTCATTGTAACCACAAACTCACTGTTGTTCACCGGAACTTCGCCGAGCAGATCAATCCAACACCGCCGAGCACAGGACGTAGGGTATTATACCTCCGGGTAGCCCGAACCTATATAAACCTGCGCCCCTGTGTTATCTCGAGCTCCCTAGCCTCGCGATTTCCCTTTGCCTACAAATCAACCACTTGGGTACCCCCGGGTGGGCTGCCAGATGATAACTCCAACAATGGCAACAACAAACACCAGTGGCCTAAATCTACCCATGGGTTTTTCATGCATCCACCTCTATTGAAAGCAACAGCTGGTAGGCCTAAAACTGAGAGGTACAAAGGTTGTGGTGAGAAGAAAAGGAAATCAGGACAGCACAAATGTCCTATTTGTATGGACTATGGACATCATTGGCACAAATGCAAGAGGGGAAATCCAGAAGACATTGTTGCCATGTTGGCTGTGAGGTATTAAAATTCACATGTATTACTCTTTCTTGCAATTTTTTATGATATTAAGCCTATGTGTTAATTACATTCTTACTGATCATGTAGAGGACCACCAAAGAAGCCAACAAAACCCAAAACAGCAGAATCATCTGTTGTGCCTTGGGAGGAAGGAGCACCAGCAGCCTCTATGTCTTTTCCACCAAGGTGATAATGCTTGTCATTCTTACTTTTATGTCATGATTTGTACTGGCACATGATTTCTAATTAGCTTACTTTGTCACCTTAGCCAAAACTTGGACAACACAAGTGAAAAAAAGATAAGCATCTCAATTCTATTGCTGAAACATCAAAAAGGTAGCACCCTGTACTTCTGAATTATTTATTAGATTTAATTTAAACTTGGTTAAAGAACTAATTATCTTGCTTTTCACCATAGCAAAAGCTTGGAGGTTACAAGTAAGAAAAGGGAAAAAATGCTAACTCTGGTTCTGGAGCATCAAAAAGATATCAACTACTTTTTTTCATTGTTTCATTTTTTGTTCTCTAAACTTGCTGTTGCTGCCATACACAAGTCAAGAATAGATTCAAATCAGCCTGATCAAGTAGTTGCCTATCAAGGATAAGACCAAGACACAGAAAAAAAGAAGCAGCCTGCTAAAAAGAATAAAAGCATTCCTATGCTGCAACTTGACAGCCCTGTAGTGGGCACAAGAAGCAAGAAGATAGATCCTGCTAGCCCTGCAATGAGCACAAGGAGCAAAAGAAGGCTAAGACTATGATATTGTCTTGCTGTTTGAACCCTCCTATGGACTTGTCTTGCTGTTTTTGGGCCTTCCTATGAACTTGTCTTGTCCTTTTTGAACAAGTTCAGTTCCATGTATGTGAACTTGGATGTCAATCTGTTGCGTCGGTTATGTGGACCTAATGTATTCACTAAACCTTATGTATGTGTGAACCTAGTGTATTGGGAACCTATTGTATGAATATTTGAACCTTATATATGTGTCTGTGTTAAATTAAGTGTGAACATCATGTCATTGTAATGTATCTCACGAGCTGTTCTATTTGAACATATCTAAACATCATGCAAATGTTCTATCTATTTCTCATGTGCAACTTTGGTAATCAATGATGTCAAATTTTTTGGAACAAAAAACTCTTCAAACTGGCACATATAGGGTTTGCAGCAACAAAAAAATTACATGAGGCACAGATTTGCTGTAAATGAGGGGCAATGTACATGAGGGGCAAAAATGTATTTTCCTGTACCATTTAACACTGTTAGCTCTTCAAACTGACGGCAGTGTTAATTTAGGAACCAAAATTGAAATCGATGTCAAATAAGGAACGAAAAGTTTTACAGGGCTAAGAAAGGAACGGGCAACTTTAACGGTGTCAAATAAGGAATTGTCTCTCAAAACAAAGAGAAACTTTCCTATTTGACACTCAGAAAATGAGTTGTTTCTTTCTTGGTCCTGAAATTGTGTTCCTTTTCTATTTGACACTGATTTCAGCTTTTATTCCAAAATTGGCACTCTGTTAGATTTTCATCCAACTGCCATTAAATACCCTGTGAAAAGACTATTTTGTCCTTCAAAGTACTTCCCGAGCGGGTCAACCTTCCCGCTGCCGCCCCCGGGGAGGAAGCGCTCGGGGCGGAAATCGAGCGGCGCCTCCCACGCAGACGGCCTACAGGTAGGGAAGGCCCGGCAGGTCTGACTTCTCTCGACGGCGTCGCGGCCCACCACGCGGTCCAGGTCCTCATGCGCGCACCATCACCGACGGGTTCTGGAGCAGCTCCGCCATCCCCCACTCCATGTTGATCGACGACGTATCTGTGCCAGCCGTGAACATGTCCTATGGCTGTTGATGGTCCTTATAACAAAAATCTGAGTGTCAATAGGATCAGAAAATTAATAAAGATCAAGCATAACTTAGACATTTATATTCAAATAATATTGTACCATGCATATCCAGAATATATTTGAGTACAGGGACCACGGTACAAAAGATGGACGAAATTGGGTTCATCGAAGGGTCGGCCGACCAGGGCACTTCGGCCGACCTGGGCCCACCTCCAAACTACCACAACCGCATCTGGTTGGCTCCAACCGTCTATGTGATGCTATAAATACCTGCAAAGGGCACCGTACCCAACACACACCAGAAGAAGAGCTCTCATTTGCTACACGCTTAGTCTTAGTCTTAGTAGTAATAGTGCTAGTAGTAGATCTTCTGAAGGGCTTCCGGAGGAGTCTTGGTAAGTTCTAGAGTTCAGTTCTTGTATTCTCTTACTTACTTGTAATACTCTGAGCTTAATGGAAGTATCTTCGTACTTATGTTGTATGCCTCATTTATATTTTATCTACTTAGTATATACTACTTATATCTTGCACCTTGTTCAAGTGAATGTATGCTATGACATTGGCTCAATGTGCCTTATGGCTGCTCTATTTATTAACGTGATAGATAGAGTTGTATTTCATATTGCAAGCATGGTGTTTGGAATACGGAATACTGTTGAGGGTATCGCTACCCCACGGATTAGTAGAGGTAGGCGGCAGGTGGTGATAGCCCTGTCCGTCCTTTGTAATCCTCCACGTTCGGGAGATGATATTAGGCCTTTATGATAAGACGTCCAATTGTCGTCCCTTGATGAGGGAACCACTAGATACCTCGATATGTCCTCTTGCATATGTCCATTGTATGAGCTTGTATAGGGTATTGTAGTATATCCAAGTCCCATTCGTATGATGTTAATGAACCCTTTGTAATCTTTACTAATGTCCTATTATATTATTTACCCCTGTCTAGATTATGGTACATTAATGTTGTTGTAAGTAAATACATTTGATGACATCTCTCTTTAACTCTGGAATACTCCCGGGTGAAATGCTACAATGTACTTCTGTGCACTTGCAGAATATCTGTAATGTTTAGATTTACAATAAGGCATCTCTAGTGCCGTCACTACTCTAAGTGGTGACACTAAGAAATACCAATAGTGGCATGCCTGGCGCCGTTGCCGGGGAAAGCAATGGTTAAAGAGTCGTGATCATCCATGTATTTAATGCAGCATGATTAATTGCCAGTAATCTAGCAGGTTTACCCTTTTTTGCTTTGTTTCTCTGTGACGTGAAACAGAGTAGTGTATGACTGGTTTTAAACTACCATCCAGCTACGTCGAGAACCCGAATACTATAGGAAGGAGGGTACGTTCTCGTGTCGTAATCCCTCAGGTGTTCTTGTCGGAGACCGAGCCAGTCATCGGAGAGTCATCCATCCAAGGAGAACAACTCGTTCCCGTAGCACCCCAACCGGAAGAAGTACAGATTTAGGAAGGAGAAAAGAGGTGTTGTGGGGCCCACATGTGTGAAGGGTAAAATAGTCTTTTCACATGATATTTAGCAGTGGTTTGATAAAAAATCTCATGGAGTGTCAAATTGGGAATGAAAGTTGAAGTCGGTGTCAAATTAAAAAGTAAAATTATTTCAGGACCAAGGAAAGAACAACTCACATTTTCTGTGTCAAATAGGGAATTTTCTCTTAAAGAAAAAAGACAGAACAATATATGGCAACTACTCTGTTTCACAAGTGGCCCACTAGCAATTACTCTGTTTCACAAAGTGGCCCACTAGCAACTACAACACTCCTGCTAGCCCTGCTGGGGCAACGCCTGGCCCGCTCGACCGACGCTAGGCCAGCCGACTGCAAGATTGAGACAATTCTTTCAGCAGCTCCTCGCCTCCTCCATCCCATGCACTACCACTGGGAATAGCCTAGTTCGAGCTAATGGGGCTTTTTAAGTGGCATGTTAATGATCATTTCAGTAGCATTTAGGGATGGACATCCAAATCCGCATTCGTATTCAATTAAAACGTCAATGGATATTTGTACTCGTATCCTATTTTAATATAGATGTTAAATAAAAGTATCTGAATTCATTTTTCATTATTTTTCTTTGTCCAAACCTATATTCGTATTCAAATAAAATATAAAAACAAATAAAAATATCTGATATTATTTATATCCATAAAGAATATTGACTCAAAGAAACCATCCATCCGAATTTGAATCCCTATTCGAACTATTCATTTTGTATTTGTATCCGACAAAAAATAGACAAGATTCGAATTAGTATTCGTATTTGTAGCCGACAAAACTGGCCTTCGCATTTATATCCGCATTTGAATTAAAATATGATAAAAAAGTGATATTCCGAATTCGATTATCCGATCTGATTCCATTAAATGAATTATCTATAGTACATATGAACGGATATGCTTGGATCTACGGCAACGACTCCGACATTCACGGTCTTCCACTCCACGAGTGACGGTCCAATTATTGTTGTCGAGCGCTCAGTTGACTTTGACTCCATACAGTCAGCAGGCTTCACTACCGGAATCGGCTGATTCGCCGTGTGCGTATGGCACACGGCAAAGGGCGGGAAGCGTACGGCAAAGCCGCCCATGGCATATCCCGCATGGCGACGCGCACGATGGCAAAGCTGGCTTTGCCGTGTGCTTTCTGTCAGGCACACGGCAACCAGCTTTGCCGTGTGTCATGGCCGGCACACGGCAAAAATTGGAGTAATGGCCGTCTATCGTCCTCCGTCCTCATCACCGGCCGTCTCTGTGACGCGGTGGGGCCCTAGTTTGCCATGTGCCAGGCCAGAGGCGCACGGCAAACTCTCAAACTTTGCCGTGTGCCAGGCCAGGGGCACACCCAAACTTTGTCGTGTGCCCCTGGCTTGGCACACGGCAAATATGGCAGCTTTGCCATGTGCCGTCCCACGTGGCACACGGCAAAGCTTGCATAGAACATATAGGAATGGTCACTTTGCCGTGTGCCATGGTCCTGGCACATGGCAAAGTGACCCAAAAAAATCTGTTTTTATTGTTTTTTGACGTATAAATTGCCCCACTCAAACAAACATCATATTTATCATACATATATCACAACAAATATCACAGGCACTTGATATATCACAAGAAACATCACAAAGGCCACAAGTTCACATTCAAGTACCACATGCTCACAATTATCACAAGTTCACAAATACGAACCAACTAAAGTTTATCACCGAGATGGAGGGAACGGCTGTGCTGGGTCGAACGGCTGTGCTGGGTCGAACGGAGGTGCGAACAACTGCTGTGGGTGTAACGTCGGTGAGATGCCCGGTGACATGGCAGGTGTATTCGATGCCGCTGCCGATTGATTCTGCAGAAAGGAGAATATATTGCATGTCAGACCCGAATCAAGTTATCTAAGTCATAATCTAAAACATTCAAAAGTTCACTGTAGTCTCAAAGTGATTTTAAGTCTCTACATTCTCTAAGTCTCTAATACTTCAAATAAATCTACAAGATTGTCAAGTGACTCACATGAGGAGTTGCAGGAGCCGGAGCCGGTGTGTACGTCGGCATCACTGGTGCAGGTATGGGGTGACCAATATGAACGGAAAGAGATTGAATGCAATTGTACATATTGGCCATCTGCTGCTGAAGCTCGGCCTGCTGCCTCGCTGTCTCCATCTATTGCCTCGCCGCCGCCTCCTCCCGTATCCTTCTCTCTTCGGCTATCGCCGCCTCGTGTGCCTGTGCTTATGCCGCCAGCTGGACCTACAATTTTTTATCTCAATGTTACAATGCGAATAAAACATATGTAGAAATTGAATGGACGATGAATAAATCAGAAATAACCTGAAGTTCCTGCAGTTGGAGCTGTGCCTGTGATAGCCGTGGGCGTATGGGCGGGCAACTGCTCGTGCTCCTTGCTCGAACTTGGGTGAGAGTAGGAGTAGTGGCCGTGTCCAGAGTGCCGTCGCCTATATAGTACCGGCCATGCTTCTTGCCCCCTCCCACCCTCATGATGATCTCTCTATCAAGGTCATGGGCGCTCGGATCCCACTCTGGCCCATGGACTTGCCTTCCCGCCTTTGTGTACTCGTTGATGCGGGTGTGGATGGAGGGATTGCTGTAGGCTGAGGGCGGGTCGTCCGAGCTGTAGGTGACCTTAGACGCCTTGCCCTTGTGGGCCATAGCCCATCCCATGAACTGGGAGCACTGAGCGCCTTCATGTGCCGCCGACTGCAAAAAAAAGCAAGTTGATTACAAATCATGCAGAATCGAGCGTTAAAATAAATAAATGAATCTGCATACCCATCGAGCCCTGTACTCGTCGTTGGTCAGGCTGCCTTGATGGTGTGCTGGACCTGGCATTAGCAAACCCCGCTCTCGGCCAGCGTTGTGCTTCTCCTCCCACTCTGGTGTGAACCACTTGTCCACTATGCATTCTCAGCACGTGGAATCATTACGGCACCACCACACAGGCACCTACACGTGATCAAGTGATTGACATGTAAGAAGATCAAATCAAGTGATGCACTTAATCTGAAAAATAATCTTAACTTACCCACAAGTATTGCTCTCGAGTCAGCTTCAAATTTCTTGCAGCTTCTTTTTTAATCTTCTAGCCAAGGAATAGAGTGCCATAGTTTATCACACACTGGACTTGTGCCTCATAGTGCATGTCCTTCACTAGCTTAACGCATCGGTTGTGAGACAAACCGCCGCCCGTTCCTCGTATTCATCTACACACCTATAGAAATCCTGCATATAAACACGATGTATGCAATCATTATTACAAAAATGTGCAATGAATGCGATGTATTGACATGTGTACTTACCCATAGCTCGGCCTTCACCCGCTCTGCCTTGTTGTCGAAGCGCCTATTTTACCGATCGAGATGATCGGGGGCGACGGTGTAGTGCTCCCACGTCCAGGCCAGCTCGTACCTTCCACGAATGTGGACCTGGCCTGGGAAGTGCTCCCTGCACAGAAGATCCAGGATGCCGTTGACCTTGCGATTATGAGCACCTCCAACGAGTACTCTCCAACTCCTGCCAAAAGTGATAAAGATAAAATATTAGTTTATATTGTGATTATGAAGTTATGAAATGAAGAAGTATTGACAAAATCTAAAGTTACTTACGCTGGCCCAGAGGGTGCAATCATCGGCCGTTGGGCAAGAGGTATCGGCCTGTCCGGAAGTCTCGAGGGACCTCGTAACCAGACAGCCAGGATAGCCCCTGTCGTGTCCTCCTCCTCCCCCTCCCCCTCCTCCTCCTCCTCCTCCTCAGCACCCGACGTCTCCGTGGAAGGTACGTATTCCTCCTCCTGCTGCTGCTGCTCCTCCTCTTCCTCAGATGAAGGCGGCTCTACAGGTCGAGCCGCTCGACCCTTGGGGCGAGCCTTGGGGCCACCCTTCTCTCGACTCTTCCCTCGACCCCAAGTCGAGGGCCCCGACGTCTCAGCAGAGTTTGGCATAACTCTTCTGAAAGCAGACGTGCATTTTCATGCTGCAGCGCCGCCCACCATCTTTGTTCAATCACCTGCAATTAAAAATAGTAAACCAATAAGTACATATTTAAAAAGAGTAACATAATTACAAAATAAACAGCACATAATTTGAAACTAACATGATATTTAAAAAATAAATCTATCAGTACAAATCGTACATGTATTAGAAATAATCATCTTGATCGGGATTAGCCGGATCATCGGGATTAGTTGAGAAACATCGGTATGCTCGTGAAATGGTTTCTGTGCCGAAGACAACATGTCATAATAGGCCTTTGCGGTTGCCTCTGGCGGATCCTCCCTAACATGACTAGGTCCTCCATCGAACTGTGCTTCATGAAAGTCATCTAACATGTCAGCATAATCCTGGATGTGTTGTCTCACGACCTCATCTCTAGCACAATGGGCTTCACCATGGCATATCCGCCGGGTATAATTTGGCACAAGCCCATAGATGCAAATGTGTTTACCCATCTGTAATTGCGATTGAAGTGTCTTGTTTGCACACTTGCTACAGGGACACGGCGCTTTACTCTGTCCTTTGTCAAATGCCTTTTTCAAGAAATCTTCAACCTTGTGAAGAAATTCATCGGTCCAGTCACGCTTACCCAGCCAGCCCGTGTACATCCACTCACGGTCATCCATCCTTTAACATATGAGTGGGTGATATAAAAATCAATTACATCTACGCAATGTCTATCATGCTCTAATAGGTGAAGATAGGTCCTAATCCCACCTGAGAATGTGTAGATGGGGTTAGTTTCCATGCTCTACTTCCTATCGAAGACAGAATTTCGACAACATCTCCCCGCTGTTCTCCAAATACACGTCCTAGGAAGGAAATTGTGTATCCAGAGAACAACATGGAGGTGATGCCGAAATTCTGTCTCTGATAGGAGTAGAGTATGGAAACTAACCCCATCTACACATCCTCGGGCTGTCCAAAAAACATGGACAATTCAAAACAGATATGGTCATACATATGCAAAGATCTGTATATTTCCTACCGTATCTCTTTCGAACGAGAGACGCCTGAACATGATATGAAAAGAGAGGTCTTTTATATCTCACCTTGCTGTGCTGCAAAGTGACGAGTTGAGGATGGTGCAACAGTACGTCTCTCCTAAAAAAATAAACAAAATAGTGTCAATTAAAAATTTTGACAGCACCTCCCCTGCATCGGGAGGTTTCCAAAATCTGCAACAAACCAAGGGCACGATGGCTGACAACCACATTCCAAAATCATCAATGTCTTACTTTTGCTTGTCTCAAAAAAATATTGAAGTAGCGATTTGCTTCAGATATGTTGCCTTTCATTTGACCTTGAATTTGGAGCATAAGAAACATCACAGGTCGCAAAAAAAAAGGATTCATGGTAGCCATGGAACCATGAGACACACCCAGCCCAAGCCCAATCATCATATCATCACTACCGAGCTGTTGTTTGGGCATGGATGTGTCCCATGGTTTGATAACAACCATGAGAAGCATAACTATACATCACAAAGAACAATCTCTCAAGCTCAAGGTCATCATATGTTACCATCACAGGCATTGATATCATCACAGGCATTGATAAACTAGGTAAATTTAAATCATCACAGGCATTGATAAAATTGATAAGAAAAGAGGAGGATTTTGCACGTGCTCACCTAGTAACTCGGCGGTGGCGAGGCGGGGGCGGGCAGCAAGATGGTGGACGACGCGTCCTCCGGGGCAACAGCAGCATGGCCTCTTACTCCTCCTCCTTCGGCGGCGGCTCCGGCACGTCCTCCTCTTCCTCCTCGCAGTGGGGCGGCGCCTCCGGCACGTCCTCCTCCTCCTCCTCCTCCTAGCAGTGGGGCGGCGCGCCGGGGTGTGGACGCGCGGGCGAACGAGGGTGGGCACGCGGCCCGGG
>CM014276.1:34606856-34635017 GCA_004135705.1 Alloteropsis semialata | reverse complement strand
CACAATCAGGCCACGAAGAAGCTTCTAGATGCACCCCTTCCTTCAAAGTCGTACACGCTCCAGCCTTCTCACCCATGTATCCGATCAGGACTCCATCGGCCGATTTTCGATCGGAGGAAACTTCCAAATCAGAACCGGACTCAGCCTCAGTCTAGGCTTCTTTAGCTCTTTCTAACACAGTATCCCTTTTATACCAACCAAGTCAAATTCTGGTGTCAACAGCCTCCTTCATTCAACCACAAAGGTCAAATTGAAATTCTTACTATTGTTCCCACGAAGGGATGAAGATTACAAACTTTCGGCACTCAACCACACCAAGTTTGAGAGTTGTCGGCGACGCCTAACCATCTAGGAGCACAGCTCCAAGAGTAACAAATGCGAATCGACGAATCAAACTTGCTTCAAGTGCTTCTTGAGATGAACAAGGGATGAACTCACTCAAAGCTTTGGTCACACACCTCAAGAATTACTCACACCCAATGCCCTACTCAAACCTTTGCAAGGATTGGCTCTAGAGGGAGTTGGGAGAGTGGATTTAATGCTCAAGAGGGGTTTGTTTCAAGTTAGGTCAGCAGTAATGAATGGGGGGCTGAGGGGGTATTTTGTCACACCCGGTTTCAAAACAAAACCAAGTGCTACCTATATGTATGCCAGGATCTAGTTTCATACATATAGTGACATCATAAGTGAATAACAGTAACAGTATCACGTAAATAAAGAGAGATTATCAGAGAATTACGCTTAATCCTGGAAACGAAGGCTCCAAACTCGCAGGCAATCGACTGGGGGTTGCGTACGCCTAGCATCACCTTCAATATCTTCACATCACCTTTCTGAGCAGCAGTAAGCAAGGATGAGTACACTTATGGTTGGTACTCAGCAAGGCCACCAGAAATAACCAGAATATAATTTATTATCAACTTCAAATAAATTAATCATGAGAGGGTCCAAGCCGCTCTTAACCGTGAGCACGGCTGATATATCAGTTTTACACTCTGCAGAGGTTGTACACTTTACCCACAAACAATGTTTCTCATATAGCCTGAGGTAGCTAGCCTCTTCAACACTTCCTTAGGTGAGGGGCCAGAGAACCATTACATGACCTTTACAAAGAATTATTAACATGAAACAACCCGCTAAGGTTTCAAGCCACAGCAGAGCATAACCTTTTCTAATCGCCGAGTTACTTACCAAAGCATACTCCCAAGAGATCCGGCTATACCCCATCTATGCTTCCCCTCTTGCCCTTTCGGTAAGGTTATTACAAGTTAACTCTTCTAATTAATTAGTCACGACCAGAGCCCATTAGCTATGTGGTTGCACTGTTTTCTTGGGTGGTCACTCCATGTTCCAATTAGAATCATCATTATATTTAATAAAGCATAGATAGAAGGATGGTTAGGGACACTTGCCTTTCCGCAATAAAAATACCACGTACTGCTCAGAGTCTTCAAATTTTTCTTGTTGAAACTCTATTCTTCAAAGCACCTGAATTGCGTTCCTTCTACTCGCAGCAACATCGGCACAAGCACACACTAACAAAGAGACAACAAGCACAACTAAGAACAATACACCAAACGAACAGAAAACAATAAAAGAACGCACAAAAAGGCGGGGCTTGATGCTAAGGTCACGAGGGCTCAAGAAACGACGAGATCGACGATAAAGACGAAAAGACAACTATCGTAACATTTATGTTATGAGAGCACAAGAGACTATATGCTTGGTTTATTTTAGCTTAATAAAACAATATAAAGGATATTTCAGAAAATACCCTAAATTAGAATTATGTCATATTAAAGTTTATTTTACAAAACCGAGATAAGACTAAGTCAACTTTTATACATCTAAATGTTCATGTAGGAATTAGACCAATTAAACACTTAAATAGAAATAAAACATGTGTGAACATCTAAACGTATAACTTCATGATTCGTGTTCGACTAACCACATTATTATTAAAAAGACATTGGCTTTGAGTATTAATCATATTAATAGCAATAATTGTGAAAACCGTCGGTTAACTCTAAATAGCTTTTAATTAGTTACATAGCAATTAATCAAATTAACTTGTCGAGATATAACCTAATTAACTTTTAATTAGAAAACTGGTGAATAAGTATTTAATCATATTAACAATTTAATAGATACTAGAAACAACAAACAAGATTATTATGGTTGCTAACGCATAGCTTGAACTGATGTGCAACTACCGCAACATGGACGACTCGAAACGGAGCTAAAGACGAGCGATGGTAAGGGTCTAAAGGTTGCAACTACAACTTAGAGGTGGCTAACTGGTAAAGTTCTCAAGTGAGACAAAGAATAGAATATTTGAGCTGCAAGGTCATTTTCAGGAATTACGTATGAAAGTGATGGAATAGGAGCACAAGAAATATTAACATGCTACTTGCAGATTAATATATTACTTTAGTGGCTCTCACTTATGTAATAATGCAACGGTGTAGAATAATTAAATGCTACACCATTGATACAACATAATGCTAACCATTAAGTAATATAACTAATCTGTAGTAGTAAACATGTTATTTCTCATGTAGGCTACTAAGATGTAACAGATGATCGAAGTCTAGATAAAGGAAAAGATGGAAGCGGTAACATATATATGATCTTTACAAGCTTATACATTATTTAATAATGCAAACTTAAGTTGTATTGCAATGAAATTGGAACCAGTAATTAAGATCCTGGGTATCACTGCAACAACATAAATTTAGTTATTAAATAGATGCTGACTTGCAAAGATTTATTGTTAACTGTCAGAACTTTACTAGGTTAGATCAGAAAGGACATATATAGACTAGCTTAATAATAGAACCAAAGAAAAGCAAATTGATTAAACTAATGACATTGCATAGCTAACCACGTATATATATAGATTGATTGAAATTAAGGGTCTGTAGGATAGGCGTGATGATTTTGGGCGGCTGTTTTCGTGCCAGAATTAGTGACTTTGCTTGCTAGCTGGAAGATAAAAAGATATGGACAACCAAATTACTGCTCGTGATGTAAGCATGATGTCACCATCATGTCATCACATGCATGGCTTGCCGATTAACGTGAAGGCACAGACACTTGGCTAGGTAAACTTACGGCAAGGATATGATAGGGCCGCGATCTCAGCTAGGGAAGGACGGTGACTGCAGATCGGCAACGCAGCAGCAGAGGCAACATAGGCGACAGCGTCCGAGGATGCGAACAACATAAGCGAGATGCAAAACGGAAACAGGGATACGGGAAACAGGCTGGCGTGCTCACCTCGGACTGAATCGCGAAGATGCTCGGCGATGGCCTGATTTTATCCGGAGTCGGCGCTGGCTGATAAATTATGCAAGACACTATAAATAGAGCTCGCAAAAGAAGGAAGAGGCTAAGATTTGATTTGGTAAAAGATAGATAAAGAATTCTCCTAATGCACAAACTGAATTACTACCAATGTGGTAAGCATGCCATCATTATGATGTCGTCACTTGCATGGCCGGCGGCTTGTTTGCTAGGAATTTAGGTTAGATATCATTGGGAATAAACTATGGTAATGTGAATGGTAAACTGAACAGCCCATGGCGTAAGCATGACCTTGGCAGGGTAACTAACCAATAAATAAGTGAAAAGGGAACTAATGGCCTTGCTTGATCATATGCACACAGGAATGCATGCATGATGCCGTACGTGAACGTAAACTTGCATGGCTAAAGGATAAAGGATATATTGTGAATGAAATATGGTAAATTGATCATGATGTAAGCATGACATCACCATGATGTCATCACACATAAGCCAATGGCTTCGTTGCTTCTGTACTGTGAACGTGTAAGGCAGAGAGAGGATTGCTTGGTTTGCTAGTCATGCAGAGGAAAAACTAGGGCTGGCTCGGCATGGTTGCACAGGCGAGCGGCAAAGACGAAACACGTACACGTTGCGAACGACGTGGCTGGCTTACCGTGAGAAGGTTACTATGGCAGTATGGCAGCTAGGGGCTGTAGTACATGGAAAGAACGATACAGTAGCAGACCGGAAGAACAACAGAGGCAGAGAGGAAGGCATACGCGTGCTCACCAACTGCGTGCAGAGGACGACCGGTGATGGCAGCTGCCGGACTTGGAGAAGATGGCGACGGCCCAAGGCTTCACGAGGCGGAGCTCCTCGGCGACGGAGATCGAGGTGACGGGGTCCTTAGGGATTCCCAAACTTGGGGCCTCCCTGTAAAGGAGTCAATGGTACATCGTTTCTGGGAGAGAGGTACTCTGTATATATGGGGAGAAAAACCCACTATCTCTCCATCCGTTAGCGATATGGGACTAATAGATGTTTAACTCCCTTCTAATGCTAAGGGGCCTAAGAGTTTCCACTACCACTAATGGGCTTGTGAAATTTGGCCCAATTAAGGAGGTGGGATGGATTTAGGATAACACGGGCTGGATAATGGGTCAAGGCTGGCCCAAAAATATTTATATTTTCGGAATAATTAATTTTTTGGTATTAAATAATTCTAGAAAAGTCTAGAATTCATATTTAAACCATGAAAAATATTCCAAAAATTCCAAAATTCATGAGAAAAATCTCGGAGATAGAGTTAGATATGATGAACCCAAATAAAATATTTAGAGTTCATGAAAATATTTCTAGATGCTTGGAGAAAAAGGATTTAGCTCTAGGGATTAAGAATGAATTCCAGAAGATCCGAAAAGTTCCCAGAGGAACTGCTTGATATCTGAGACGACTTGGAACGCTAAACACTGAAGACACACCACAACAAGAACACAACAACCGCTCTTAAAGCCTATGTTGTTTTAATTTATTTGGAAACAACAATATTTTTCTTATACTAAATTTCCTGTAATAAAATATAAATCTTGGAAAATTTTAGAAATTCTCAAATCCTTTAGATTGTTTAGTGTAATCTATTCACATCCCAAAATATGAAATTTTGGGGTGTGACATTGGACCAGAATGGTGATGGTGCTGCAAGGATAAAAAAAGGCCTAATACAGTAATAAAAAAGCATCTAAAGACCTGACCATCTAAGCCGCAGCAGTCATATAACTACTGAGTCCCTTTGGCCTCCGCAGATGGCAGCGAGGCCCTTTGCTCCTGCAGCCTGCCAAATAGGTGATTCATCTTTGAACGCTTGGAGGGCCTGCTGCAGGTTGGGTATTGACCCCTCAAAGACACATGAGTTCCGGTGCTTCCAGAGGGTCCATGCTCCAAGAATGACCAGGGAATTGAAACCCTTTTTGTGATCCTTAGGAATTTTTTTCCAAGAATTTTTCCACCAGATGGATAAAGAGTTGCACCTTCGGGTAGGAACCAAACTTGCTAGATTCAGGGGCTGCAAGATGTTATACCAGAATTGTCTAGCAAATACATATGAAGTGAGGAGATGCTGAATTGTTTCATCTTCTGGGTCACACAGGGGACATTGGGCTGGATGAGGTAACCCTCTTTTTTGCAGATGGATAAAGCCATTTGAACGAAGGAATGTTGAAGCCAGGCATACAGCTGGGTGAGAGAGTTTAGCTGTTAGAAATGCAAGTTCAAGTAATGTTGCGTTGACTTGAGTAAAGCATGATAAGTGAAAACGTTTCATGCACCAATGCTCAAATACGAGTCTCAGCAATGATGTATGTCCCAACATGTTGCATTGACAGACATTTTGGGTGACACGCCCCTTACTTGGTACTTGTTTAATGTTAAACCGAAGATATGTGTTTTGAAATGAAGTCCCATGCATTGTTTTTGTATGCGTGAAGTAGTTTAATGACAATTACTTCAGTTTATTTACCTAGTCATATATTAGGATAGTGAGACTGTTTATGATGTGTGTGATAGCAACCAGAATTACCAGGTAGTGAAAACAACACTTATCATCTGGAAAGATAGAAAAACGAATACAAAACAAGAAGCAGTTGAAAACATATGATCAGAAGTTCACATTTTCATGTTCCCAAGCATGGCAGTACATGTAAAATTCCATATAGGATTACCACAATGAAGCTACAGATACTACATCTAGTGCCTGAAGTGATTGGAACTAGTGCTTTAGTCTTCAGGAACATATAGCACCTTGATCGTGTCCTTATAGATTGAAAATTCCATGCATATTTCTGGCATACAGAAGCTTTGTAAAACTAGGTACAATTCCCTTGGCTACGCTCAGTCATCAAAGACTTAAAAGTTTCTGTCATCTTTTTTAGCACTATTGCCCAGTTGAATAGTTGCTTCGCAAAGGGAACTTCATGTTCAGATCCTCCCACTACTTCTTGAAGGCAATTGAACAAGAGTAGATCGAATGGTGAACAGAACTAAATAGCACAGTACGACTAGCATAGATGTTAGGATGAGAATGGACCATGAAGCTATGGATTCAAGCCGGTGCCAAGAAGCTCGCGGGCTTGGGTTGGCCGAGTAGTACAGCAGGAACGACTTAGGTCCCCGGCCACTACTTGATGCCTTTGGTTGTAAACATGTTAGTATAGTACGCTTCTTGCTCTCTTTTCCGTGTGTGTGCGCCCGTTTGGCCCACGTTGTAATTTAAAACCGGTTGATTTTCCTTCTTAATGCAATGATGCGCAGTTCTCCTGCGCATTCTCAAAAAAAAAACGAATGGACCATGATCGGCATAATAGTCAAATCAACCTCCTAATTAGTACAGAAACCACACTGTTTTCACTCTTCAACAAAGCCAATATGGACCTATAGGCATTTCTAGCTAGTCAAAGAAAGACTAGAGCACTTTACGTAAACATACGCAAATAGAAAAGTACCCTATGCAAACAAACTCTGACCTGCACCATATTACACCACACACACAAGAAAATTACAAGCTACAAGCAGAGCACTACAGACAGCAGGTTTTGTTTGCCTTTTACTGGAGTTTTTTTGTTCAAGTTCCATTGTTCCAAACATATAGGTTATCCTGTAAATGTGCAAGTTTGAGAAAAAAAACAGAATTACAGGACTGTGAAAACAATACTTAAACTGCTATCTGGAAAGATAGAGAAAAGAACACAAAAGATAAAAGCAGTTGAAAAAATAAGATGGTGGAAGTTAACATCTTCAACGCGATAACATTTCCATGTTCTCAGGCATGGCAGTCACCAGCGCACCATAGTGAAGCTACGGAAACTATGTCTAGTGCTTAAGGTGATTTGAAGTTTTGAACTGGTGCTTTAGTCTTCAGGGGCAAATAACGCCATGATCATGTCCTTGTACATGTAAAGTTCCATGCATATTTCTGGCACTTATTTGGTTTCTAATACTTCATATGGTGTAGATGACTTCTCGGGCAAGCTCTCGGGTAGTTTCCGGGTCGTGGTTGACTCGCTCGAGGCTTTTGGGAACTCCAGGTGTCCTCCTCGGGCTCCAGGTGTCGTCCTTGGGCGCCTGGGGTCGTCCTTGGGCGCCCGGTGTTGCGCATGCGTTTCTCCCAGGACTGTAGCGTTCCTGTTCGGATGAGACGGGCGCCACTGTGGCTGCCGTGGCGAAGGACGGACGCCCATCATACTCTGACGCGGGTACCAAGTAGGTACGGCACCGGATGGGCCGGGACGGGACGCAGCCGGGTAGTTTGGCCGGGCGAGCCGGAGACTCCTCGGAGGCGGAGAACTCCCCGGGCGAATCGGAGAACCACTCGGAGGCGGAGAACTCCTCGGGCGAATCGGAGAACCACTCGGAGGCGGAGAACTCCTCGGGCGAATCGGAGAACCACTCGGAGGCGGAGAACTCCTCGGGCGAATCGGAGACTCGTCGGGCGGCCTCCGAGCTGTCGGGTCATGGTGGATCCGCTTGATTTGGGTCTTCGGCTCTTGTTTTTTAGGGGTGGATTATCGTGAGGACCCGGGTTAAGGGCTTGGTTGGGTACCCCTAATCCAGACCCCCGTCAATAATAAAATACAAGATAAAAGCACTACTGTAACAGCAATAAAAACTGTCAGCCCTTAACTCATACACCGGTGTGCCTTCTTTTGGTGCAAGCAAACACCTGATCCTATCGCCTGCATCGATCAGATACATGCAACACATTTGTCCAATCTAAAGAACCTTGATAAAACTCAATGCAATTCATAGGCCTTGGCTTAAAATATTTCAAATAGTAGCGCATTACAACACCTCCGTTATGTCCTTATACATGTAAAATTCAATGCATATTTCTGGCCTGGAGAAGCTTCGTAAAATCTTGTACAACTTCTTGGCCATGTTTTCAGACACCGATGAACTGAAAGTTAGTTTCATCTTTTTTAACACTGTCGACCATTTGAGTTGTTGCTTCACAAAGGTAACATCATTTTCAGATTCACTCAGCTCAGTGATTTCTGCTTCTTGGAGGTGATTCAACAAGAGTTCCTCTGATTTCCAGTTTTGTTGCTCATCACAAATTCAACCAGGTAGGCAAGCAGTTTGTTCCTGAAACAACGATGATATTAACTTAGAAATTCTAACTGATTAGAAGTTGAGCTTCAAAATTGTGAATATATCATCAACATTAGCAAAAAAAAAAGGGTTCCACTTCCACCTAGCATTATTAGCCTGAAGCCATCGGATTGCAGTAATATAATTATCTGAGCAAATGTGGTATAGCAAAAATGATTTTTAGAAAAATCCACAAATCCTCTGGTATCATTCTATCAGTATCGCATATTCTGGAAGATTTTTAATAAGTCTCAAAAATTAGGTTATCCAGTAGAAGTATGGACTTTGAAAATCATGTACTCAAAGCTTACTATTATCTCATATAACTCATAGTTGTATCATCAAGATCTAGCTTCCGATGCAACAATTCATCAATTTACCACAACTTTTTAAAAAAAATACTGACAGTAACTAAAAAAGATTAACACATATTTTCGACCTAAGTGTTATACGATTCAGTCAAAACTCAATACTATAGAGCAAAGTGGCGCCATTAGGACATAAACAAGCCACCGTTACAAAATATGAACTTTGCAACAAAAATATAAGCATGCAACCAATGCGGCAATGCCTAGGGACCCTAGAACATCAGGATTTGATGAACCAAGAAATGCAAATGCATATTATAAACAAAGGATAACTTTACCTCCGAATTGTTGCAAGGAAGTTTCAGAAATAGCGTTCTGGTACCAGAACACAACCTGAGAACATGGAATAGGCTGGCCCCAAAGGTGTGTCCGTTTGAAGTTACACTCAGATGCAAGAACGTAACACCCGGGAGCATTTTCATATCATCCAACAAAGTATGGTTTGCCATTAATGTCCTGTGTGTCTGTAGGAAGTCACCGTACATAGAAAAAAAAAGGAATTGTTTCAGTCTGGCAAAAGAGTCAGACACTACGGAAATCAGGGGTTTGCCGAGTGTCCCAAACACTCGGCAAAGGCCGAAATACACTCGGCAAAGACTTTGCCGAGTGTTACACTCGGCAAACAACACTCGGTAAACAGCGACTCGGCAAAGAGCTGTTTGCCGAGTGTATTTTTTCGGGCACTCGGCAAACCCTTTGCCGAGTGCTATTTGACACTCGGCAAACAGCCGGTTTCCAGTGCTAAAAAAAACCGAAAACAAATTTATTTAAATGTGGGAAGGCACCCAACCACCCAAGCCATCAAGCCGCAAGTCGCGCCATTTTTCGCGGAAAATTCGCGCGCTACGCGGTTGGCGGGATTCGAACCCGCGACCTCTCTCTCGCGCGTGACCTTCTCTACCACTGCACCACACTCTCATTTGTGACTAGATATTGTTTTGATTCCTACCGTATTATACTAAACTGAGTGTAAATTACTTGTTTGAGGCCCTAAATGATTTCAAATTAAAAACTTGTCAACTACAAAGTTTTATAACTTTTTGAAATCTACAAGTTTTATTTTGGTAGTTTCTCCATCCGAGGTCATTTACAAAATTTGAATTTCAAATTTGAGAACATTCACACTTAGTTTTCGTTGACTATATGATTTCAAATGAAAAAGTGGTCAACTACAAAGTTTCATAACTTTTCAAGATCTACAACTATTATTTTGACTGTTTTTTCATCCGAGGTCATTTGAAAAAACTCAAATTTTGAATTTTGAGAACTACAAACGTACTTTTCATTAGCAAAACAAATTCAAATTAAAAAATTTTAAACTACAAAGTTGTATAACTTCTGAAGATCTACAACTTTGATATATGACATTTCTTCATCCGATGTAGTGAGAGTAACATTGTTCACAAATCTTATAGATCTCTCTTATAGTTTCAGGAAACTCTACGAGAGATCTAGATTTTGTGAACAATATTCATATGAATTTGTCGAATGAAGAAATGACCAAACTAAAAGTTCAACATCTTGAGAAGTTATACAACTTTGTAGTTCAAAACTTTTTAATTTGAATTGATTTACTACTTCAAAATGTGGTTTTAATTATGACTTTGCCGAGTGTCAAAAAAAAACACTCGGCAAAGATATTGTTTGCCGAGTGTTTTTTTTTNAGTTCAGCATCTTGAGAAGTTATACAACTTTGTAGTTCAAAACTTTTTAATTTGAATTGATTTACTACTTCAAAATGTGGTTTTAATTATGACTTTGCCGAGTGTCAAAAAAAACACTCGGCAAACAGGACCTTTGCCGAGTGTCAAAAAAAAACACTCGGTTGCCGAGTGTTTTTTTTTGACACTCGGCAAAGAATATCTTTGCCGAGTGTTTTTTTTTGACACTCGGCAAACCCTATTTTTGCCGAGTGTTTTTTTTTTTGCCGAGTGTTTTTTGAAAAACACTCGGCAAACAAGTTGTTTGCCGAGTGCCCGAAAAAAAACACTCGGCAAACATGAAGACACTCGGCAAACTTGGGATTTCCCGTAGTGAGTATGGCAACTCCGGTACGGTGCAGACAAACTCCAGTTTCCACGACCCTGCTCACCTACCAAACCGCCATTGTTTATGGCAAAATGTGGCAAGCCATGGCATACAACAAATCGGCCTGTTACAAGGAGCAGCAGATGCATGCGGTCGGGTTATTTGATCAGGTTCAGTTGATCAGTGGTAGCCACCAAATGCCTTTCCTCCGGTGCAAGAGCACTAATATATCAAACCGTGCTCTCGAACCCGTCAATAATTAAAGAAACATGTGTTCTAATAATTTATGAAAAATCTACCCTCCTAATAAAAAAATTATTTATCTTGTGCTCTATTGTTTTATTAATATTTTTCATAAATAAAGAGAGATATGTGTAGTGATAATATCACATCTTGGTAATCTAGATGTAACTGTAGGGTTTTGAGCTACGCATTTAATTTGGAAATATGTGTTATCATCACTTATATTGTCTACATGATAAGACACATCATGCATACATATTTTATGTTAATATTTTCTGTATAACAAATAATGGAAAAAATAGGTAAGTTAAATAATATATTGGTTTACTCTATGATATTTTTATATTAACATATGTAGATTATTTTTAATAATGTCATGCATAGACAATTAAAATAATTCAGGGGGCTATTTTTAAGTTATGTTTATATTAGCGTATGTGGGTAATTTAGAAGAATGTTAAGTGGTCGCTTCTTGTTATTTTTCATAATGGCAAAGTGAATAGTTTAGCTATAAATCTAGAGGGTTATTTCAACCTATTTTTATAATAACAAATTGGGTTATTTTTTAAGAAATCATAATAAATTCAGTGGCGATGATGAATCATTTCTACGATTTGATGGTACATGTTTCTAGTTTTTGCGAGAGCTCATAGGATTTATCTTTTTTCTTGCGCATCTTGTGAGAAATAATATGGATTATGGAGGCTTCAAAAGAGACTCCAATTAGATCCCCTTTGGCAGGGCTTATTCCCCAGCTTTTCCATGAGCTTCTCGGCTTCATCTACCAAACGGTGTCATGCAAAAACGCTTTCAAGCAAAAGCTGTGGGGAAGCCGGTACCCAGCTTCACCTGCCTCCACAAGCCAAAGGTACAACATTGCCCTTGATGTTCGACCAAATTATGAAGGTTTTGCCACCATGAGCAGATAAGGTCGTCTCCCTCTCATCTCTTTTGCTCCCCTCTGTTGCTACTGTGATGACCGGCGATGCTTCCACGGGCTTGACTGGGATGGCCGGCATAGGTGAATGACCGGCATGGGAGAGCCGCCAGCTTGCCCCCGCGTGCGCTCGGCAGGCGCGTAGGCAAATCCCGCCGCCACCGGATTGGCCGCGGGCCTGCCAGCCTAGGCACAAGCTCAGCATCGACAGCCTGGGCAGAGACGGTCGATGTGGAGATGGTGAGGGCGGAGGCTGCTGGTGTGGAGATGGCCAGCGTGGAGGCAGCCCGGGCGGAGACGAGCGGCGTGTGGAGCCTAGCGCGGAGGCGGGCGGCACTGAAAGCGGAGTGATGTGGACGGTGGCGAGCAGGAAATAGATATGACCGTCGATAAGGGAGGAGAAAAAGGAGAAAAAACAGGAAAAGAAAAGAAAGAAATTAAAGTGAAAAGGAAAAAAGAAGGAAGGACATGATGGACATTTAATATCTTCTATCTATTTAGAAAAAGCCAGAAGAAGTTGTTTTATCAAACATTTTTTAGCCAGATAAACTAAAGCTAAAAAAAGCTGCTTTCACATAAAAGCTAGAAACAAAGCCATTTTTACATAAGTCAGACATGTGCCAAACGGGCCCTTATAGAGCCTCTTTGGCAAGGCTTATTCTCCGGCTTTTCCATGAGCTTCTCGGCTTCATCTACCAAACGGTGTCATGCAAAAGCGCTTTCGAGCAAAAGCTGTGGAGAAGCCGGTACCCATTTTGTACTATGCATGGTGAGCTAAAAATAGTGGCTTGCCCCAGCTTCACCTGTCTCCGCAAGCCAAAGGTACAACATTGCCCTTGATGTTGGACCAAATTATGAAGGTTTTGCCACGATGAGCGGATAAGGTCGTCTCCCTCTCATCTCTTCTGCTCCCCTCTGTTGCTACTGTGATGACCGGCGACGTTTCTGCGGGCTTGACTGGGATGGCCGGTGCAGGTGAACGACCGGCATGGGAGAGCCGCCAGCTTGCCCCTGCGTGCGCTCGGTAGGCGCGTAGGCAAATCCCGCCGCTACCGGATTAGGCGTGGGCCTGCCAGCCCAGGCGCAAGCTCAGCATCGGCAGCCTAGGCAGAGACGGTCGGTGTGGAGATGGTGAAGGCGGAGGCTGCTGGCGTGGATACGGCCAGCGCGGAGGCAGCCTGAGCGGAGACGAGTGGCGCGTGGAGCCTGGCGCGGAGGCGGGCGACGCTGAAGCGGAGTGATGTGGACGGTGGCGAGCAGGAAATAGATATGATCGTGGATAAGGGAAGAGAAAAAGAAAAAGAACAGAAAATGAAAAGAAAGAAATTAAAGTGAAAAGGAAAAAAGAAGGAAGGACACCATAGACATTTAACATCTTCTATCTATTTAGAAAAGCTTGGAGAAGCTGTTTTACTAAATGTTTTCTAACCAGATAAGCCAAAACTAAAAAAGCTGCTTCCACATAAAAGCTAGAGGCAGAGCCAAACGGGTCCTAATACTGTATTCAAGGTTTACGGCCTTGTTTGTTTTCCACCTAGATTATATAATCTAGCTTATTGACCAAGAACATAGTAAAAGATCACCATGGACCATCAAATAATCTGAAATAAGCTACCTATGTGCAGCTTATTTGAGATTATTTGAGTGGTCCATGATGGCTTTTTCCTATAGTGCTCTTGACTCATAAGCTAGATTATATAATCTGGATGAAAAACAAACAGCCTCTTGCCTTTTACTATATCCACTTGCTGTTGAAATAAAGAAACCTGTGTCGTCCCAGACTACATCTTCGACGCCTCTCGCCTCACCTACCAGCGGGCGCTGACCATCCAGCACTCCTGTTGTGCCCCCCGGGGCCTGTTCATCGCGACCAGTCCTCAAGCTCTGCCGGTTCAACACCTACCACCTGCATGTCCGCATCGGCGACCATCATCTTCTATCGCATATGGGCATATGCTCTACCATCGTTCACCGGCTCGCCCGCTCCCGGCCCTATATATATTAGTTGACCCAGAGCCTCACCATAGGGCATCGATCGAAACACTCGCAGTGCCGCGCTCATCATTAGCCGATCGATCGAGCAGTAAGATCGTTCTCAAGCATTGCCACTCTTGCATTGGCAGAGATGAAGATCACCGTGCAGTCATCCAAGGCCGTCAAGCCCGCCGCCGGTAGGGGCGGCGTGGCGGCGGCGGCGGCAGTCCCCGACGTCGTGCCGCTCTCGGTGTTCGACAAGGTGAACTTCGACACGTACGTCGCCGTCATCTACGTCTTCCGTCCTCCCATGCCGCCCAACGCCGCGCTGGAGGCGGGGCTGGCGAGGGCGCTGGCCGAGTACCCGGAGTGGGCGGGGCGGCTCGGCGAGGACGGCTGCGGGAGGCGCGCCATCCTCCTCAACGGCGCGGGCGCGCGCTTCGTCGAGGCCACGGCCGACGTCGCGCTCGACGATGTCCTGCCGCTGAGCCCGGCGCCCGAGGTGAAGAGCCTGCACCCGATCGAGGACGGCGCGGAGGAGCTGATGCTCGTCCAGCTCACGCGCTTCGCGTGCGGCGGGGTCGTCGTGGGCTTCAACGCGCACCACCTCGTCTCCGACGGCCGCGCCACCAGCAACTTCTTCGTCGCGTGGAGCCAGGCCACCCGCGGCGCCGCCGTCGAGCCCGCGCCGGTCCACGACCGCGCATCCTTCTTCAGGCCCCGCGACCCGCCGCGGGTCGACTTCCAGCACCGCGGTGTCGAGTTCAAGAAGCCGGCTGCCGCCCCGCACGCGGCGGCGAAGCCCGACGACGGCCACGACGACGACGAGGTGGTGGTCCACAAGGCCCACTTCAGCCGGGAGTTCATCTCAAAACTCAAGTCCCAGGCGTCCCCGCCGGGCGCGGGCCGCCCCTGCAGCACGCTGCGGTGCGTGGTGGCGCACCTGTGGCGGTGCATCACGGCGGCGCGGGGCCTCGACGCGGGCGCCGCCACCAGCGTCTGCATCGCCGTGGACGGCCGCGCGCGGATGAGCCCGCCGGTGCCGGACGGCTACACGGGCAACGTCGTCCTCTGGGCGCGCCCCACCGCCACGGCGCGGGACCTGGTGGCGCGGCCGCTGCGGCACGCGGTGGAGGTGATCAACCGGGAGCTGGCCCGGATCGACGGCGCCTACTTCGGGTCCTTCGTCGACTTCGCGACCTCGGGGGCCGTGGAGGAGGAGGGCCTGGTGGCGGCGGCCGACGCGGCGGAGATGGTGCTGAGCCCTAACGTCGAGGTGGACAGCTGGCTGCGGATCCCGTTCTACGACCTCGACTTCGGCGGCGGCCGGCCATGCTTCTTCATGCCGAGCTACCTGCCCGTGGAGGGCGTCCTCATCCTTCTGCCGTCCTGCCACGGGGACGGCAGCGTCGACGCCTACGTCCCGCTCTACAGCCGCAACATGGACGCCTTCAAGAGCTGCTGCTACTCCATCGACCTCTACTAGCTTAGCTCTCGAGAATCTGAATGCAACCTAGCTGCGACTACCTTTGGGCGGCTATGCATGCATGCACGTTAATGCTAAGTTTTTTTATTTTATTCGAGAACAAATATGTAGCAGCGGCAACTCGTACGATCGATTGTCCTATATTTTCCTTTGACAAATAAAATGATGAGCCTGTTTAGTCCACATCTTAAATTGTGTTTTTGCTATATAGTGTGGTAAATCAGTAACACCTCTGGTTTCAAATAAACGTTTAGTATGTTTAGGGCACTAACACAACATATCAATGTGACAATTTGAATAGAGTTTTTTAAGAAAAAACATGTTATTTCAAACACAAAAACTATATATACATTGTGAAACATATTTATAATAATGACAACAATATCAATGTTGTGTTCTCAACCTACTAATCATTGATACACTAATAATGATTAAAGTTAGGAAAGTTTGATCAACTTGATGCTTAAATAATGCTTATATTTAGTTTGAATACGATGAGGCTGCGAAGAAGATCTACTGACAGAGAAGACAGAACATAACAAGGAAACATTTAAGCACTGATGATTGTGACAGCTATTAGCTAGGAAAAAATAAATCCTATCACACTGCCATGCACGAATAAGAACAAATCCTGTCAGGAGAGGAGTGAAAGGTCAGCGAACGGTTGGTACATCTTGAGCTTTTATCTGTCCATTCTAGTACATCAAGCTGTCTAGACACGAAGATAGTACTAATTATTGCAAAATGGAGCAAGTTAGGTATGGTAGAGATCGAAGACGAGTGTCTCGTGCACAAGGACAGTCCCAATCAAGATGTGATAGTTTCTATAAATTTCACGTCCATGCTAGTATAGATGCTATCTCTTCAATGCAAATACTACTATTTTATATTAAATTTTTTATTACTCATTTTTTATTGTGTCTAAATGTTGTGTAAAAACGATATGTCATGCAAGATCTCATTTTCTTCTTTTTTTTTACTTACTCATTTCCCATGTCATTTTTTTATCATATGTAATAGCTCATTTAATTTTATCGACACCGTTTTGTCGTCGGGTTGGGAATGGCATGCTCGCTTGAGTCGTGTTTTATCAACTACAGTACTGCTTAGAACATACTAGCAAGTTAATTGGGAGCATAATAAACATTAGCGCATGCCAATTTTTTAATCTTACTTAATTGAATATTCGAAGGCTAGCTAGTTTTAGCCACACGATGTTTAATTTGAGCCAAGTGAGGAACATTGCATATGATTCTAGCCAAACATCTAGTTGAATTTATATGATCACAAATTAACACGCACAAATCCCAAATTGAATTTTTATAATGTTATACTCAATGCTGTACTAACCCTCATAAGACGTGTCTTTTGAAAGAAAATCAAATATGTACCGATCAATTACACTGGGTAGACCATGGATTCATGTTGCAATTTTCATGCAGCAGTTTATGAACATTGCAAAGTCAGTTGCCTTTTTTTCCTCTCGGAAATGTGTGGAGGATCCTTTTGTACCGGGTGAAAATACCACCCGGTATTAAAAGGTGACTTTTAATACCTGTGATGTTACCACCTGATAAAGCCGCGAGAAGCATTAGCACCGGCTGGCCTTTTAGTAACCACATTAGCACCGGGTGGCCTTTTAGTACTAGGTGGTTTAACCACCTGGTACTGAAAAGTTCTCTAGAAATTAGTACCAAATACTCTACAACCAGAATTAATGTGGTTTTTGGGTGTGGGCGGATGCTACTTTTTCTAGTAGTATGCAGCTCCAAGTACCTTGGGAGGTTCATGCATGCACACTAATCCAGACCATTTATTTTATTTTATTTTATTCACAAAGAACAAGCATGTACCAACAACTCCTAGGCCAGTCTTATTGCATACCAAGACTAGAAACTATTTAACGGTGTGTCGTGCCTGCTGAGTTTTATGGGGATGAAAACTTCTCTCTCATCTAATATGAGATTTCTCCCTTTTCTCTTCTTGCCAAGTTGGGAAAAACACTTATGTGGCATTGAATTTAATGCTCATGAAACTCTCCATGAAACTCCATTAAGAATGGTCTAAGAGACAATTGTCATGTATGTTGTTTCGGCAAATAAAATGAACTCTAATTAGTTCACATCTTATGCTTTGCTATACCATGGTAAAACAGTAATACCACTGGATCCAAATGCATGTAGTTCGTTTAAGGCACTACAGTATCTCCAATGTGACAATTTGAATAGTGTGTGTTTTTTAAAAGCATGTTATTTCAGACAATGAAGCTATTTTATTCTGAAAACATTTGTACATAACCATTGATACACTACTACTGATTAAAGTTTTCATAAAAAGTTTGATCTCAACATGACGCTGAAATGCTCAAATTTAATTTGAATAGGATGAGGCTGTGTGAAGAAGATATGTGTGAGAGAAGAGAAAACATAACCAGGAAACATTTACCACGACGACACTGTTGACAGTGATAGCTAGGGAAAAAAATCCTATCATTGCTAATTGCTCTGCATGAGTTTGAGAACAAAGATATCTTATCAGGAGGGAGTGTGAAAGGTCAGCGAGTGTTTGGTACGTCTTGAGGTTTTATCTGTTCATCCTAGTCATCAAGCTGTCTAGATACGTATATAATTATTACGGAATGAAGGGAGTAGGTGTGGTGGAGATCGAAGACAAGTGTGTAGTGGATAGTTGGCATGCTCGCTGCGTGGCGTTTTATCAACTACTACTGCTTAGGATGTCAGGAGCAATAAACATTAGGGCATGCCAAGTTTTTCCTTCTTGTTTTCCATGTCACTTGAATATTCGAAGGGCTAGTTAGCTTTAACCACACAGTGTTTAATTTGAGCCCAGTGAGGAACACGCCTATATCATTATATATGATTCTAATTGAACGTCTATTTGAAATTCTGTAATCACAAAATGACACGCGCAAATCACAAATTGGATTTTTATGATGTATACCCCATGCTGTACTAACCCTCATATGACGTGTCTTATGCAATGATAAAATCTGATGCTGAATTGCTGATGGATTACACAGCGTAGACCATGCATGTCGCAATTTTCAAGCAGCAGTTTAATATAGACGACATCGGCAAAGTCTGCGCCATTCTCTCTCTCGAAAATAGATTTTTGTTTGAGGTGACCTTTTCTTGAAGCACGGATACAGATATGTAGACGGTCAAAACTCATAGCACGCGTGTACGTTTACGTCTATGAACGCATTCCTACGATAGGCGCATCAAAATTAATTAGAGAAAGTAACCGTATATAAAAACTCGTTTAGATTATTTCAATGCTACACTTCCGTCGCCGAACATTTCGGAATTCAGATTTGAGGCAGATGCCTTTGAGGCCTTACCACAAATTAAGGTGGTGCCAGGGGAGAGATGACAATGGCGTGGGCTTTGGAAAAAAAAATATTTGGTCTTCAACTGGAAGCCGCTTCGTTCTAGCCTGAGATGGAGGAGCTGCTGAAAGAATTGTCTCAAAGCTTGGAATCGGCTGGACTAGCCCGGGCTGAGCTGGCCAGGTATTGCCCAGCAGGCCAGCAACATTGTTGTAGTTGCTAGATGGGCCACTTGTGAAACAAAGTAGTTGTCGACGACACAATAGAAATTAGAAACAATGGTGGAGATTTTAGTACTTGGGTAGAAGTAAATGTATCAAGTCAAAATTATATGAATTTTTCCAGCAAACTTGTAGAGATCAATATGACAAAATACATTACTAATAAATATTTAATGTCAGAAATAAAAAACTTTACGTGTTAAAAAATAAACTAATTAGTATTTTATCATGGCAACGACCGGCATTATGCTAGTTACATATATGGAAAAGAACCTAAAGTGGCTTCTAAATTTGCTATATATTGTTTTCTGTCTCTTTTCTTTAACTACCTGCCTTGAATCTTGATTGACATCAAAATATCCTCCCCGTGGCAAAAGGAGCACCAGCACCTTTTACCATAACTTCTTCTCATTGCAAACCCACCGTATGAATAGCATCTGCTACTATTCTTTGACCAGCATAGGGTGATGTTTTTCTTGAGCTTTTGAATCCCTAGTACCTACAGAAAACCATCGGACCTTGTGGGTCTGTGACGTTTATAATGGTACTGTTGAGACTGGCTTGAACATGAATAACCCCTTTTGTTTTTCAACGTGCACTTTTCCATAAACTAAAACGGGCATTCCAATCCTACGCAAACCAATAGGCACTTGAGCACGCCAATTTCAAACTTTGAAGGTCCCGCGCCACCGCCACTACTAGCAGTCCTCAGGTCCGCGAGGTGCGCGGCACACATGGTTGTTGAACTCCTCGTCCTCAAGGTACACGCGGCATTGCCACCACGGCCGTCGAGAGGAAGAGATGCAGGGAGGGGCAAATGGAGGAGATAATAAGCTCTGCCACGGGTTCATTGCATATTTCTGCAGCGTGGTGCCGAGGTGGCATGTCATGGTGGCATCAGAAGCTGGTATGGCATGTTCTGAACCTAGATAGACAAATTTAGATAGTTTGAGGATCCAAAAATGTATTTTAGAAGTTTAGGGACCTGGTTGACACAGAGCAACGTTTAGAGACCTGAAGTGTATTTTACTTTTAAGTATAATGGTATATACATTCAGTTTTAATGACTACTATCATCATGTAAACTATGTATACAAATACGGAGAAAACAATAAAACTACAAATTCCCATTTTAGTTGTGTAACTCAAGTTGAGGATTCAATAAAACACAACTGCTAGTGCGATGTGAAGTGAAAAATATTTAACTAATAAGAAAGAGCGCAAGGTAAATAATTTTCATTACTATATATGGGTCTAGATTTTTCGTGAAATTTAATACTCATGTCTTCTAAATTATTAGCGTTCTGCACGGGTTGATAGACTAGTGCAAATAACCACAAGAAATTAGTTTGTATAACTATTATATGGAGTTATTATTGGCAACTGAAAAATAACGACAAAGTTATCCTGTAAATAACTTCCCTGTAATACAGAATTCAGAGTTACCAAATTAGTGATGCTGCAATGGAACCGTAAACACTTGAAATGTCATGAGCCATAAGAAATTGGTCTTGGGAACAATTTGCATGTAAGAAAAAAAAGGAGTTATTGCAACAAAGATGTTCAGGAAGCAGCACGATAAAAAAGTGAATGCAAATACATGAAGTGTCGGGAAAGGAACTGGTCGGTGCTTCCGAGATGGCACACAAGGTCTGCAAGTCTATCATTGTGAAACAAATTATAGTGTAATAAGAGTGTTTTCAACAGTTTCTCAGTAAATATTTTCTGATAATAAGTTAATGAGAGGATGTCCCAATATCTATGCATGATTATTGGAATAGTTATTTTTGCAGTTGTCCTAAAATTTTGTATCAATCCAACTGCCATATTGATAGAGTCATAACTCTTCCTATATTTGGAGGAAAGTTTTGGTGGGTTATTATTTAATCTCAATAATTATTGGGAAAAAGCGTACTATTACTAATTGGAGGCTCCTTTTAAAGCCTCCAGATGAAGCTACCTAGGATTCTAGGTGGACACTCTAGAAAAAGAGAGAAATCCTAGAAATTCTCACAAAAAAAGCAAAACATCTGGCCATCAATTGGAACACTCAAATCATCATAGCCATTAGATCTATTATATGTTCTAAAAAATTACCCACCTATGCCATTATGAAAGTAGCTTAAAGTAACCCCCTAAATCTATATCAAACTTATCCACCTATGCCATTATAAACAATATTAAAATTACCTCCACTACGAATACCTAAAAAATAACTTAAATTAACTGTTTTACATCTATATTACCCACATATGTCACTATTAAAAATAACGTGAGGTAATCCTACAGTGGAATCCAAATCACCTTAATTAAAAATATACACCAATATAGATTCTAAATCGTGTATTTCATACACCATTGGTATATTATATAGTGATTAAGATATATATGCATAATGTGCGTTGTCATTTATAAATATATAGGGGAAGTGACGACAATATAGAATTCTACTTTAAAATTATAGTTAAATTCAAGGTATACATGTGATGCAAAGTGAAAATTTAAAGATTATAATTGTGTATGAAAATATTATAGAGTAATTACTAACAAAGATCTAACACAATCAGATAAAAATAATAAGTATATATATCTATATAGGTATTGTGTTTGAATATTTAAACAAATGAGAGATAGATCATAATAGTTTGGTAGAAATATGCCTTAATTTTTTTTGTTTGGAGACTCCGCATTAGTTATCACGAGACACGCTAGAAAAAAGACAAATCCTAGAAATTCTCACAAAAATCAGAAACGTCAATCATGTAAACTCTAATAACCATAGTCATTGGTCTATTATATTTTTTAAAAAGTTACCCACCACTATCATAATAAAAGTATTATAAAATAAATCCTAAAATGTATCTAAATTATCTAGTTATGCCATTATAAAAAATAATTTAAATTAACCCCATATTTTTTTATCTAATTTACTAATGCATATCATTATAAAGGATAACTTAAAATGACATTCAAAATTTGTATCTATGTTACCCACGTATATTGTTATTAAATATAACATAAACTAAACACCTAAATCTTAATCTAATTATCTTCATGTGTATTCTACCGAAAAGTCCAAAAGTAAATTGATATACGATTCTAAATTAAGGTAATTTATCATTGTTACACATAGAAATAATAAGTTAAGGTATATATGCATCATGAGTATCACCGTGTACACCACTTATACATGTACTAGCAACCTTGCCCTTGTGTTGCTACGAATGAAGACTGTTATCTATATCGTTTTTCTAAGCAAGTTAATGCAATTAACTTGCTTTTTCTAATCTGATTGCGGTATACAACGGGCTACTCCTAATCCGATCAGAGGACAAGATGAAGCATGTCTATTCTGATCATGAGACGTATATGACAGACTGCTGAAACGATCCTTCTTTTGGAATATATAGATAGAGATAGAGAGATAGAATATGATGATTGATGGTTCAGTTAGGACTCCAATCCATTTAGAAAATCAATGCCGACAGTTAGAACCGCGGTTACAGTTCGTCGCAATAGATGGGACCCACCTGCCAGGACAGACAAAAAAAGGAGAAGAATCCTCAAAAAATATTGATTTTTATGTTAAATATAATGTATGGAGGCGCAATACAAAGTGTAAGAATTGTGAATGTGGACAAAAAGTGTATAGAGTAATTACTAATTAAAAATCAATTTCAAATAGAAAATGATAAGTACACATCTTTATGAGCATTATGTTGAAGTATTGACAAAAATGAAAGAGTAGTATGTAAACAATTTTGATTATTAGGTAGGAGTTTAATTTTTGAATAATTTTAAATATAATAGCTTTTAAAAATATTAGCCCGTGCGGGAGCACGGGTTGATGGACTAGTGAAAGATAAAGAGGATATATGAACTTTTTTTTCCCAATAACTCTTCTAATATGATAGTTATATTGGGGAATTGAAAAGGGGCTGGAGATGCTGAGCACATACATACTTAGTGCTCGAACACTGCCGCTGCAGCAGCTAACATTTCCATGAGCCTTCATTTGCAACCCACGTTACACTAAACGTTTTACAGCGCACGCTGAAGAGCATCAGCGAAACAGTTTTAGGTACAGATAACCGAGGCAGCACAGCTGCATGTCAACCCTTAACAACGAACTAGAGAACACTGAAAACTAGAAACAAAAGAGCAGCTCAGTCCAAGCTGCAGCACCAAAACATCTTCGTCGCTGTCTTCCCTGTCCACGCTAACTGAGGATATTTAGCTGCTGGAAAGTGCTGTGACTTTCATAAGTAGATGCTCCAGTGCTCCACGCATGTCCATGCTGCATTCTGAAAGCATAAGTCATTTCTTAGTTTGCAAATGGCTCACGTTACACCTACACATCTAGTTTTGGAGGTTTCTCATTTCACTACTACAAAAAACATTTGTAAGAGCCAGGGTTTTTTTAGGGGCGGACTAAAAGGCGACGCGCCCCTACAAATGCATGAATGACACTGTAACTAAGGGCCGCCCCTACAGACCGCTTTACAGGGGCGGGTGATGCCATGAGCCGCCCCTGGAAACATCCAATTTTTGCAGGGGCGGGTGACGCCATGACCCGCCCCTGTAAATAGCACTTTCTAGGGGCGGGCGATGGGATGGCCCGCCCCTGCAAATGCTTCCCTTTCCAGGGGCGGCCCATGCCATGACCCGCCCCTGGAAACTCATTATCAGGGGCGGCTGGCCCCATCAACCGCCCCTGTAAATAGCATTTCCAGGGTCGGGCAATGGCGTCGACCGCCCCTGTAAATGCTGTCTATTCCAGAGGCGGCCCATGCTATGACCCGCCCCTGAAACTCATTATCAGGGGCGGCTCGCGCCATGAACCGCCCCTAGAAGTGTTGCACTGTACATAAAGCGAGAGGTCTTCTTCCACAACCCGACAAGTGGACTCCAAACCGGAAAAAGGAGAGGGAGGTGCTGCCCAAATTTCCCAAAACAAGTGGAGGACAAGTGGATGGTTTGTCCCCTCATTAGGAGGTGAGTTGATGCTTATCCTATGACTATTCTTAAGCTTATTGCATTGATTATATGGCTCAATTAGATCTCCATGGTAGTACCTCTAGCTAGATCTAAATCTCCATGTATGGTAGTACTTGGCCGATTGGACCCCAATTAAGCTCAACCTTTTGGATGGAACTAGGTTAGTGAAGTAGGGGAAGATGATTCTCCCCTTAATTTGCCTCGGATTTGACTTTTTAGGCTCATTCATGGATGGGGAAATTGCTAAAACCATGGAGGAGAGACAAGAAGATTTATCTTTTTTACAATAAGCGTGCATTTCTTTTCTTTTTGTTACATTTTCAACGTTAGCCTCATATAATGTCTTATATTTTTTGTTCATGGATATGTGTTATTTTTTCTTGACTTATTTTTTTAATAGAATTTTTCAAGGTTACAAGATGGATCGGTCATGAATGTACAATATATCAAGGCATGGTGAATATTTTCGCCGAGAGCTTGACAAGTTTCTTAAAGTCGCAGAGAATCATGCAATGGACGAGAGGACCAAAGATATGCGCTGCCCCTGCCGAATGTGCCAAAACCATTGTGTTTTCAATGACTTGGTTACAATCCGATCACATGTGCTGGTTCATGGTTTCGTGAAGGAGTACACATTATGGCCATACCATGGTGAGAAGAAGGATACCGACGTTGTGGACCAGTTGCAAGAAATCTGGCGAGACCCTGAAGCCGTCAACAGATACTTTGAGCTGTTTGGCAGCCTGCTTTTACATGGGCTTTTTTCGTGGGACCCGCTTGTCATCATCCTCAGCCGAGCTCATCCACCAGGCAGCTTGCACCTAGAGCGAGCGTCGTTTCTTCCCCACGCCATGGCCTCACCGATATGCGTGGCTGCCGCCCCCGGCCGCTCGGCGAGGTCCCCGTCCGTGATGAGGCTGAGCATGGCCCTCGCGTCACCGCCCACGACAAGGAAGACGAGATCCTAGCGGCAAGGCGAGCAAGATCCCTGCCGTCGTTCGCGGCGAGGCCTAGCTCGGCCCCCAGGTGCAGACGCTCGTGCTGTTATTCCATTCACGAGAGGAAGAGAGNTGTGCCTGTGATGCTATATCAATTGCCTGTGATGCTATATCAATTGCCTGTGATGCTGCTTGTCATGAAATATATGTCTGTGATGTTTGTTTGAGAGGGGACCTTTTTACGTGAAAAAATACCAAAAAAATGGTGAATTTGGTCACTTCGCCGTGTGTAGCACACGGCAAAGAAGGCCTTTGCCGTGTGCTTTTGCCATGGCACACGGCGAAGGGACCAAACCTGATGGTTCTGGACGCAGCATTGCCGTGTGCCAGACTTCGCCGTGTGCCTTTTCAATACTTTGCCGTGTGCCTTTGCCTAGGCACACGGCGAAGTTTGAAACTTTGCCGTGTGCCAGGGCAAAGGCACACGGCAAACCAGGAAACTTTGCCGTGTGCCTTCCCTTGGGCACACGGCGAAGTTTTGAACTTTGCCGTGTGCCTTTGGAGCGGCACACGGCGAACCCTGTGGGCCCCGGCCGCCGTCGCCGTCCCCTGTCGCCGTTCCCCGCCGTCTCGTGTTTTGTTTGCCGTGTGCCCTGTCTGACACACGGCAAAGAGACTGCCGTGTGCCCGACAAAGGGCCCACGGCGAAGCTGGCTTCGCCGTCGTGGCTGGCCGCCGTCGGGTCTTCGCCGTGGGCCACACACGGCAACTCTTTTGCCGTGTGTTTTTGGTCCTTCGCCGTGTGCCTCAGGCACACGGCGAATTGGCCATTTCCCGTAGTGGTTTAACCACATTAGCACCGGGTGGCCTTTTAGTACTAGGTGGTTTAACCACCTGGTACTGAAAAGTTCTCTAGAAATTAGTACCAAATACTCTACAACCAGAATTAATGTGGTTTTTGGGTGTGGGCGGATGCTACTTTTTCTAGTAGTATGCAGCTCCAAGTACCTTGGGAGGTTCATGCATGCACACTAATCCAGACCATTTATTTTATTTTATTTTATTCACAAAGAACAAGCATGTACCAACAACTCCTAGGCCAGTCTTATTGCATGGTTTCAGTGCATACCAAGACTAGAAACTATTTAACGGTGTGTCGTGCCTGCTGAGTTTTATGGGGATGAAAACTTCTCTCTCATCTAATATGAGATTTCTCCCTTTTCTCTTCTTGCCAAGTTGGGAAAAACACTTATGTGGCATTGAATTTAATGCTCATGAAACTCTCCATGAAACTCCATTAAGAATGGTCTAAGAGACAATTGTCATGTATGTTGTTTCGGCAAATAAAATGAACTCTAATTAGTTCACATCTTATGCTTTGCTATACCATGGTAAAACAGTAATACCACTGGATCCAAATGCATGTAGTTCGTTTAAGGCACTACAGTATCTCCAATGTGACAATTTGAATAGTGTGTGTTTTTTAAAAGCATGTTATTTCAGACAATGAAGCTATTTTATTCTGAAAACATTTGTACATAACCATTGATACACTACTACTGATTAAAGTTTTCATAAAAAGTTTGATCTCAACATGACGCTGAAATGCTCAAATTTAATTTGAATAGGATGAGGCTGTGTGAAGAAGATATGTGTGAGAGAAGAGAAAACATAACCAGGAAACATTTACCACGACGACACTGTTGACAGTGATAGCTAGGAAAAAAAATCCTATCATTGCTAATTGCTCTGCATGAGTTTGAGAACAAAGAGATCTTATCAGGAGGGAGTGTGAAAGGTCAGCGAGTGTTTGGTACGTCTTGAGGTTTTATCTGTTCATTCTAGTCATCAAGCTGTCTAGATACGTATATAATTATTACGGAATGAAGGGAGTAGGTGTGGTGGAGATCGAAGACAAGTGTGTAGTGGATAGTTGGCGTGCTCGCTGCGTGGCGTTTTATCAACTACTACTGCTTAGGATGTCAGGAGCAATAAACATTAGGGCATGCCAAGTTTTTCCTTCTTGTTTTCAATGTCACTTGAATATTCGAAGGGCTAGTTAGCTTTAACCACACAGTAGACCATGCATGTCGCAATTTTCAAGCAGCAGTTTAATATAGACGACGTCGGCAAAGTCTGCGCCATTCTCTCTCTCGAAAATAGATTTTTGTTTGAGGTGACCTTTTCTTGAAGCACGGATACAGATATGTAGACGGTCAAAACTCATAGCACGCGTGTACGTTTACGTCTATGAACGCATTCCTACGATAGGCGCATCAAAATTAATTAGAGAAAGTAACCGTATATAAAAACTCGTTTAGATTATTTCAATGCTACACTTCCGTCGCCGAACATTTCGGAATTCAGATTTGAGGCAGATGCCTTTGAGGCCTTACCACAAATTAAGGTGGTGCCAGGGGAGAGATGACAATGGCGTGGGCTTTGGAAAAAAAATATTTGGTCTTCAACTGGAAGCCGCTTCGTTCTAGCCTGAGATGGAGGAGCTGCTGAAAGAATTGTCTCAAAGCTTGGAATCGGCTGGCCTAGCCCGGGCTGAGCTGGCCAGGTATTGCCCAGCAGGCCAGCAACATTGTTGTAGTTGCTAGATGGGCCACTTGTGAAACAAAGTAGTTGTCGACGACACAATAGAAATTAGAAACAATGGTGGAGATTTTAGTACTTGGGTAGAAGTAAATGTATCAAGTCAAAATTATATGAATTTTCCAGCAAACTTGTAGAGATCAATATGACAAAATACATTACTAATAAATATTTAATGTCAGAAATAAAAAACTTTACGTGTTAAAAAATAGACTAATTAGTATTTTATCATGGCAACGACCGGCATTATGCTAGTTACATATATGGAAAAGAACCTAAAGTGGCTTCTAAATTTGCTATATATTGTTTTCTGTCTCTTTTCTTTAACTACCTGCCTTGAATCTTGATTGACATCAAAATATCCTCCCCGTGGCAAAAGGAGCACCAGCACCTTTTACCATAACTTCTTCTCATTGCAAACCCACCGTATGAATAGCATCTGCTACTATTCTTTGACCAGCATAGGGTGATGTTTTTCTTGAGCTTTTGAATCCCTAGTACCTACAGAAAACCATCGGACCTTGTGGGTCTGTGACGTTTATAATGGTACTGTTGAGACTGGCTTGAACATGAATAACCCCTTTTGTT
>CM014276.1:34569822-34592126 GCA_004135705.1 Alloteropsis semialata | reverse complement strand
AAAACATAACTGAGCTAATGGCTATGATGATTAGAGACAACCAGATTGATGTCTCTTATCATATTCAATTAAAATATAACAACCATCAACCACTCAAGAGTTAGACCGCTTCACTCAAATCATTCTATCCCATAGGACAAAATAAAAAAACAACGGTCAAATTTAGATATGGTAGATGTCATGACCCGAGGGAAGAGTAAAAAATGTGCTTAGAGGGCCATTACTATTCCATTATATCATGCTGTGTTTGTTCATATTTAATGTATTACTAAAAAAGCCTCATGTAGAAATGGAGGATCTCATCAGTGATGACTAGCAGAAAGAGATTAGAATCAAGGGGAAAACATTAAGGTTCACTGGCTTGATGGTGATTTTGCCAACATTGAACCAAAATAAATCAAATTTCTATCTAGAAAATTAAATCTAATGTGTTAAAAAAATAGAAGAGCTAGCAACACAATAACCAATTTTAAAAATTGCCTATGAGCTCCACAACCAGGGAATAGACACAGCCATTTTATCTCATAAAATATGGATAGTAGATTCACATGCATTTCTCGAAAAAAACACTTCTGGTGTGCTGGTGAAGTTGTGGGCACACCACAGGTATTCATATCCAAATATTGATTATTATTAAATGGACATAATGGTTATGTGCACCTCTAATTGGCGCACAGACCAAGGATTACCTCCGCTATCTTAAAAAAACAATCACTTAACAAAAAGCCAAAACATGGATTCAGACTTGGGGTAATTAGGATTTTGTTAAGTGTAGAGTTGTTAAGCGTCGCCATCTCTTTTGGTAAAAACCAAGTTTCGAGACATGGATTCAAACTTATGTATAGGGTGATGACATCTGATAACCCTCTTTCTAAAAAATATTAGGCTGTATCCTCTACACGCAAATTTGGAGTCAACCAAGTACTTTGGGGCCGGAGCCTCTATTTCAAACTTGTGCTGTGTAAGTCAGTAACTTAAGCAGAGTCAAGTTTCAAAGCTCAAGACCAAGAAGATGGTCGAAGTATAATATGTAAGTACATCGAGATTTTGAGAATCAAATAACAACGATGGATCACTAAACTAACATATGCTTTGTTTTAGTATGTGAACTTTTGCTGTAAATTAAAGAGAGATAAAAAGGACTAATCAGCTAGATAGTTTCTTTCATGAGTGAATCTCGCGATACTGCAAGCGGCCCTTTGTACATATATGTTCAGATTGATAACTGTTGGTTATTTGGTTGATCAAACAGGTCACGGAAGCCATTAAGCCGTAACCATTGGTCATCATTCATCACAATGAAAAAAGTATTGGATAGATTGAAAAGCATGCCAGTGACAACTGAAGTCATTTTGTCAAAACTCTTGACTCAGTAGTGCTTCAGGTAGGTTATTTTTTTAAAAAAAAAATCTCTAGCATCCCGTTTTGGTTTGCAGAACTGGGCTTATATAATTGCAGAATTAGAATTGGGCTATGTCAATTTTTCTGCTCTTTGGGATGCTGTGGGATCCTCATTCCCAGCTGAACTAGACTACAACCAATAGGTGGCCTCCACGTGGCAAAACTATCGATTTGATCCAAACAAAATAATTGAATCGGTAATCCATTTCATTTCCACATGTGTTTGAATTGGAGCTCCAGTTAGATCAATACATGCAGTCTAATTCCGCAATCCAAGTGGAGCCGGGTTGTTTTGCAGTAGGCTAGGGGGTGATAACAGAGCAGATTGGATCAGATAATCCCTTTTCTAAATCCAAAAAAAAATCTGGCTCAGAGTAAAACGGATTGTACATGGACGCGAATATTAAAAAAAAGGATATTTTTATGTTGGAAATAGTATGGAGGGAAAGTGAAACCGGTTCATAAGTGGATCTAAATAGTCAGGTAATTACATGCAGGTCAATAGTTCACACACTTCATTTCTACACTAAGGAATTAAGTGTGTGAACTATAGTAAATAACATACAACAACTAGCAGGATAGATTCAAATTACTACTGGATTTAACACCACCAAAATCTATGACTCACATGCTAGGGGATTTGCATTGCTTCATCATGGCATTGGAAATAAATAAAAGCGAAATATCTTTGCGTGCACGGCAGCCTAAAAAATGATATTGTATTTGAGAAAAAAAAACTGTCAGGTTTCACTTGTGCAAGCCATGGTTCCGGACGTTAGGGCAGTGTGAAGAAGCCAGGAAGATCGGCAAACATGGGGATTGAAGGTTGTGGCCATGGACCTCTTTGTCAGGAACGATTAGACAAATAATAGTAAACTCTGCTTTCCGTAATGATTTTAGTTTTGTGCGTTCCCCTTGAGTGACCAGGGCAGTGTTGTGCTCACGGCCTGGCGTGTGTTTAATGGAGGTGCAAATGCGGAGGAACTTGAGGCCTTGGCCTGTAGAGAGGGACTTCAGTTAACAGCCGAGTGGGAAGGAAACCAACGATACTGTACTGAAGACTGATTGTAGCACATTGCTGTCGCTTCTGAATGGTGGCCGCGCCATCGTTGTAGTGTAACCAACTTCAACTTTGATGAAGTATTTAGCTACATGTGGAAATCCATTAAAGTTTCTTGTTAAGGGATTTCCAAATGTGAGTCCCACGTGTTTTGCTCAATGGGGAAACAAATTTTGGGCATCTTCAACATAACAAGTAGTCTAGTCAATTATTATTCAGGTGGTGAGTAAACACATAAGTTTGTTGAAGAGGATATATGTAGAAAGCTCTTGAACTGGCTCCGGTGTGTGTACGGAACGCATTTACCATATAGATTCATATGAACCGAAATATGGAGGCTAGCTAGAGTGATGGATGTCAAAGTGATTCTTTAATAATAAGCCACAATGAGTTATTAGTGTGTGCGCTCCTATATACCAGTATATAGGTGAGTGCATATATGCATTGTAGTAGCTTGGCAAAATATATTTGCAATTTATAGTTGCCTAATTTCATTTTTGAATGAATGGCTCATTAGATGTTTCCGGTTAGTATGGTCAGATAAAATACTCTTAAATGTTCCAAGTGATTCAGCATATATACAGAACAAACCAGCAGTTACCAGAAAAATGCATTTGCATTTCAATTATAAACTTAGGACTGTGCTATGGATTGGCATAGATGCTAAATCAGTGGGCAAGACAAAGTTAGATATTAAAACTTAAAGGTCTCAACAGAAGACATGTTCGCAAGTGATTTAGCAAGACAGCATGGTTGCACCCATTATTATACATAGCGCACAAGCATTTAGGTCCAAGCCCTATAAATTCAAACAGTTGTTACATACCAGAGAATAACTGAAATTGGATGTTCTCTAAAGGATGTAATCAGAATGAATTATGTTAGTTCTCCCTCATGATAATCGGTCAAGTTCCCTTTTCGATTTAGTTGTGCAGATCCCATGTGTTGCTCTATGTTTCTGTCTGACCGCTATGATGCATAGTGATGTCCATCGTGTGGCAGTTGCTCCTGCACAAACAGAATAACTATGAAAGAAGTGAATGCGTGTATAATCCACAGTTTTTCAAACAATTCAAAGGTGTGAAATAATGATAATATATCAGACCTCACTGAATATGCTCATCATGGCTGCATATGCAACATCAATATATTATAACAATGTATGCATAGAGCATGCATTTATAAGGATGGGAAAGCAATACTTGCAGATCTAGCAATTTGTAACTCATATTATAATGTTCTTTGTCTTATGTATATAACACAGCTGGAGTAGTGCTTTTTGCTCAATATTGTGTTGCTCATTTTGTTAGCTCCTCTCTACGTGTAAGTTTAGTACTGTTTTTTTTAATCTTTGTTTAGATGTCTTGCTGCTGTACCACTTTGGGACTTATATTTTTTGTCAGTAGTAAAATACATGTGATGCAATATGAAACTATATCATTTCAAGTATTTCTTTATATACAATATTTTTAGTGATTGTTCCACATGTTCCATCCTGATTTTCTATCAATATTTTCAACCCATTTTTATTTCTAACTCGTGAGACTGCAACATATAACTGCCCATGTGTAAATACCGGTTTCTTTAAGTACACTCCTACATTTGATAGAGTTTGTCCTTGGCTTTTATTTATAGTCATGGAGTAACAAATTTTTACTGGAAATTGGCGTCGAGATAAAGTAAATGGCCAACGACATCCTCGTGTTGTTAGATTTATCCTAGGTATATATGCTGTTTCTCCTGTATGTGTCCCTGTTATTATCATAGCTTCTATGACATTGTCTCCTAAGTTAGTTATTATTAGTCTTGTTCCATTGCATAGTCCTAGATTTTGATTAAGATTTCTTAGAAGCATTATTGGAACTCCAACTTTAAGTTTTAGTTTGTGAGATGGAAAATTATTTGCAGTTAAAGTATTAAGATATTCTACTGGATATAATATGTCAGCATCGTTGCATGTATCTGTACATTTAGATATTGTATCTGAACTAAAATATTCTTTTTCTTTATTTGGAATTAAGTTAAGCATATAATCATTGATTTCATCAACAATCTCATTAGTTGTTGCCAAAATTGCTCTCTCTTTGAGATAGTCTGGCTGTTGAAAGTTTATTTGAAAATCGTTATACGTGAACTCAACTAATGCTTCGATTTTATTCGTTGTAGTATGTATCAATAAATCTTCTGGTACTTGGACCATGATTGTGTCTGGATCTGAGTCATCATTAATGTTGGATCCATGTTTAATAGTTCCATTTCCAATACCAAGTATCCAATTATTGAATGTATATAATTCTTTGTATTCTAAACTTTGTGGGTCAATTTTTTGTAATCGCATATTTTCAACAAGGTAGAGTTTTTTTACATGGTTCCAAAGGTATGATCTAACTATAGAGGCACTTATGATTTGTGATTTTGATGCGTTTTCTATTACAGGTAATATTTGTTTGGGGTCTCCACCAAGTACAACCACCTTCCCTCCAAATGGTATATTCAAGGCTTGTGTATCTTTTTCAGATAATATATCTCTTAGCGATCGATCGAGAGCTTCAAAACATTGTCGATTTGTCATTAATGCTTCATCCCATATAATGAGAGCAGTTTCTGTAAGTAGTTCAGCAAGTTTGGTTCCACGTTTTATATCACATATTGATAATTCGTCTATATCAATTGGAATTCGAAACCTTGAATGGGCTGTACGTCCATTTGGCAGTAATAAGGATGCAACACCTGATGATGCAACTGTTAGAACAATCTTTCTTTGTGCTCTTAGGTATGCAACAATAGTGTTCCATAAAAATGTTTTACCAGTTCCTCCATGCCCAGATACAAAGAAGAAATTTGGCTCTTTGTTCAATACACTATTTACTATATTGTGGAAAACATTCTTTTGTTCATTATTTAGCTGCTGGTACAACTTATTTGCTTCTTCTTCTAAATTTTCGATGTTGTAATTTAATTCTTGTTCAACAAGATGATTGGTTACATTTGATGTATATAGGATTGATTTTTGAGGTAAGTTGTAGTTATTTATGTTGAACCCATTCTTAGTTAATATATGTTCTAATTCTTCGAGCAATAAGTCCCGTAATTCTGTTTCAGTAGGATGATATTTAACTGGATGGTATCTTAGGACTAATTGATGCTCGATATCATCTATCATTTTTCTTCAAGTTTTTTCGAAGAAGTCTCTTTCATTTTGCAAATTACAAAATGATAGCATAGTTGTAAATAGGTATCGTAATTGCGAGGTTGTTGCCCAATTCGCAGCCTCATCAAATGTTTTGTACCACTCATTATCATCCCTTAGTAAACCACGTGCTGCACATGCTTCTTTGAAAGTTTGGTATATAGTGCCATTATATGTTCTTATGTCTTTGTAATCTGTTGCCCCTTTTACTATCATTAGTAACATACGTAGATAAAATCGTTCACCTTCTGTTGGATTAACATAATACAAGCGTCCTATTTTAAATCCAATTTTTCGTTTGATCCATTCTTTGTTTGAGTTATCCCATCTCCAATGCTGTGGAAATTCACAATATGTGAGTTCTCTTGCTTCTTCATGTTTCTTATTAGCCTCAAACCATTCTGTAAGCATTGTTTTCTGATTTTTAGGATCTTTGATAATATTTTTTAGTTTAGCACTTTTTGCAAGTTTAACTGTGTTCATTAAAGGTAGATGAATAGGTAATCTTTCGACAGGTGGCCAATGATGATGAATCTCAAAACCAAGTAATCTCCACAATGCATCTTGTTCACATATGTATCTGCAGTCTAAGTATTCTTTTATCTCATCTATATCTTGTGTTTCTTCATTTGTTGGTGGATCTTCTCCTTTTCTTACTCGTTCAAAAATTATCTTTGCCTTATCCGTTCCTTTGTTAACATATTTGCAAAGATATTTTAAGAGTCTACTCTTGTTTACAAATTCAACATTTATATGTGCTTGATATTTTTTAAGAAGGAATATATTATGTGGCACAAGCCATTTGTTATCTAAGTTGTTGTTGTCTCTTCGTATGTAGATTCCAGTATCTCGACGTCGGTATTGTGTGAAGCCATTATCTGTAAAATTAGTTTCTTCTTGAAATTCTTTAGGATAAAATTTCGAGCATTTCCCCTTTTTCATGCATGGAGAATTTTTATTTTTTCCCCACATGGCCCATGCATCATATGTTCAGCTATAAGAACATATCCCAAAGGATCTTCTATTGTGTCTGGTATTTCAGCTGATATCCACTTGTCTATTATTTCAGGAGTTATTTCATTTCCATTCTTATCTAACCAAACTAAGATATGAACATGTGGTAGTCCTCTTTTTTGAAATTCTATTGAGTATAAAATTGCTAATATGGGCCCAAAGACTAAGCCAGAACATATGTCATGCAGTAATTGTTGTAGTTTCATATGGAATATACGTACAATGATATCGGGTCTATCATTAGGATGTTGACCCTCTAAAATGATTGCAGTTATTTCAGGCCACTTGGGATTACATGTGAATGTTATGAAAAGGTCCGGTGGGCCATATACACGGCAAATTGCTATCCCATCATGATAGTTTTGTATCACGTAACGTCTTGAACCTGTATGGCTAAACGGCAATAGTACTCTCTTTCCTATTTGGCTACCCACAGTTAATCCCTTCTCTACTGCATCAAATATTCCTTGAAGATATTCAGCTCGTAGTTTGTCTTGGTTTCTAGCAATGAACATAAGCCTATCCTCATCTTCCATTGCACGGGCATCTACAATTGCTTGTTTTGATAGCCTTCCATAGCATAGATAAGGGTTTGGTTGATTTGGTCTAAAATGCATATGATACTTGTAAAATTCATGCATTGTAACAGTGGTTCTTTTTGTTTCCGTGTTCTTTTTTGCTTCCTTTTTGTGATACGGTATGCCAAGCTGGAATCCTCTTTCCCCATAAGGAAATAATAGAGGGTATTGCAATGGCATATATGCTAGATGGAATATACATATACGTTGGAGACCTTTGCTTTTGTTGCTAACTATGATATCTCTTTTATAATTTTCTAGATTTAATTCTCCTACCACTAAAATAGCTAATTCTTCAGTGTGTGGCATTTCATATTGTATTGTATCACCTTTGTTTGCTCCGATAATACGGATACTAATATCTATACCATTATGCTCTTGAAGAATGTCACGTGCATGACGAAATATTTTTACCAACGGGTTATGTTGATCTAGCATTTTCTTAAGTTCCTCCACTATATAAGGGCTTATATCACTTTCTTCAGGTTCTTCTTTATGTAATGCCCGTATCCTATTTTTGAACTCATTTTTTGTATCAAAAATGTATAGCTCGGCAAACTTTGGCATTTTATCTGGTTGAGGTAATAAAGAACCTATACGATGGTGTATTTGGCCATTTATGCGAAATACATACGGGCCTTCGCCTTTATTTATATTTTTGTCAATGTTTGCACCCATTGATGTAAAAGCAAATAAGCTATTATATTGTCTTATTTTTTGCAAGAAATGCTTTGATAAAGGTTCTTCTTTGTAGTTAAGCAATCTAGCAAGAAAATGCGGTGGTTCTTTAAATGGTGGTATTTTAATTTGTCCATATTTGCAGCAATTTGAGTACATTATTTCTTTATTTCTTCTTGTATCCTCTCGGTTATATTCATGAAACCAAAATATTGCACTGCAATATTTGCAATTGTATTCTGGTAAACCCAAATATGATCTTTCATGATATGTTTCTTTTAGATGTTGAATATATTCTGGTGCAAAGGACACCATGCCATGAGAAGAAGATATATATGAATACCGACGCTCAATATTTAGGGAACGTTGTTTTAGAGCTCTTTGTATTTTCTCTGAGTTACTTTGTTCTTCTCCCTGTCTTTTCTTTTGTTGTATTTTCTCCATTCTTAGATGTCTCATCTTTTTGCTATCTGTCTCTATGCTTTCTTCTTCCTGTGTTCTCTTTCTTTTGTTTGGTTGTGTTTGCTGCATTATGGTATATCTCGTCTTTTTGCAAAATGGCTGAATATAATCTGCTTGTATTAGGTTTTTTCTTTTCATGTTGCTTATTTCTAATCAGAGAAGCACAAAAAAGAATAATCAGTTACAGATACAGGGATACAAACAAAATACTAAAAACTTGGCCATTTCTATAATCAACATGGTAAATTGGAAAACACGGTTAGCTATGTATGGTTGATATTTTTTCAGTTCTAACACAAAGCTTAACCTAATAATAGCATTCAAGTCAATTATGTATAGTTAGTTCTATAAATGGAAGTTTTAGTGTTGTATATCAGTACATCTATAATTTATTAATGAGATTAAGAAAGGCCATGGCTATAGATGTTATATTTATCTCCAATTGTTTGGTTACTCTGAGAGGTAAAGAAAAATGATTATGATAATACAATTTGTGAGAATTTTGGGTTAGATATACTGTGGTCTTATTATTATTATTATTATTATTATTATTATTATTATTATTATTATTATTATTATTATTATTATTATTATTGAAATGAGGCACTTTTTATTGAATGTTGACAACAGACCAAGATTCAGATATATTATATTAGTTCAGATCGTACGAATGGGGGATGGATGTAAGTGAATGAAAAGGAAAGACTCAATTCTAACTAAGATACAGAACATATTAAGGGATTCTAATGGTATACTCGAAAGTAATTTGTTTCAGTATCAGAATGGTAGAGACAGGTCACATACTCATTCTATAGAGACAAAGATGATAAGATTGGATCATAGATAAAAAGCATACCTCGTTAAATGAGCTTGTATTTGAATAATGATCTGCTTCTGTCTTGACAGGAATTTCTTTTTCTTTCTCTTTCAGACCAGATCGAGGTATCCTCCAGGGATTTTTTTTTTCTCCTGGCAGATTGTTGTGTCGCCTTTTTTTCCCCCTTCCGATCTTGTTTGCTAGAGATTCACCTCCGGCTTGTTATGGCTAGCGGTAGGATTCGGATACGATTCAACGCTGACTTGTTGCTAAGACCTCCTCTGATCCGTCTTGTTTGTGTATTTTTTGCTGATTTGGATCGAGGTTTGCTAGGGGAAAGGAGTTTTCTTGCTTGTGCGAGAGTTGTGGGAGGAATAAGGTTATACTACAGGCTAGAGCTATGGATGAGTTACTGATATTTATAGGAGCGAAGCGTTGGGAAGCGAAGTAAAAGCTTCGCGCGGCAGATGGACTCCTCTAGTAACACGGGCATGCTCAGGAAGGTGCTGGAATGTCAAGCGTTAGACGGCCTTCTGTTCGTCCGATGGAAACAAAGCTGAATCGAACGGCCGATTTTTGCCGTAGACGTGGCAAGATGTCTGTTCGATTCTGGGCGGATTCCAGGGTGAACTTTCGTCATGTAGAGATTCATTCATGCTGCCGTCTCCGAGTCGGTGCCGCTTCCAAACGAGGCTTGCAAAAAGCCCGAAAGATGCGGAGTAGAGTAACGGCCTAATGGGTGCAGAAGCTTTCGCCTCTAATTTTTTGGCCCATCAGGCCCAGCTTAAACAAAGGCTCCGCGCTCTCCATTCCCTAACTTGTTCTGCATATTTGGGCTGGAATCAGTCCATCGTGACTAGATGAGAACAGATAGGAAGAAAAATAGATAGGAAGGCAACACATTGAACAAACTATAAGTTGGCACGGTCTAGAATATAAACCGAACAAACAAATTTATAAAAATAAAAAATGCGATTATTCAAATTATCCACACAACTTTCATAGCGAAGTTTTCGGACCCTGTTGAACTGGACACAGACCGATTCTGCTACCGTGATCGTGAAGTGATCGCAACACATTCGATGGAGGAAAGCGCACGGCGCGGCGGACGTCGAAACCGGTGGCGTCGGGGTAGCCAACACGCGTCCAACGCGGGGACGTCGCTGTGTGGAGAGCCGCGCATACGGCTCGGCCATCACCCGAACAAGCGGAGCCGTACTATAAAAGCGTGCAACGTGGCAACTCCATTTTGCTCGCCGTCACGAAAGGCACAGAGCTCCTGTTCCCTACGATTCAAAGCATCTTTTTTGGTGTCTTTGTTTTTAACAACACCATCATAGATGATACGTGGCATTCCTCCGAATCCAAAAAGAAACCAAGAACGAAATTACAAGCCAGCCACGCCGAATATTGACGAACACAACACACGCGATCGAACTCTCACTCTCTCAGTCCGCCTTCTTGGACTCCACCGACCTGGCGGCGAGATCGCCGTGCTGCTGCTGCTCCGGCGCCGGCGACATGACGTGACCACGCGCGCGCTTGTCCTCGGCCGTCTTGGCGCACACCTCGTCGCGCATGCGGAAGTACTTCTCGAAGGCGCGGGGCAGGAACTTGGGGATGAGGAAGACGAAGAGGTTGGCGGAGAAGTAGAGCAGGTTGGCGGCGGCGAGGTAGCGTCCGAACCAGAGCCAGGCGGCCTCCTGCGCCGTGGAGGCCCCGGCGAGCGCCCTGGCGGCCCACACGTCGTAGACCCAGTCGACGACGACGAACACGCGGCGCACCGTGTAGAGCAGCGGCACCAGCGCGCGCACCGGCGGCGAGAAGGCGCCCAGCGACCCCACCACGTTCTCCGTCAGGATCTGGCAGGACAGCAGGAACAGGTGCGGCGTCGCAGACCGCACCGCCGCGTCATCCCCGCGCGCGAACCCGCCCAGCACGTGCGCCAGCGGCAGGAACAGCCCCACCGTCGTGCCCACCACCACGTACACCTGGAACAGCCTGCAAAACAAGACGGCGCGCGACCTTCCATGTCAGAGAAGCAGGATCAAGGAGATGAATCATTCAGTACTCAGTAGCGCGTACTTGCTGCCGCGGAAGATCTCTTGGGAGGCGGCGGGCGAGCCGGAGGCGGCGGCGTCGAGCTTGGAGTGGAGGGGCGGGAAGGCGAGGCGGGAGATGGCGAGGAGGTAGAGCGTGGTGGCGACGGGGAAGGCGAGGTCGATGAGCGGGACGAGGCCCGAGGCGGAGAACACCATGATGAAGGCCACCAGCTGGAGCTCGATCACGCGGAGCGACCCCATCACGCCGCCCAGCATCGCCGTCGGCTGCCGCTCCGACCCGTGGTCCGGGTCCGACCGCGGCGCCACCGCCAGCGAAATCCCCGACATGTTGCTGGCAAACGAGGCGGCGGCGCTGGTAGCTAGCTCAGCTCGCGTTGGTCAGGGGAAGGTCACACGCAGCAAGAGATCGATCAAGCAAGAACCGATCGAGCCGCGGGAGCGAGTAGGGATCGAGGAGAGGAGCGACAACGAAGGATCTAGGGAATTGCGGGTGTACGGCGTTATCTACTCCCGGCGATCGAAGAAGCCGAGATGGCGTTTGGCTTCTTTGGGCCTGACCGCGTATGAGGAGGCGCGGACGTGTCTCCGCATGCTGTGGGGCACGTGTGGTCGGAGAGGACACGTCGCCGGCGCCTGGATGTTTCGGCGGGTGGAAATGGGAAAAGAATGGCAGCCGCTTCAGGATTCGAGGATGAGATGGCACTGCAGCTTTGGTTGCATGGAACGCCTGGTTACCCTCAGGATCTGGGCCTATTTAATTGGGTTGAAAGGACGAAACTGGTGAAAAGTTTCTGCATTAGGTCGCGCGCACAGAGAGAAAATGAACTGACACGGTTCTCAAGGTGGAAAGAGAATGAAAAGTTAGGAAAATTAAACAGGGCCTTGGTCGGTCAACATCCTCGTGCCCCAAGTCAAACGTGGTGTTTGCCTAGTTGGGAGATAATGGTGGCTCGACAAGTAGAGAGCTCAGATATGAAAAAGAAGAAGTCGGACCTGTTTAATTCGTGTGAAAAAGTGTATGCATTGGGTTGCGTGCATAAAGAGAAGAAATGAACTGACATGGTTCTCGATGTAGTACGAGGCAGGAAAGTGACGTGAATTAAACAGGCCGAAGAAGAAAGAAGACACGTGTTGTTGCATTTTTTTTTCACTCCAGGTGTCCAGACAGCATCAGGGCCAATCTGGGATGGTTTATAACAGTTTTTGCTCTAACTCACTTCATGGCTACCGAACCATATAAACATGATACAACACACACGCCCGATTCATTTTACGTTAGTGATCTTGCTTAGTGTCGGGGTTCTTTACCGCCGGCAAGTAATAAAATCGTGGAGAGCGCGTCGGGCCTCGGATGGTTGCGCAAAAGGGGGACACAAGGATTTATACTGGTTCGGGCCTCCGGGGAGTAACACCCTACGTCCAGTTCGTGCTGCTCGTGTTATCTGTGCTGGTTTGTAGTAGGGGGTACAAATGGGCGAGAGAGGGACGAGTTCCCAAGTCTCTGGTGCGTGAATCGAGCTCAGTCCAGCGACCGGCTGGAGGAAGAAGAAGGTCGAGGGAGAGTACTCCTCGGGAAAGAAAAGAGGCTCCCTGCCTCCCGTAGGAGGCCCAGGAGAGAGGAGGAAAAGAGTCCATGCCCCTCGCAGGAGGCCCAGGCTTCCCTTTTATATCTCAAGGGAAGGCTGTAGAAAAGTACAGTCAAAGGGTAAAACGGGAAAAAAGGAGGCGTGCTTGCCCATGCTGAGGGGCCCGTCGTCCTTCCGAGCACTGTAGCCATGTCCTGCTGGTGTCAGTTGCGTCAGGGAGTGGTTGGCACAGTGTAGCAGCTTGACTTCGGGTGCTACGGTCTTCTCGGGGGTTGCTTCGTTGCGAAGGGTTGGACCAGTCGGAGCCGCAGACTGGTCGGGCGAATCGGAGACTCCTCGGAGGCGAAGACCTGTCGGGCAAAGGTGCGGCCTGTCGGGCGAATCGGAGAGTAGTCGGGGGCGATGCTGTATCTCGCGGAGCAGCTCGTCGGGCGAGACGGAGAGTAGTCGGGCGAATCGGAGCCTTGCCAAGAGGGTCGTGAAGCTTGTCGGGCGAGCGTGCAGCTTGAGCATGCAACTCCTCGGGCAGGTACACACATAGCTTGTCGGGCGAATCAAAGGGTACTCGGGGGCGACGCGAAGACCTGTCGGGCGATGGAGCAGGCATGCAAAGCGAGATCGGTAGCTCACATGCAGGCACAGCAACTAGTCGGGCGGGGGCGCAGGCATGCAAAGCGAGGCAGTAGCTCACACGTACGCACAGCACATAGCACTTACGCGTGCATGCACTCAGTGCTGCTCTGAAAGAAGGTAGAGGGTGATGCCATGCATTGATTGGAAAAGCAGGCATGCATGCAAGCACGTGTATTCACGTATGCACCCATGCATGCAAATGCATATACGTATGTATGCACTTTCATGTGATTGTTTATGCATGTCTGCCCATGTGTGTTCGGGTGGAATAAAATTATAGAGAAAGCAGGCGGTCTTGCGCATGGGTCGGACGAGGCGGGCATGCCGTCTTCTGCGCAGGGGGTCTATCTGTGCGGCTGTGTCGTCGGGGATTTTAATTCTTAATCGCTGTCATTGGATACCCCTAGTATTGGTATCCGACAGAAACCTGAATCATTCGATGTGCTGTATCTGAGTCTATGGTAATGATCTCCCAATGCGTATACACAGTTTTCTAGCTATACACATGGAGCAAAAGTTGCATCTGGATGAAGACATATCTTTCTTTCTCTTTTCCCTTAACTATAAGCCACACAAATGAAAAAAAAACACCCTATGCGGCCCCAATTTAACGTGCACCATACTATACAATGGGATTATCCTCACCTGTTTTGCAGAGCCAAGATAATGTGTCCGCAAACATAGGGAAAATGAACGGAAACTTGGTCTATTTGGGAGGGTTTCTGCAAAAAAAAAAAAAGTGTCCCAAATAGACACTTAATAATGTAACAAACATGTTTTGAGGATTTTTTTACTAATATCCAAGTGAGATGAAGTTAGGAAGTAGTAATGTCAAAATACTTGAGAGTTATCCACTAATCCTTATGTGCTTAAAGAACTAAAATGAGGAGGGCCCCGGAGAAGGCCCCCACGTGGTTTCCCTCTGGAGGCGGCTCGAGCGGCACCCCCGCACTGCCGCCGCCAACCTCTCTCCCAGCCTCTTCCCCAACTCACCGCTGCCGGAGCAGGACACCGAATGTCCGAGTGCCTGCTAGGAAGGCGGCGGGGGGGTCTCTCTCCCCGGCCAGGGGCTCTCGCGCCGAGCCATGGAGGTGGCGACGGCTCTCAGGGCCGGCGGATCCGGCATCCTTGGAAGCAGATCCGGCACGCGCCTGGGGCCGGATCTACATGGGCGGCGGCGGGGTCTCTCTCGCCGGCCAGGGAGCTCCTGCGCCAGGCCATGGAGGTGGCGACGGCGTCGGGCCTTGGAGGTGGCGATGGCTGTGGCAGACCGCCCCAATTAATCCGGCTTAAGAGCATGGGACCACTATCACAGCAGTGCGCCACGCCCCTAAACCGAGTTAATCGTGCAATCCGTCGGATACCTTCCCGATTACACCACATTTTTCTCTCGACCGAAACAAAATAGCAGCAGTCCCACTCGAAGGTGGGCTCAGGCAGTACAACTCATCGCATATTTTACATCACACGGTTCACGTAGATAATTATACAAATACAGTACATATGTTTTATCTTCTTACAAACCAGAGTATATTACAGCGGAAGTCTACACGTCGAAACAAAAGACATTAAGCGGAGCCCTCGCTTAACATCTACTCACCGCGGCCCGAGTCTGACTCGGACGGCACCTGCTCCACGATCCAGCCCTCAGGCAAAGTGCACGGCCAAGTCAAAGCAGCCACGGGATCATAGCCATCAACATTATCTGCAACAAAATTAAGCCACAAGCAAGGCTGAGTACTAATTACTCAGCAAGACTTACCCGACAGGGTAAAAATTCTAGACATGCACGGCTTTTTGGCTCTGGGGTTTGTTTTGCCAAAAGCGTCTACAAGTTAATCCTATTTTCAATATTTTAGCCAAGTTAAGATTGCAACTAACCATTACTAAATTTGCCAAGCTATCCAATACAACCAATGTTGACAAACAATTAATTCATATTGCAACATCATTCCTCTTTTACCAACTTTCTACACATTGGCCCAAGGACACTGAAGTGTGAAAAGAGATCAAGCAGCTTCATGTAACCGCGAAGGACGGACAACTCGAGTTGATTTTTAACCATGCATGGGACAACCTAATCGCACGACCCGTGAGAGACACCCAGGACCTCACAGGGCAACCTTTCCCATCTCTCCCTGCCGTCTGCCATCAGAGCCCACTCCACCCGAGTGCACGCCCCAACGGACCCCAGGTGCCCCAGGCAAACCTGTGCCGCGGCCACTGCTACACTCGCCATCAACCCCTCGCCCAATGGAGTGGAAGTGTCCGTCAGACGTCAGTTTGCATCAAGTACTAGGTTTACCAGTTTACCATATTTCCCGGCATACGATTAGTACCTTCAAAAGCTTGACCAACATCGCCACACAATCAATGCCTCAGCCCACCATTTTCTGTGCAAGCGGGACATTCAACCAAACATGAATATCGCACAAGCCCCGCTTGTCGAACTTTAAGAACTGATATAAAGTAAAACCTATATCTCGCGAGTGATAAAGCAATCACTCGACTCCTACCGGTCCTAATTAAGCATAGCATTCTATATGGCCTACACATACTAGTATTAGGACATAGGTACCTAGGGATCATGCAACTAAGGTTTCAATCAACTCATTAAAACTTAGATGCACAAAATAAGGCACAAGCAATGAGAGTTAGTTTCACAGTGGGTGATGCTCCGGGGCTTGCCTTCTTGATCAGCGATGGCCTTGGGCCCTTCCGGAATTTGATCCGGGTCTTGCGTAGTGGCGTAGTTCACTTCGACGGCGGCGGGATCACTCTCGGGCTCGACATCGATCTCGTACACGCCGTCGGTAATGGTGTGCTCTACATGATATGCAAACGGGTATATGAGATGCATAAATGCATAAGCTATCAAACATAAGAATAACCATACCAATTCCTAGCACAGGACAATTGTGGACGAATTTTAATTAACCAAGAGGTCCCTTTTGCCAGGAACCGGTCTAACCGGTTGTGGAGACCGGTTTGACCTGTCCGGCCGACTGATCAACCCAAACCCTTATAATCGACTTAAGTATTTCATAAGCTAGATAAAATACCTATAAGTGACCCTTAGCTTAGGTCGTGCTCCTATGGCTGGATCCAAACATTTAGTAAGCAGGTTTGATAAGCAAAATTTTGAAATTACCTTTTCTATTTCCTTAACTTCACTAACTCTAAACCTACCCAAAGTTATGGATAACTTTGGCCATTAAGTGTTCAACTCTACTCTACTACTCATAAGAGAACCATTGAAAGAGTTTGGGTATTTCTAGCTCATGCCTAGGATTTATGAAACAATGAACGACTTTCTAACCTACTTTAGTGCATGAAGCCATGCACCATGTCAACAACCATTTATATACAAGCCCTAGAATTTTTATAGGATAAACCCCCACTAAAATCATGAGTGCTCTAGCCAAGAAATACCTAACTCTACTCCACTACTCATAACCCAACCAACAAAATGGCTTTTGCACCCTTAGCTTATGTATAGGATTTACAAGTCAATGGTTACATGTAAGTCCTAAAATCCTATATATAACCTCTTCACTTTTCTAACTACTTACCCTTGGGCCCTTTTTGCTTCTACCTCTGGCTTGCTCACAAGCAGAGCTCGGCCAGGGACCGGTGGCCGGCGTTCTGGTGCAGCTGGTGGGGAAAAGAAAGGGGAAAACGACCGGGGAGGTTCAGTGGCTCATGGGACTTCCACTTTGGCAGCTCTTTTGAGGAGAGGATGGACGAAGGAGGCCAGCCACGGTGAGGGGCGGAGCTCGAGCTCCTCAGTGGCCATGACGGCCGGAAATCGATGAATTCCCGGTGTGGGAAGCTAGGACGAGGCCGAAGATGGCTCGGGGAGGGAGAGGGCGGGGTGAGGCAGCTGTGAGCTCGGGGAATCGATGAATGAGAGAGTGGGGGAAGGTGAACTCGGCCCCGGCGGTTTACTGCTCGGCCATGGGGTGGGGTGGCAATCTCGGCCACCAGGGCGTGCCATGGCGCGCCAGCGGGACAGGGGAGGCTTGTCCAGGCGTACGTGGACGTGGAGAGAGCGGCGCGTGGCCGGAGTAGTTGAGAAGGACGGTGGATGGGTGGCGGTTGGTGGGCACCGACTGTTGCGGTGGTGGGGTAAAACCCGCACCGCAACAGTCCGTGGTGTCAAGAACACTGTGCCGACGAAGTTCAAATCCAGATCCCGCGGGCCACCGACTGTTGCGGTCATGGCCATGGGTCAGGACCGCAACTTTAGGTGCTCGGGATTTCACAAAAGACCAAATACCCACGGATTGTTGCGGTGATGCATAAGTGATTGACCACCGCAACAGTCCGTCAATCCAGAGAGGTTTTTCGAATTTCTCCCGGCGACCGATTGTTGCGGTCGTAGCACCGCAACTTCCTGGTATCGCTTAAAAAAGAACACGTGTAAATACATAGGGCACCGACTATTGCGGTGGTGGCTCAAAGTAGACCACCGCAACAGTCGGTCATGTAGCAGCCTATGGAACTAAGTCTCTAGTGCTCGTATTGTTGCGGTGACCATTTTCCTTAGCACCGCAACTTGCTGTCTTATCGATATGTGCACTATTCAAGTTGGTTTTGATTAGGAATTTTGATTAACTAAAGTTTCTTTTATGTCCAAAGGTTCAAGTTTGAGATAATTAAGAACTTTCATGGACAAAGACAAAGGAATTTCTCTCGTGAATCCTCATCTAACTACTTTTAGTGCAAAACTTTATAATAGTTGACTTGACCATACATACCCACACACACATGCACAAACAATATGCTTACTAAATGATGCATGTCCTTATTGGTTTAATTACGTTTATTATGGTTCTTAATTACTACAGTGACACCAGGGGTGTCACAGCCCTCCCCCCTTAAAAGAATCTCGTCCCCGAGATTCCGGTGCTAGAATTTTTGTGCGGAAAACTAGATACCTAGGTTTGGGTTTAGAAACTTGGATATTTAGTAATTCATAACTCAAAATTGAGTAACCCAAAAATCACAAAATTTTACCAGAATGTTGAGAACTGAATTCTCTACAACTTTGGTATTATGTGACAGGGCTAAACACATCAATAAGATGTTCAAATCCTTAGGACTTGATAATTGGTACATCCAAGAATTTAGCGAAACGATTCGTGAGTAATTCCAAGTATATCTTCGGCTCTATAAGGCCAAAGTGCCTAAATTTTTGACAGCAATTAGCCTATCAAATTTTTGAACCAGTTTCTTGATTAAGTAAACTGTGAGAAGTGCCGTCGTGATATAAGAATGACAATGCAATGCATGAGCCATGGTGCAAATGCTTGACTGCAATTATATGGTGCAATCATGAGATGCATAGCTGCAATGATGCAATGCGCCGATAAAATGACCCATGTAGTCAATGAAAGGGTGATAATGCAATGCACCGATGAAATGGCCAATGCAGTAAATGAAACGGTGCATATGGATGCATATGCATAGTATGTTATGGTGCACATAATGCAATGCATGTTAGCATGTGACTTGTTTATGACCATACCAAGTTTCCCGTTGTTTCCACATTGTGCCGAAGAAGTCAAGAGGGCATAAAACATTGGTAAGGGTTGCACAAAATCGTAGTGAAATCACACCCACACATCTCCAGGCACCAGTGCACCCCTAGTGGTTGACTCAGGTGGCTGCAGTCCACGTGAGGCCCTAGGTTCCGACACGGCACCATGGTTGTGTGGCAGATGTCACCTCTAGATAAATCAACACATAATCGGCGTAGAGTAGAAGTGGAGGCAAGAAAGGAAATAGAGGGAAACAAAGGAAATAGAGGGAAACAACACAAGTGACATCAAAAACCAAAAATACCTTGTTAGTTACTCGATAACTTCCCCCAAGATGCATATACTCCCAACGACACTGGTTAAACATGCGGCATGCACAGATGCAACATGATGCTATGCATGACGTTGCAGTGATGATCGTGTGATGTCAACTGTTATGGCCATTGATCCATTTTGGTGTGGTCAAGTGTTATCTATATATAAGGAACAATTCAACAGGACAGATTCTGTGCTGAGATAGAAAAATTCGTAACTCGGGATTTACTGAGCCAAAAACTCTCAAATTTCACCAGAGTATAAGTTATCTACAACTTTGGTATTCTATGACGAAGCTAAAAACGGCAGCACCATGTCCAAATCCTTATAGCTCTGTAGCTGGTACAAACAGAATTTTCAGCAGAACAGAGAGCTATTAAAAAGACTATATCTCATGATCTGCTGGGCCAAATGGCCTGAAATTTTGGCAGTGAATAGATGATCAAGTTGGTAACAACTTTTGGAAATATGAGTTTCACAAGAAACATCATTAAAATGGATGAATCCTTGCTGCAATCAGATCTGCGCAAAGTTGACAGATTTCAGTACAAGGATAAAACGGTCATAACTCCTAATTGGTTGGGCCAAAAATCTCAAAATTTTGATAGAGGCTAAATGAGAAAATATGGAACAACTTTTCCAGTTTGAGCTCTTGCTGCTAAAGTGTTTTTGTTGGTCGAAAATTTCATACCAACATGGAGGTCTAAAGGGCAATCTAGAGTATTCTCAAGTGAGTGCACAACTTACTTTCATCCCTTAACCCACATTTTATGTTTTTGTGCATTAACATGATGCATGAATGATCGACCTATTCGTCCTCACAAAAGAAACAATTGCCAAGTATTCTTAGACTTACGAAGTTAGTCCTCGGTGGCACATAAATACGTCTCTCCTTATATTATCTAGTCGGATTTCTAACGAGCACACATCCTATGGTCTCGTGGTTAGCGTACCTGCAGAAAATATTGATTCTGAACCGTTTGTGCCAGCACTCACAAACAGTTCCCATGTACCTCACACCACATGGGTGACGCATATGTAGTTGCCCACATATGATGACCACACTCTGTTGCTTACTATAGAAGCAACAGTTCAACCAATAAATAAAAGCACTACAGTCATTATAACACCGTGAAGGTATTATATTGACTGCACCCCAAGTAAGCCACTGCTTGGGGAACAGCGTCCAGTATTCACACCCTCTGGCAATGGGCGACCATACATTACCTGGAGTCGTCGGTACAGAAAGTAATGTGCTGGAAGTTAGTCACATATATATACTACTATGCCACCTAAACATACCCATAATTCTCCCTAGGGCTCACGTTCTATTCTTCTCAAATCCTAACGCAACCATCGGATTCCTAAGTCAAGATTAAGCTTTTGCACATCAAGAAAACATTTTTAAGACTTGTTGTACCACCCGCTGCCTATTTTTCGGCTCTGATACCAGCTGTGGCAGACTGCCCCAATTAATCTGGCTTAAGAGCATGGGACCCACTATCACAGCAGTGCGCCACGCCCCTAAACCGAGTTAATCGTGCAATCCGTCGGATACCTTCCCGATTACACCACATTTTTCTCTCGACCGAAACAAAATAGCAGCAGTCCCACTCGAAGGTGGGCTCAGGCAGTACAACTCATCGCATATTTTACATCACACGGTTCACGTAGATAATTATACAAATACAGTACATATGTTTTATCTTCTTACAAACCAGAGTATATTACAGCGGAAGTCTACACGTCGAAGCAAAAGACATTAAGCGGAGCCCTCGCTTAACATCTACTCACCGCGGCCCGAGTCGGACTCGGACGGCACCCGCTCCACGATCCAGCCCTCAAGCAAAGTGCACGGCCAAGTCAAAGCAGCCACGGGATCAAAGCCATCAACATTATCTGCAACAAAATTAAGCCACAAGCAAGGCTGAGTACTAATTACTCAGCAAGACTTACCCGACAGGGTAAAAATTCTAGACATGCACGGCTTTTTGGCTCTGGGGTTTGTTTTGCCAAAAGCGTCTACAAGTTAATCCTATTTTCAATATTTTAGCCAAGTTAAGATTGCAACTAACCATTACTAAATTTGCCAAGCTATCCAATACAACCAATGTTGACAAACAATTAATTCATATTGCAACATCATTCCTCTTTTACCAACTTTCTACACATTGGCCCAAGGACACTGAAGTGTGAAAAGAGATCAAGCAACTTCATGTAACCACGAAGGACGGACAACTCGAGTTGATTTTTAACCATGCATGGGACAACCTAATCGCACGACCCGTGAGAGACACCCAGGACCTCACAGGGCAACCTTTCCCATCTCTCCCTGCCGTCTGCCATCAGAGCCCACTCCACCCGAGTGCACGCCCCAACGGACCCCAGGTGCCCCAGGCAAACCTGTGCCGCGGCCACTGCTACACTCGCCATCAACCCCTCGTCCAATGGAGTGGAAGTGTCCGTCAGACGTCAGTTTGCATCAAGTACTAGGTTTACCAGTTTACCATATTTCCCGGCATACGATTAGTACCTTCAAAAGCTTGACCAACATCGCCACACAATCAATGCCTCAGCCCACCATTTTCTGTGCAAGCGGGACATTCAACCAAACATGAATATCGCACAAGCCCCGCTTGCCGAACTTTAAGAACTGATATAAAGTAAAACCTATATCTCACGAGTGATAAAGCAATCACTCGACTTCTACCGGTCCTAATTAAGCATAGCATTCTATACGGCCTACACATACTAGTATTAGGACATAGGTACCTAGGGATCATGCAACTAAGGTTTCAATCAACTCCTTCAAACTTAGATGCACAAAATAAGGCACAAGCAATGAGAGTTAGTTTCACAGTGGGTGATGCTCCGGGGCTTGCCTTCTTGATCAGCGATGGCCTTGGGCCCTTCCGGAATTTGATCCGGGTCTTGCGTAGTGGCGTAGTTCACTTCGACGGCGGC
>CM014276.1:34547646-34568822 GCA_004135705.1 Alloteropsis semialata | reverse complement strand
CATGAGAAGAAGATATATATGAATACCGACGCTCAATATTTAGGGAACGTTGTTTTAGAGCTCTTTGTATTTTCTCTGAGTTACTTTGTTCTTCTCCCTGTCTTTTCTTTTGTTGTATTTTCTCCATTCTTAGATGTCTCATCTTTTTGCTATCTGTCTCTATGCTTTCTTCTTCCTGTGTTCTCTTTCTTTTGTTTGGTTGTGTTTGCTGCATTATGGTATATCTCGTCTTTTTGCAAAATGGCTGAATATAATCTGCTTGTATTAGGTTTTTTCTTTTCATGTTGCTTATTTCTAATCAGAGAAGCACAAAAAAGAATAATCAGTTACAGATACAGGGATACAAACAAAATACTAAAAACTTGGCCATTTCTATAATCAACATGGTAAATTGGAAAACACGGTTAGCTATGTATGGTTGATATTTTTTCAGTTCTAACACAAAGCTTAACCTAATAATAGCATTCAAGTCAATTATGTATAGTTAGTTCTATAAATGGAAGTTTTAGTGTTGTATATCAGTACATCTATAATTTATTAATGAGATTAAGAAAGGCCATGGCTATAGATGTTATATTTATCTCCAATTGTTTGGTTACTCTGAGAGGTAAAGAAAAATGATTATGATAATACAATTTGTGAGAATTTTGGGTTAGATATACTGTGGTCTTATTATTATTATTATTATTATTATTATTATTATTATTATTATTATTATTATTATTATTATTATTATTATTATTATTATTATTATTATTATTGAAATGAGGCACTTTTTATTGAATGTTGACAACAGACCAAGATTCAGATATATTATATTAGTTCAGATCGTACGAATGGGGGATGGATGTAAGTGAATGAAAAGGAAAGACTCAATTCTAACTAAGATACAGAACATATTAAGGGATTCTAATGGTATACTCGAAAGTAATTTGTTTCAGTATCAGAATGGTAGAGACAGGTCACATACTCATTCTATAGAGACAAAGATGATAAGATTGGATCATAGATAAAAAGCATACCTCGTTAAATGAGCTTGTATTTGAATAATGATCTGCTTCTGTCTTGACAGGAATTTCTTTTTCTTTCTCTTTCAGACCAGATCGAGGTATCCTCCAGGGATTTTTTTTTCTCCTGGCAGATTGTTGTGTCGCCTTTTTTCCCCCTTCCGATCTTGTTTGCTAGAGATTCACCTCCGGCTTGTTATGGCTAGCGGTAGGATTCGGATACGATTCAACGCTGACTTGTTGCTAAGACCTCCTCTGATCCGTCTTGTTTGTGTATTTTTTGCTGATTTGGATCGAGGTTTGCTAGGGGAAAGGAGTTTTCTTGCTTGTGCGAGAGATGTGGGAGGAATAAGGTTATACTACAGGCTAGAGCTATGGATGAGTAACTGATATTTATAGGAGCGAAGCGTTGGGAAGCGAAGTAAAAGCTTCGCGCGGCAGATGGACTCCTCTAGTAACACGGGCATGCTCAAGAAGGTGCTGGAATGTCAAGCGTTAGACGGCCTTCTGTTCGTCCGATGGAAACAAAGCTGAATCGAACGGCCGATTTTTGCCGTAGACGTGGCAAGATGTCTGTTCGATTCTGGCCGGATTCCAGGGTGAACTTTCGTCATGTAGAGATTCATTCATGCTGCCGTCTCCGAGTCGGTGCCGCTTCCAAACCAGGCTTGCAAAAAGCCCGAAAGATGCGGAGTAGAGTAACGGCCTAATGGGTGCAGAAGCTTTCGCCTCTAATTTTTTGGCCCATCAGGCCCAGCTTAAACAAAGGCTCCGCGCTCTCCATTCCCTAACTTGTTCTGCATATTTGGGCTGGAATCAGTCCATCGTGACTAGATGAGAACAGATAGGAAGAAAAATAGATAGGAAGGCAACACATTGAACAAACTATAAGTTGGCACGGTCTAGAATATAAACCGAACAAACAAATTTATAAAAATAAAAAATGCGATTATTCAAATTATCCACACAACTTTCATAGCGAAGTTTTCGGACCCTGTTGAACTGGACACGGACCGATTCTGCTACCGTGATCGTGAAGTGATCGCAACACATTCGATGGAGGAAAGCGCACGGCGCGGCGGACGTCGAAACCGGTGGCGTCGGGGTAGCCAACACGCGTCCAACGCGGGGACGTCGCTGTGTGGAGAGCCGCGTATACGGCTCGGCCATCACCCGAACAAGCGGAGCCGTGCTATAAAAGCGTGCAACGTGGCAACTCCATTTTGCTCGCCGTCACGAAAGGCACAGAGCTCCTGTTCTCTACGATTCAAAGCATCTTTTTTTGGTGTCTTTGTTTTTAACAACACCATCATAGATGATACGTGGCATTCCTGTTCGTTTGGCTTATCAGTCACCAGCCAGCAGTACTTTAATTTCACAACAAATCAGTACCAGCTATCAGCTACCAGTCAACCAGCAGTACTTCAGTCTCACAACAAATCAGCACCAGCCACCAGCCAACCGAACAGGGTAAGAACGAAATTACAAGCCAGCCACGCCGAATATTGACGAACACAACACACGCGATCGAACTCTCACTCTCTCAGTCCGCCTTCTTGGACTCCACCGACCTGGCGGCGAGATCGCCGTGCTGCTGCTGCTCCGGCGCCGGCGACATGACGTGACCACGCGCGCGCTTGTCCTCGGCCGTCTTGGCGCACACCTCGTCGCGCATGCGGAAGTACTTCTCGAAGGCGCGGGGCAGGAACTTGGGGATGAGGAAGACGAAGAGGTTGGCGGAGAAGTAGAGCAGGTTGGCGGCGGCGAGGTAGCGTCCGAACCAGAGCCAGGCGGCCTCCTGCGCCGTGGAGGCCCCGGCGAGCGCCCTGGCGGCCCACACGTCGTAGACCCAGTCGACGACGACGAACACGCGGCGCACCGTGTAGAGCAGCGGCACCAGCGCGCGCACCGGCGGCGAGAAGGCGCCCAGCGACCCCACCACGTTCTCCGTCAGGATCTGGCAGGACAGCAGGAACAGGTGCGGCGTCGCAGACCGCACCGCCGCGTCGTCCCCGCGCGCGAACCCGCCCAGCACGTGCGCCAGCGGCAGGAACAGCCCCACCGTCGTACCCACCACCACGTACACCTGGAACAACCTGCAAGAAAAGGCGGCGAACTTCCATGTCAGCAGAGCACGCAAGACCATCGATTGAACAGGAAGCAGATCAAGGAAATGATCGAATATCAGTAGCGCGTACTTGCTGCCGCGGAAGATCTCTTGGGAGGCGGCGGGCGAGCCGGAGGCGGCGGCCTCGAGCTTGGAGTGGAGCGGCGGGAAGGCGAGGCGGGAGATGGCGAGGAGGTAGAGCGTGGTGGCGACGGGGAAGGCGAGGTCGATGAGCGGGACGAGGCCCGAGGCGGAGAACACCATGATGAAGGCCACCAGCTGGAGCTCGATCACGCGGAGCGACCCCATCACGCCGCCCAGCATCGCCGTCGGCTGCCGCTCCGACCCGTGGTCAGGGTCCAACCGCGGCGCCACCGCCAGCGAGATCCCCGACATATTTGCTTGACGAACGACGCGACGTGCTGGTGCTGCTAGCTAGCTTAGCTCGCGTTGATCAGGGGAAGGTATCACACAGCAAGATATCGATCAAGCAAGCAAGAATCGAGCGAGTAGCGGGAGCGAGTAGTGATCGAGGAGGAGAACGAGATCGAGAGCGAAGGATTGGGCAGGAGTATACGGCGTTATCTACTCGCGGCGAACGAAGAAGCCGAGATGGGGTTTGGCTTCTTTGGGCCTGACCGTGGCGCGGACGTGTCTCCGCATGCGGCGGGGCACGTGTGCCCGGGGAGGACACGTCGCCGGCGCCTGGATGTTTCGGCAGGTGGAAATGGGAAAAGAATGGCGGCCGCGTTAGGATTCGAGGATGAGATGGCACTGCAGCTTTTGGTTGCATGGAACACCTGGTTATCCTCAAGAATCTGGTCGGTCAACATCCTCGTGCCCCAAGTCAAACGCGGTGTTTGCCTAGTTGGGAGATAACGGTGGCTCGACAAGTAGAGAGAGCTCAGATATGAAAAAGAAGAAGAAGAAAGAAGACACGTGTTGTTGCATTTTTTTTTCACTCCAGGTGTCCAGACAGCAGATCTGGGATGGTTTATAACAGTTTTTGCTCTAACTCACTTCATGGCTACCGAACCATATAAACATGATACAACACACACGCCCGATTCATTTTACGTTGGTGATCTTGCTCAGAAACCGGAATCATCAATTTGTTCGATGTGCTGTATCTGAGTCTATGGTAATGATCTCCCAATGCGTATACACAGTTTTCTAGCTATACACATCGAGCAAAAGTTGCATCTTGATGAAGACATATCTTTCTTTCTCTTTTCCCTTAACTATAAGAGCAACTCCAGTGGAGGCATGCAAATTGAAGCCCTCAAAATCCATTTGCAAGCCGGATTGCAAAAAATAGGGACCCAAAATTACCTCTCAACTCCAGTGGGAAATCAGCCCAAACCCCTATTTTCTTCTAAAAATAGTGGAACTCATGTTTTGAGGGGGGGATTGGAGGCCCCTAGGAATGGGGGCTTGGAGCTGAAATTTGGGTGGGCATGGAAAATGCATTTTCATTTAGGGGCCCTGCTGGAGTTGATTTTTTGGAGGAAGACCCTAAAATTTAGAGTAGGGGTCCATTTAGGGTCCTCCACTGGAGTTGCTCTAAGCCACACAAATGAAAAAAAAAACACCCTATGCGGCACCAATTTAACGTGCACCATACTATACAATGGGATTATCCTCACCTGTTTTGCAGAGCCAAGATAATGTGTCCGCAAACATAGGGAAAATGAACGGAAACTTGGTCTATTTGGGAGGGTTTCTGCAAAAAAAAAAAAGTGTCCCAAATAGACACTTAATAATGTAACAAACATGTTTTGAGGATTTTTTTACTAATATCCAAGTGAGATGAAGTTAGGAAGTAGTAATGTCGAAATACTTGAGAGTTATCCACTAATTCTTATGTTCTTAAAGAACTAAAATGAGGAGGGCCTTGGAGAAGGCCCCCGCGTCGTCTCCCTCTGGAGGCGACTCGGGCGGCACCCCCGCACCACCGCCACCAACCTCTCTCCCAGCCTCATCCCCACCTCGCCACCGCCGGAGCAGGACACCGAATTCCGAGTGCCTGCTAGGAAGGCGGCGGGGGGGTCTCTCTCCCCGGCCAGGGGCTCTCGCGCCGAGCCTTGGAGGTGGCGACGGCGCTCAGGGCCGGCGGATCCGGCACCCTTGGGACCGGATCCGGCACGCCTGGGGCCGGATCTGCGTGGACCGTGGACGGCAACGGGGTCTCTCTCGTCGGCCAGGGAGCTCCTGCGCCAGGCCATGGAGGTGGCGACGGCGTCGGGCCTTGGAGGTGGCGACGGCGCCCTGGGCCAGCGGATTTGGCGTCCCAGGGACCAGATCCAGCGAGCCTGGGGCCGAATGTGCGCGTGGCGGTGGCCGGCGCGATGGCGCGGCGGCGAGCTGGTCAGGGCGGCCATGGCTATGGCGATGGCGAGCTGCGGACGACTGCAACGACGGCGGGTGTGGAACGGTTTGTGGAGGTGCCCCGACGGCCAGTAAGTAGATGCTGGGCATGGGGGCTGTGGCGGCGGCTCGTGTAGGGTGTGGAGCACTCTTGGCGATGGCCAGATGCAGAGGGAGAGGATGGCAGCGGTCTTGTGCTTTGCTTGTTGCGGCGGTTGCTATGCTGCACTGAAGCGATGGCGTGGAGAGGGTGCCTGCGAAGCTCTCGGTTGCATCATGGTGGCATGGCTGGCAGTGACCTGCGCTGCTGCTACCAGCGACGTCGTGGTGGCATAGCTTCTTGCGACTGTGCGGGCGTGCATCAGTGACGCCGTGGGGGTGTGGTTGACTGCGGGGCCCCTCTCTGCTCTGGACTGCTTCTTTGCTGGGTCGGGTTAGTGTGGCAGCGGCCAGCGGGCGAAAGCCTTGCGATGGTGATGCATTTGGGCGCCATGCTCCTCCTTGGAGGCGTCGACATGCTACCCACTCTCCCTCCAGTGGGATATCCTCATGGTGAAAACCACGCTTCAATCGAAGCAGTGATGACGATGTCTAATGCACATTGTTTTCTCGTTGGAGACATCGCTTCAGAGGATCCCTTGGTGGCGGCGGCTGGTGTCTATTTTTGGAGTGGCCCTATTCAGGTCTCGGTTCGGGGAGTTGGTTTATTGACTAGCATCGATGACCCAATCCAATCGGGGCAGAGTTTAGTTGTGACTCGTGTTGATGACCCAATCCGACCGGGCGGGTTTAGTGGAGGCTCGTGTCGATGACCCAATCCGATGGGGGGAGGGAGGGGGTGGTTAGTTGAGGCTCTTTGTAGCTACAGTTGTTCGAGTTGAGTATTGCATCCAACCCACCGATATTCATTTTTAGTTGATTGGTCTACGGACCAGAGTTGTTTATGGATTTTATTCCTCCAGTTGTACGGTCTGTGGATCGGAGTTGTTGGTTTTCGGACCCGGTTTTTCTTATAAACAAGAACAATTCTTTTTTTCATCTAATAAAAATTCAGAAAAGCTAAAAGCTTTTACCGTCCCTTCGGAAAAAAAAAACTAAAATGAGGAGTTGCTAAAGCCATCTATATGCATTATGCCTTAAAAAGGTTGGAGCAATCAATTCTCTATATACTTTAGTGTCTTGATTGTTTCGTTGGTACGCAGATGTCTGTTAGAACTTCATCAAGTTGTATCTTCCCAGCAATCGGTAGGAGCCTGTACGGGTGAGTGCGCGCATACGGTAGTGACGCTGGTTTGTGTGACCATCCTCGTCAATATTGTATTTCAAGAAAACATTGTGCTTACAAAAAAAAGGTGATTTGCATCCCTCGGTTATTAACTCATTAGGTGGGCCTTTGTCTAGGGCCCGCAGCGTTCTGGCCCGGCTCTAAACGGGCTGGCCCGGCTCACAAAGCATCTCGTAGAAAAGGTCGATCAGGCGAGCGCGTGCGTCACAGGATCCCTGAGACGGTCTCAGGCTGACAATACGAACAAATGATTAACACATGTCTTACTGTAGCAGCACTTTGTTTTTAACTTTTGTTTTACTTGGTTATCTATGGAGGCCCAAAAGGGAGAGATGAGGAAGCATAAGATCCCCGTGAAAACACATGCAAAGGTAGCAGCCTTTCTTTTCTTGAAAAGTTAGAATACTTTCAATTTTTGTACAGTTATTTTGTCATATGTTATTATTTTGTACTGCATATATAGGTTGTGAGTTCCTCCCGTGCTGCTGCCAGTCCAACTCCAGTACAGAGGGTGTGTTCAGTATCCGTTAGTGTTGAGTCTTTGCTTATTTCAGTAACCCCTATCTTTGTGTGTCTCCCTAATTTATTTGAATTGGTGTATTCATGTCTGAACTGCAACTCAGAACATAGTTTTGTCGAATTGGAACTGTGCCAGAAGCAGGATTCAACTTTTTTAATAAATTTTTGGATTGATTTGAAGTGGGTCACCATGTAAAATTCCCCTTATAACTGGACTATATATTCAGTTTGATTACATATTTCAGGCAGTTTCAGCACATTGCATGTTATAAATCCAAGAGACGTCAAATGCAGCATAATTTTGGGCATTGATCAATATTTATGTCTCTGATGTTGATACACTGATGCAGCCAGGACAAGGATGGGGCATGCAAATGCTGAGTGGCAGTATGCAACTCTGTGCACAAATAAGCCAACAGATGGAAGGGAAGCAGGCCTTGCGGCAGATGTCGGGAATCAGGACTCCTTATTTGCTTGATTAAAGGACAAACTCTGTTTTATAGTTATTTTAGGTAGTGAACAAGTACTCTAATGGAGGCATGGTGCCTGCTTAGATTTGTGGTTGAAATGTTTTGGTAAAATACGTGGATGAATTGTACGCTAATGGACGTGGCGGTATTTATTAAACATCAGTGTATGCTCTTATTGAAAATTGATACGCACTAGTGATTTGCGCGCGCCCATGCGCGCGTAGCCCCTGCGGTGTTTCTATATGGTTTTGCACACCATACATGTATACTGGATGTATTGATGCATGATAATTTAGATAGTACATGGTTTATGGATAGAATATAACAATGGAGTACATTACACCATGAACAGACGCAAGTGTATGGATGGGATCAGGCCGGGTTATATAGCACATGGGATTGCTAATGGTCTTATAGGCTAAAAGCATGAAATGAGCATGGTAAGTCCTAATACAAGAGCTAGTGACCGAACAAGGCAGGAACACAGGATGCATAGATACAAAACTATGGGGAAGTCAGTGGTGACAAGATGCCTTCTACGCAGATAATTCTTCACCAGTCTTTTGGTTCTCCAGCCATGTCTTAGTCGCAATCGCTTTGAAGGCTTTGGGGACCAGAAGATTCTACAAGGTAAACATAATCGAAACAAATAAGAAGAATGTATGCAAGACATATGATAAGATTTGGTAAAATGGTAGCTAAACCGAGAGAACACTGATGACTGAAATATAGCAGCGACAACATGTGAGTAATGTGTATGCGTCGTTGCTTCTTTTCATAGTCTTTTCCACGAACATATTTTTTGTGTAGAGGGTAGGAGGGGCTACGCTGTGGCTGTTCCCATTCGGGATGAGTATGGTTTGGCTATATGATGAATGAGTAGTGAGGAGTTCTCTTTCATATATAACTGATTTTGATGAAACAATAATGCCCTACAGTTTGACAACCAAGAAGGCAATATGGCCTCTTAGACTAACCACATTGCTACTTCAGTGATCCAAACAAATAATGTAAATAAGCTTATGCTGTGGATTATAGCAATATATTTAACACATAAATGGCATGTCATAACTAATACACATATTCTGGTCAATATGGCATGTCATTGTCAGTGAAGCATTATCATTTTTTTTCATATAAGCAGGCCAAGGAGTCAATAGGCTTAAGCAGTGCATTTCAAGACATGCTGAGTCCAAACTACTTTATGATAAAACTAATCCCTAGGTGGTCTCATATAACGATTATGATAAAAACAAAACCATTGTGGATAAGAATTTCTTGTGAGACCCCACACAGCAACCTAGCTAGCAATTAAATGCCTTTTTATTATCATCATTTGATCATAGTGACGCAAAAATGATAAACAAACCAAAGATTAATTAGGGGGGAACCAACATAACAAGGGGAGATTTATGTCATATTGCCAGTTTGCCACTGAAATCTAGATAGAAGATTGGGCAGGGAACTGAGTGGGCAGTGTTAATTAAGGGGAAAACAACACAACATCGGAACACTCTGGATAGAAGATTTTTCATTAAAATAATGGATCTGAAAGATCCTCCACGCATTATAATCAAAGCATTATAACCAAAGCGCACAGTGATAAGAATCTGACATGCCAAAGCAAGGGACACTCGAAGCTCATACCTTTAATTTGCTTCTCATCTAAAAGGCATCTGTGTGGTCTGTGCACAAATTTGAGAAATTCGCTACTGCACAACAGCCATTATAAACTCATAAAGCTGATTATGCTTCCATGTGTCTCAACCTGATTATCCACCTAGCTAAAACTGGATGCAGTTAGTACCTAAGAACTGCACAAGCACAACTGAGGCAAAATAAAATATTGGCCAATGTCAGCTGTAAAACTGGGATTCGCTGCACTTTAGTTAAAATTTAAAATAATTTTGCTCTAATACACAATAAAAAAACTGAGAAAAGGAACAATCTATTTTACCAACCAATAAAGACAGGGGATAGCAGGGCACAAGGATATTCAAACTGGTAAGCCTCATCACCATCTGTTCTTTTATTTTAGCAAACTAAAGACATATGATTCCAAACCCGCCATTTTGTAAATGGATAACGCTCTATCGCAATATGACTACAAATAGAAGAACTGGAACGTAAACATAACTTATCAAAGGGAGAACCACCATTTAGAGAACGAGCATGGAAAATACGCTAGCATTAATCTGCACACACATGCGCTGCAACAATGGAAGCAAATTTGATCAAATTGAATTCAGCTCTATAAAAGCTGCAGGATGTATAAAGATGAAGAATCATGAAGCTTTACCTTGCAGGCCCTTTTTTTCAAAACCACTGCATAAGGGATGAAAAGGAGAAAGATGTATAGTGACAACAGCACGCCACATTGAAGCTGCCAAATTTCCAACAGTTCATATCGGTGCAAACCTACTGATTGCAGTGAGCAAATAATAATGGGGCTAGTTTCTGAAACCATTATGCCTGAACAAACAGTAACAATATTGATGAGCCAAACAGAAGTCAACCTATGTAGGAATGTGCCATCAGGATTTGTTCATCATAAAGAAAATAGCAAACTAAAATACTGCTAAAAACATGATTTCCCAATCTATTAACCATAACAGGGGAAACTGATCCTTGCAAAATTTTTGAAACTGCCAAACTAAGAATTAATTGCTATATTTGAGGTAGAGTTCTTGTATTTAGCAGGCTTCATCTTCATAGCACTGCCATACTTCATCCAGAACATAGTTATGATATACATACAGAGCAGATATTTGAAATCTTTGCATTCAAAGATTTATTCATCATGTCCAGAAAATAATAGTTGCCAAAGGTGACCAGTTCAGTAAAGGTGGGTTTCAGTAAATCATCCTCAGGAAAAAAGCACATCAAGTGCTTCAAAAAATATGGTAAAAACTCGCTACCTCATCATGAGGCATAAAAAGGAGGAAACTGGGTACAGTCGTTCCCACCTGCATTTCAAAGAGTTGAACCACAAACTGATGTAACTTCAGTTATTGGAATTCAAGGACCTTCTCATGTGATCCTGCAGTAAAATAGGAGTAGACGACAGTGAGGCCACAACCTAAAACTATTTCGACTAAAGAAATAGTAATAATACAAAACAATCAAAGACAAAATATATATGAACTTTTTGTACGTGTCTGGTCCCCAATGTTGTACGACAAACTTGTGCCATCTTTGCTTCACCCGTGTGCTGGCCGAGGCATGGGAGGCATGCCGGTGCAACTGGCATCCTTGCCATTGTTGTTGTGGCCGGACACCCCCATCCTTCATGCCGCTTGAAACGCCATGTCGCCTTCAAAGCACTATGTCGAACACCTTGCAGGCAATAGTGTTATGGACTGAGAAAACTGCAGGTAGCATCATAAAATCGATAAATCAAGAGGCACAATGACGGGAAGAGTAATCTGCCAACTCTAACAACCACTAATCCAAACGTGGCCGGTACCATACCACATAAATGTGGTGACATAAACCGTGATCAACAGGCATATGCCCCAAAAGAATCATGGGTCCTTGTTCTCGGTTTGCACACACATCACCGCACAGGAACACCACAAAGGGAAAAAATAACAAGCACTGAAGAAACTGTAGACCATAGGTGGAAACCGAGTCCTAGATGCGGTGCGTAGAGATAGAACTGTCCCATTAAAAAAAGATTCAGCCCAAACAAGCAACAATACAGAAGAACAGAGCAAAGATGGAAAAACTTAACATACCAGTCCACGCGGAGAGAAGTAGGGTCCAAGCAGGCAGACAAATCACGATGAGATGCGGAAGCTAACAGCCTTTTTTCCGAGGGGAGCAACTACGATGAGAACCAGTACAGCTTCTCCTGCATCAGGGCATGACGAATCACTAATTCGAAGGGAGAAAAATGTCCAAGAACCTAGCCAAAGCAGGAACCGAAGAGATCACCGCGGCAATCCCTGACGCAAAGTGAAGCCCTGCAGGTGGGGAAATATCTATCAGATAGGGAACTGAGAGCACGAACGAAAATCAATCAGTCCCCCTCCCAAAAAGGGTAAAAAAAAATGGGAACAAAACCAGGGACTGCACGAACGAAGAACCTACAGCCGTAACCAACGCAACACTAGAAGAAAAAAGACATAGCAAAGGGGGAAAATCACAGCAGATAGCACGGTCAACAAAAAAAAAGCCGCTGCAAGATCAGGTATAACAGATTAAAAAAAAAAGAGGACCCAGCAGAACACATCAACCTATCCCGAACACGACAGATCCGGCATATCCATGTCTCCTGACAAGGTAGGAATGCACAAGAAGAGGGGAAGAAAGTAAAAAAAAAAGACTCGAACAGAGAAAGCGATGCGCAGCAAGATTGGAACAAACGTCTTTCGGTCTAAATCGGGTACCAAAGAAGAGAAAGCGACGGAGGCAAAATCCCAACGATCAGAGAAGGACCACTGAACCCAAATCAAATCGCAGAGGAGAGAGAGTGATGGAAAGGAGGACAAGAAGAAAGAGAGAGGCATACCATCAGGCACTGCAAAGCCGAAACGAAAAGTGAGGCGAGAGACGAGCCAGGAGCCTTATCCACCAATGCAGGGGAGGCGGAGCCGATGCACTTCGGGAGGCTGTCGGCCAATGAAGCGCCGACGCGTGGCCCGTGCGGGCGGCGGAAAGGCATTTCCTAGCAGGCGACGGCACGAGGAGAAGGACGAAGGTGATGACTCGGGAGGCTCTAAGAGACTTTCGGCCAATGAACATGCGACACAAGGGCCTACACCGTCCAGCTTGCCAACAGTGGATATTGAACCGTGAAAACTAGATCGAGTGGCTCAAATTAATTTTACTATCGTGGATGCTGTCGCTGGCCGTCGAGCCCGTCGGCTCTAAAGAAGAGAAAAAAATGTGGCCCCGTTTGGTTTTTCAGTGCTAGAAACTGTTCACAATTTTGACCACTAATTAAAGGTATTAAATAAAGATATTTTACAAAACTAACTCCAGAACCCCTGTCACTAGGAACCCTGAAGAATCTAATGAGACCTTTGACCGTATGATTAGAGGATGGTTACTGCAGCATCACTGTAGCCAATCATCGATTAATTAGGCTCATTAGATTCATCTCGAAAAGTTACGCTCATTCGTGATGAGATTTTGCAAATAGACTTTATTTAGAACTTCATACAAAAAAATTCCCTCCGTACTAAATGCTAAACTAGGAAACCAAACGAATGCTGTGTGGCCGTGTGGGAGGGGAGGGAAGTGGACGCCTGATGCAAGCCGCATGTGGCCGTGACGGGTTTGCGGCGCTAAGCGAGCCACCGCATGTGGCCGCGATGGGGCTTGCGGCTGGTGCGGACAGCCGCGAGCCGCCCCGTCTGCATCCCTACTGAGACCTTGACAGGGTGGATGCAGTTCTCGTCACGCAAGTCGCGCCTGCATCCCTACTGAGACCTTGACAGGTTTGATGCAGTTCTCGTCACGCCAAGTCGCCAAGTCAGTCCGCCACCACACCAGGTGCCCCAGTCACCACGCCAACCACCACCACACCGCGCCGCACACTCCCAAGTCCCAACTCCCCTCTCGCCGCGCCTCCGCCTCCACCCCCGCCGGGATGGCCGCGCGCTGCCCCTACTTCGCCGCCGAGGAGTCCGCCCGCGGAATCCGCGCGGGGGAGTCCCCGGCCGCGGCGCTGCGCCGGATCCTCGCCACGCCAGGCGCGCACCAGGCGCCCAGCTGCTTCGACGCGCTCGGCGCGCGCCTCGTCGAGCGCGCCGGCTTCCCGGTCGGCTTCATGGGCGGTGCGTGCGCTTCCCTCTCTCGGCTCTCCCGAGCCGACCCCTCTAGCCTCGGGGCTTGTCCATCTGTTTGCGCGCTCGCCTGTGCTTTTGTGTGATGATGGTCGTCTTAAAAGTTAAAGCCCTCCTGATTGGGTTTGCTTCGTTTGTTTGAGAACGCGAGAGGTTAATCGGTTGGCTTCGCGCCGTATAATCCCAACCAGATTCGCCATATCCTAATCCATTTCGTGTGCTTCTATACATTATTACTGATCCTTTATCCTGTGTTGCTAAAACTATGCAAACTTTCTGCTCCATGGCGAAGATTTGATATTGCTTGTACTGGGTTTTAGTATTGCACTAAACTATCTGCATACTTAGAATCAAATGCTAAGTCAGTCTCAAGAAGAAGCGAATGTCACTGGTAGCATCCTGTCTCAGACCGGGGATGTTCTGTGGTTTTTTTCTGACTACATGCTGCATTGGTGGTTCAGCTTGAAAAGGTAAAATTGGTTTTGGTTACAAAGGTGCGATGTAGTTAAGATGGCCAGAACTTCTTCAATTAGAGCATGTATTTAATTATGGCAAGGGTGTGGGAATTATTTTATCAAAGCTTGTAGGCCTTAGAAATAACAGCAGATATGATTTTTCATATTGTATTTGTCTGGAAGAACCGTTTGGTGGCTGCTCAAGCCAAGGTGTCTCATACATTTGAGTGTTCATTTTTTTTCAGGTTTCTGTGTCTCTGCTGCACGGCTTGGCTTGCCTGACGCTGGCCTCATTTCCTATGGAGAAATGGTAGACCAAGGGCGTCTAATCAATGAAGCTGTATCGATCCCAGTCATTGGTGATGGAGACAATGGTTATGGAAACTCTATGAACATCAAGAGAACCATCAAAGGGTACATTAACGCTGGTTTTGCTGGAATCTTGCTTGAGGATCAGGTGTGCTCTCTTCGGAGTACTAATCAATCCTTCCATAAATTGGCACCTTAGTTAATATAGTATCAAATTGTTCCTTGTAATGTTTAACACCCACTGAATGTAAGAATGAGTTTAAACTGTTGATCTTTCTGTTAGCTTTAGATAATGAACACTTGCACTTCCAAAATAAATTTCACATCTGCCAAATGCTTGTTCATTTCTTTTTAGATTTGCATACTTAGGTTATATCAGGACCTGAGGAGAAGGTTTCCAATTTCATAATGGACCCTTCTGTTTTATTTATCCTGAAAGAAATTGACATGTAGCAATTTTAAGGTGGCACCTAAAGCATGTGGACATACTGAAGGAAGGAAAGTCATCTCAAGGGAAGAAGCCATCATGCACATAAAAGCTGCTGTGGATGCAAGGAAGGAGAGTGGATCTGACATTGTTATTGTGGCAAGGACGGATTCCCGTCAAGCCATTTCTCTTGATGAAGCATTATGGAGAGTAAAAGCTTTTGCTGATGCTGGTGCCGATGTTCTGTTTATTGATGCCCTTGCTTCAGTGGAAGAGATGAAGGCATTTTGTGCAGTTGCACCAGGAGTTCCAAAGATGGTAAGATGTATCCTATGTTTTCAATGTTTCTCTAGTTACATGTGTATTGTGGGTTTTTGGTTGTGCCTCCATTGTCCAGATCCCTTTTAGTATAGTATGGCACTCCTCATTTTCTTTTTGTGTCTGGGTTACCTTTAAATGTTTTGTTCCAGTGGATTTGACAAGGGTGTCAAAAGGATACACCCAAAAACATATATTGTACAAAAAATAAATGAGGCCGCACTTTATTGTTGAAATTCTGTCTTGTAGTTTATATGGATTGTCATACTCACTCATGCTGGTTTAGGTTTGGAATTCTGTACCAAATTCTGGATATTTTAGTATTCCTTAGAAATTATGCTAGGTTCTAGATGTATAATCTAATGTTCCGGTAGATGTGTTTATGTCAGTCTGTTTGTGTCAGTCAGATTTGGATATGATACAGTAATGAAATGGGGTGATCGGTGTTCCATCTGTACTCAGCTTTAATTTAGAGTTTAGATATGTATGATGAAATGCTTTGCTTACACCAACAAATAGCTGTGCAAGTTACTTTTACTGCTCATATTTAGTTGACTGCATCCAACTGTCCTATCAATTATTTGTTTGAAGTTGTCTCTTCCTTTAGCAGTGATATGACCCATGAGTACATTTACACACTGTTATGCAGGCAAACATGTTAGAAGGTGGTGGTAAAACTCCCATATTGAGCCCTGCTGAACTTGAGGAAATTGGTTTCAGCCTCGTAGTCTATCCTTTGTCCTTAGTTGGTGTGGCAATGCGTGCAATGCAGGTTTGCATTCTTATGTATATGATGCATAGCTATGTTATCAAGGATGGGTTATGAGTGTCGGATTGCTGATAGAAATCATATACATATTTAATTTGTTTGAACACAAGCATAAGGTAGTCTTAGTTCTTGTTGATCCTTTTTCTGCATAGTTATTGAATTACATTTTCTTACCTCTCTATTATGATCTTACATTTAGCTGCCTACACTGATTCTCTCCCTTGCACTAAATGTTGCATATGTTATCCTTTATCAGTCAATCACGTGAATGAGATGCTCCAGTCACTTGCTACATAAGTTCCACTCATTTTTGTTAGTTTTCTACATTATTGATTGATGAAGGTTGTTTCTTATGGTATTGTTACACAGCAGATTAAACAATTGTCTAACTAGGACCAAAAGATCACTTACCATAAATTGCATTAGTCTGTGCTGGAGACTCCAGTGCAATTCTCTTCTCCTAAAGGAATATATGCCTGGCTTCGAACTGCTTAAAGTATGAACCTAAGTCTTGAAATGTAGCTTGCTGACCACATACAGTATTGTTGTCTTCCAATTTTCTGGATCCCACACAATCTTCCCTAACAACAATTTCCCCACTTAACTTCTCATGGCCAAAACATGATCTAGGCTAGCTACCTTCAAGTATATGATTTACTGTCATGTTCAATTAGAAAGTAAGCTTCAGTGGAGTTTAAGAATGTCTTGATTGCACGTGTGGAAGTGGTATGAGCAGATGTGTACATTCACAATACGCCTAGTATATCATGTTGACATCCTAAGCAATCATCTATTATTTGTGATTGGCGGGAGCACCTACCTTGATATTAGCATTCCTATCTACACCAGGCCCGATGAACTTTCATAGCTCTGTACATTTGTATCAATCTCCTGGCCCCGAAAAAAAAAGTTATTTTGTACACTTTCTAATAAGCGGGCATCATTTCTCTGTATTTCTCTGTCCCCACATGTCATTTCAGGTGGGTTTTGCCTTCCTCCAATCACAACCTTGTCCTATACATTTCATCCTTTACCTTTCACATATGCCAGTGCCACAGAATCCTCAACAGTGTTTTCACAGAGTGTTTTCTTTTCCGTCTTTTTCAGCAAATATTTGACATAAGATTGTTAGTGAACCTTCTCTTTTAAGAAAAGCGCAACTACTGTTGAGTAATCTGGCAATTCCAATACATTAGTTGTTTCATTTTTGTGTCGAATGCACTACTTATTGTTCTCAGTACAAGCGTCTCTGACATGCAGGATGCTTTAGCTTCAATAAAAGATGGTGGTGTACCTCCTCCCAGCGTCTTGCCATCTTTCCAAGAGATCAAGGATACTCTGGGGTTCAACCGCTACTACAAAGAAGAGAAACAATACCAAGTGGTTAGCTATGATCCTGACTTCTCTTATACTCTGTTAATAATAAACATTATGTTAACATACAGTTTCCTGATGACATGTTACTTCTGGTAGGAAAAGTGAAGTATGCCACCAACTCCAGAGCCACAAATCGACAGGGATCTACCATAGTTTGGTGGTTATGGATTCTGCTGGATACATGCTGTTATGGTATCCATAGCCTAATGACTCTCAGACATTGATGCAGGCCCAACATGTTGAAGCTGCATAGCTCAACATGTGTGAGATTTAATAGTTGGGAGGCTTGTAGTCTTTTCTTTTGCTCGTTTTTCGTGTCGTTCCAATAATCCTGAATTTGCAGCTCCAATTTAAATATAACAGTCCTGCTGGGGAGAGAGGCCATTGGAACCCCATTGGGTTAATTGGATATATGACATTGAAATTTCTCGACTTTGGAGAAATGTCATTAAAATTCGTCTATTTGTACTCATGCCATTATAATTTGCTAGTTTGAAATGCGCCATTGCATAAGCTTGGCAGCTCGCGGCCTCGCGGTAGTAGGCCCCGATGCCGGGAGTTCGCGACCAAGTCCGACAGCTGCCTACAACGGCGTGGGCGAGACGGGCAGATGGCCACACGAGCCGGTTTGGGAGGCCCAGAGAGCAACTGGCGGCGCTACCCTTTAGGCTATCTGCACTTGTCGTACTATATTTTCATCTTTTAAAAGGAACTAGCAAGTTGGCCCGCGCGACATGCGCGTGCTGTATGTTGATATGCTATATAGTGGCCTTTTAATGATCAAATCAGTCAAAAAAATCTAGTTCATTACATAAATCATTGTACTATGTTCGTGTTCTTACAAGCTAGAACAACATATTAGTATACATTAAAAAATAGAGTACATATCTACCGTAAGAAGTTTGCAATAATGTTAAAAGTCACCTAATTTTGGAGAGATTAAAGGTAAGGGTAAATTCAGTAATTGATCATGGAAACATTATTTCTGTACTCAAGTATTATAATCCTGAAATCATAACTCTCCCATTAGTCATTCTTAAATTTAATAATTCTTATCAGACAACAGGCATCCTCTATACTATTTATCAGCCAGTCAACCATTGTTCTCTCTAAATAAAACCAAGAAAATAAGCACAGTTTAGGCATCAGGAACAACTAATCAAGTTTCGACATAAGTATACATAAATAAAAAATTCAAGTCCCAATATCGCTGCAATATCAAGGCTCTGCATCTGCACAGACCGCAAAGCACAATGGAGTTCAGGTTACCATAAGCCGCACAGGATGAGCATAAAGGCAATGGCAACGTATAAAGACCAAGTAGTCTATATAGATAGAACCCACATGAGTGTTTTTTAGTTGCTGCTCATACTCCACAATGTCTATAGATAAAAGTAGGCAATAATGTGGACCCATATTTGGTAAAAGTATGAGTTCAAAGGACGAGAAGAGGAAAGAGAAGAGAGAAAATACTTTTTTATTTTTTATGGGTAAACCATAGCCATATGGGTACATTTTGTTAAAGACTGCTATAAAGACTACCTCTACAATGGTGAGCCAGGCCATATAAGGATATAAAGACATTTTTCACACATTGTGGCTGCCCTAACTATCTCAAAACTCCCTTCTTGATTGTTTTCGTGACTGAGTATGAGTACTGAAAATTTTTAAAAATTACCACCTTTAAGAGGCCGACAAGAAGGTTTGTCCTTTCTACTGTTTGCTTAGTTTCCATGCCTGATCAAGCTCGTGTGCAGCTGCACCTTCATCAGTTGTGCGACAAGAACCTTGCAATGGAGCAGAGAATCCACGCAGCGTACTTCGAGCGATCCGATTGGCGGAGCGGTTCATCGACACCAAAAATCAGTACTTAATGGGCTCGTCGTACGCATGGCCATCGTACCCCTAACCCTCCAGCACTCGGGCGCAGGCGAGATCCGCGCTGGCGAGCCGTTCATCGTGTACATCGTGATCCCGATGTGGCCCACAACTGACCAAAATATTATACGCCATCCAGCGCGGCATGAAATCGTTCACCGTCCACCCCCTTCTCCTTCTCTGGTGCCCGTTTTCAGCCCACAAGGCCCTTTTTTTTTGTCTAGCATGCGCCTACATCATCACCCAACCCATCGGATAAAGACCAATAAAATTGAGCTGGAATATAAATTTTAAATCAAATTTTCTTTTCAACCATGTATTCTTTTTTAAAACCGTTTGGACCATGATGTTGTTTGCAATTAATGCAACAAAACAAGATCCCAGATATTCTCAGAAAATATCATATTTTGAGTTTTTTCAAATTTCAATATTTTTAAGTGGTATGATTTTTTTTATATAGATATGTTTTTGTTCCACGAGCTCTATAATTGGTTCCATATATATATGCTTTTTTGTTTCGTGAGTGTTATGATTTGTTCTATGTGTATATATTTTATTCTACGAGTATTTGTATCCGAATTTAATATGGTTGTTAAATGAAAATATCCGAATTCTTTTTTGTTATTTTCAATATCCGGACCTATATTCACATTCGAATAAAATATGAAAACAATTACATATTTGGTATTATCTGTATCCGTGAAGAATATAGACTCAATGAAACCATCTATCTAAATACGAATCTGTATTCGAAATTTTGTATCTGTATTCGAAGTTTTGTATAGGACCGTGCATGTTTTGCAGATCGTGCATGATTTGGTCTAAACTGACACAACGAAATCAATGATTTGTTCCATGTGTATATGTTTTTTGTTTTGCGATTGCTATGGATTGTTTCATATGTATATATTTTTGTCTGTGATTTTTATGATTTATTCCATATATATGTTTGTTCCAAGGTGTTATAATTTATTTCACCGGTTCTATATGTAACAAAATCAGTCAACAAAAACAGTAAAAAAAAATCAGTAGTTCACGTGTATATGCAGGTAAAAAAAAGAAACGGTCAGAAGTAAAGTACGTACGCATGCTCCATGCTCGGTCCAACTTTGTTCGGTCGTACGGGGTGAGGTGGGGTGGGCCGTGGGCGTCGACAGGTTCGCCCAGGGGCCGTGGGCCGCAATCGCGCCAATTTTTTCGGAGTCCGTCCGACGGTAGAAGGAAGAAAAGGATAATTATTAGAGGAAGGCTCCAGCGTGATTGGTAGGGGCAATCTCTACGCGGGTACATGAGTATGCGGTGGGTAAACAGCATCACGGTGAGAAAAAAAATTAGTTTTTGGTAGAATCATTTTCTAACTATCGATTTCTATGGGTCTCGGTACTTTTTTACCTCCCTCCGTCCTGACAGGCGGGTCCAGCATGAGGGGTAAAGCGAGCCCAAATTGGGTGAGAAACGTTTTCAATTGTTTTCGTTCTTTATAGTATAGATATATTCTGTCCTAGTCATCAAGATTCTCTTCTCTATACCTATTTCTCTCGCACCCAACATCCTCTATATCTCATACTCTATACTAACTACCCTATATTTTATTCAATCATCTCCAACTATCATCTCTTTTTAACAAATTTATTTCTAATCCAAAGCGCTCTCTCTCAGTTGGTCCGGTACAGACGTAGCGGAGGATTTCAGAGCGCGCTAGATTTAGCGTGGCTACGCTGGTACGCAAGGCTAGCGGACCTTTTGGCGTACCCCAGTGCAGGGAAACTGGAACTGCAGTATGCTTTTACCGCTCTAAGACTGTCCGCACTCGTCATCCTCTAAATCCATCCTCTAAAAGGAATATTTCATCCTAGTCATCAAGATTCCTTCCTCTATATTCGTTTCTTCCGCACTCGTCACACTCTATATCAACTACCAACCAACTCATCACGTGGGGCCCACGTGTCAGATTCTTTTTAATTCCCCTCATTTTCCTCCCTCCCTCCTAGTCAATCTCTCTCCTCCCTCCCTCCCTTCTCTTTCTCCCGCCGCCCCTCCCAGAAACCACCGCCCCTCTCCCGCGGCGGCGCTCCCCCGCCGGCGAGCCGCGCCGG
>CM014276.1:34517814-34547113 GCA_004135705.1 Alloteropsis semialata | reverse complement strand
GCGTGCCCTGTTCGCCTCTCCGAGGCTGCTGCACTCATCCTCCCTGCCCACCGGCACCGTCTTCGCCAAGAGCCCTGTGCCGGACGCCGAGTCAGAGACGGCCTTCTCCATGAGCCCGACCTCCGTGCTCGACGCGGCGGCGTCCTTCAGGTCGGGCTCCGATGTCGCCGGCAACAGAAGCAAGCGCCGGCCGTGGACTGCGACGACCTTGCCGACGCGCTGAACTGTGGCGACCTCCAGCAGCGGCGGTGGCGGCCTCGAGCGGGCGCGGGAGGAGGCGGGGGACCAACGGCCGGAGGTGGGCCCCGTGCCACCTCCGCGGCGTAGCGGATGTCCGGTACTCCGCTGAGAACAGCGGAGCCGGAGGCTTTCGCTATTTTAGCGGAGGCTTTACCGGACGCCGCTGCAGGCCTAAACGGTACTGGAGTACCGGGTAGCGGAACCCTCCCAGTATCCACTGCGGTCAGCCTTATCATCCCTGCGGCGCGCGGCGACCCGGCTAGCTGCTTCGCGGTCGGGGCGGCCCCCGTGGCCAAGCACGGGCAGCACAGCACATAGTGGCGGCCAAATCTATGGATAATATGCTCAGTAATAAACTCAATTACCTCCCGATGTGTCATATTCTTCAAAGGTACTGCTTCGATCCACTTTGTAAAATAATCAATAGCCACCAACACGAAGCGGTGCAGAAAAAAGCTACCGCTGGTGAACGCTTCGCTTCGTGCGCCGGTCAGTGAGGAGCAGAGAGAAGCGATAGATATGGCCGTTGAGAAGCTGCAGGAGCTAGAGCAGGGCAGCAGGGAGCTGCAGAGACTAGGTCTCCTTGCTCAACGTTCACAGTTCAGCTGGGACCGCGAGCTGACCCTTGTTGATGTTTCGTGATTTCTAGCAGCTTGTAAATCAGACTAAAACGGCCTGCGTGGTTAGTGCTGAGCCAAAGCTGCACCACGTGAAGGATGGTTGGGTGCCTGCCGCAGTATAGTAAGTCCAGCATGGATTGATCCATGGGATCCATCGGAGCACCGTCTGGAAGCCTGATAAAAAAATGGATGTACCGGTGCTCCATCATAACTCATGTGGATCGATGGAGCGAATCCGGTTCGCTCCGTGGAGCAACCATCCCCATCTCTAGCCACGACAAACAAAATAGTCCCATGCTGACCACGACGAGACAAACGACATCTCTGCCCCCACCTTACGCTATGAGAACTTCAGAATACGTACGGCTTAAAAACTTTATTACACAAACATGGCTTAAAATAATCCTAAAAAAACACGATCCACACACACAAAGAGCCCGGAGATGGCTACTAACCAGGGTGGTCGATCATGACGTGCACAAGGAGCCACGGCGCTAGCTGGAGGAGGACCGCATCCTCGACTCCTCGTCAGGAACATACATCTCCAGCATCCATGGGGAGGGTTCCTGGGACAGCATCGCGCGGGCAGCCGGTAAGCCTCGATCGATTGACATTGATATGCATTGCATGCATGCTTTCCTGAGGGTCTAATTCTCATGGATTATTAGACTCCGTTTGGATCCATCTGCTAAAGTTTAGCTGCCAGGAATCCAAACGGATCAGCTAAAACATAGTTAAACTTTAGCTTAGTGTTAAAAAGTGCACTATTCTTTTAGTTGGTTAATCCCAGCTAAAACATGTTTGAAAATAAGATTGCTCCTATTCTTTTAGTTGGTTGCACTTAAAAGATGGGGGATGGTGCTCCGTGGAGCGAACCGGACTCGCCCCATCGACCCACACGCGATATCACGGAGCACCCTGTCGATCCACTGCCTGACTCGGTGCACCAACGGATCAAGTGGTTCGATCCACATCTTAACTAGCTAGCCGTGGCAGCAATAGAGTGCGCACGTTGCTGCAGCAGCCCTCAGTCAGCAGTTGACCAGCAGCCTGGACATGGACCATCTCGTGATTTCCTCCTAATGTTACAAGGTTGCGCAGCATTGCAACAATGCTATTTCAGACCAGCTATTAAACATAGTTTGAACTTTCTTACAAGATGTTGATAAACCATCCTAATGCCCTACAATCCGAAGGATTTGGATTTCATTTTGCACAAACATGCATTAGTTAACTTCCAAAACAAGATCACACAGTGAATACTAATTCATCATCCGACAATCAGAAACCCATCAGGGAGACTCCACTACTGCTGGCTTCGCAACATCTGGAGTCTAATTGTTGACCATAGGCTTGACCTTCTGCTTGCCGAACACCTGCAAGTTATGAGGCCCAGGGACATTATAACCAGAAACAAGCACAAAAGCAATCGATATCCATTAGAAATGTGTGTGCCATAAGTAGAACTGATTAGCTACTAAAATCCAATGCACAAATTTGAAAGGCTATAAAAGCAGATCACAATCAGGAACCAACACAATGCAAAGTATGTCTATTCGAAATGCATAATAATCACTAGCAAATTAGCTACTGAAATCTAAGCCAAGAATCTGAAAGAGTATAGCACTAACTCAGAAAAGTGCTACGAAATTATCCCAATAAGAGCTAACTGGTGAGGCACATCCACCATCGTCCCTGCGGAACCTTGATGCAAAAATATAAACACTAGCAAATCAGAAACTGAAGCAAATACTTCATTTGCTAAAATAGAAGAATCACAAAATGCACGAAGTTAATAACACCTGTTCCAATTCTTAAACAATCTGGATTCAAAATTCCTCTACTGAATTAGACTCAGTTGATGGAGCAAAATATTCCTACCTCCATGAAAATACACTGAAACAGAGTTGAGCATATTTGTGAACAAGTGAGCATGAACATAGATCACACATTCATATGGAATAAATCAAGAGGCATCGGTTCAAAGATTAAACTAACAATTAGAGTAAGACCATGGGCTGCTGAATTCATTCCTCAGTAAACTCATGGTTGACGGAACAAATTTCCCCAATTTCAGTTCACAAAAAGGAACAACGAAACATAAATCAGAAGGCTTTAGTGAATCAGGGGATTGGAAGGAAAGGGTCCACTGACAGCCATCAGTAGCAGCTCGGAGAGGTCGAGATGGAAGTGTCGGGTCCCTTCTTGTTCATGCTTGCGCCCGTCTCAACCGGCCTCGTGCCTTCTCTGGCGGCAGGAGTCCATCACCGCTGCGCCATCGCCGCCGCGTCCGGCGACCAGCAGCGAAAGCAGCAGCAGCAGCAGCTCGAAGAGCTCGAGCTGGAGACGGAAGTTGGCGATGGTGAAGGGAAGGGGGCGGCGGATCTGCAAGGGCCACGCCGCTGCACGACCAGTCGAAATCGAAGGGTCGAACCACTCGACCCATCGGTTCGAGTCCGCTGACCCTAGCTGAGTTCATGGGTCGGAAGAGGGGCCCAGTAGGATCATTTTTATGGACCGGATCGAAGAACCAGTGGGCCGACCCGCTCCACGCCCATCTTTAGTTGCACTATTTTTTAGCTGGTTGAACCCAACTAATATTTAAAAATAAGATTGTCTCTTTTAAAATTAATGTAGCCACCATCCTTTATTTTTTTTATTACTTTTATGAGGGGTAGCATGGTCTATTATCTTTAATTAGTTGGATGATTCAAACATCTCCAGGTAAAATTTAGCTAGCTTATATTTAGCTAAAAGTTTAGCTCCTCCAATTAGCTAGTTAAACTTTAGTTAGGGTGAATTCAAACAGGCCCTTAGTCGGATTAATCTGTGATGTGTTCATTTGGCCGCCAGCTGGCCTGAATCGTAGAGTGAACAGCCGCAGGCTGCGGTGGCTCAACTAAGGCTGGGGAAGAAGCTGGTAGTGGTCCAAGATCTCCAGTCGGAGGGCCGCTGCCTGCCAGTCGGACCCTATCCGACGTATATCCGTTAGGGACCCACACTCTGGCCTTCTAGGCTCTGTTTAATTCAGCAAAATAAGTTTAGGAAATTTATTGTAGCAAAATTAAATCAAAGATTAGGAGGGCTAAACATGAGAGTTCTTTTACGGTACTCCATACTACTCTATACTAGTGTCTAAGAAGGATCAGTATGAAAAGATCGTACGGTTCAAATTAATTGTATACTACTAAAAACTTTAACTGTAGTATAGTAGTATACAGTGGGTAGTATAATAGTATATGGGTATTTTGGAAAAAAAATTAACGACGTTATTGATTTTAAAAAATCACTTTGATCTTTGATATATATTTTTGCATTTTCAATCTCTAATTTCATTTTTGTCTAAGTGAAACTACTAAACTACCCTTTACTTATGGTGATCTATACTATATACTACTCGTTGGTAGTATGGAGTACCGTAAAAGAGCTCAAACATGATTTAATTATAAAACTAATTACACGGATGGACAAAAAATTGCGAGACGAATCTATTAAGTCTAATTAATCCACATTGAATACTTTTAATTATTATCCTAATATTTGATGTGACGGGATAAATAGAGAAACTTATGGAATTAAACATGGCCCTGCTCTCCTAGCTACGCTCCCAGCCCCAGGTTGACTCGGCTCTCCTCAACTACGCCAAAGGCCAACGTCGCCAGGTCACTCACCCAGCACCCTCGCTCGCCACACAGGCACACACTCCATTCTCCCGCCACCCGCCTGGTCTTCCTCCTCCAACCGCGCCAGCAGCAGGATGGCCGCGCGCTGCCCCTACTTCACCGCCGACGAGTCCTCCCGCAGCATCCGCCCGGGGGAGTCCCCGGCCGCGGCGCTCCGCCGGATCCTCGCCACGCCCGGCGCGCACCAGGCGCCCTGCTGCTTCGACGCCTTCGCCGCGCGCCTCGTCGAGCAAGCCGGCTTCAGTGTCGGCTTCATGGGCGGTGCGAATGCAGTCAGAGTGGATATCATTTCTTAGAAATACAGCAGACGAGATTTTGCCAACTGTGCTTGCACAGAAGAAGAAACTTCTCCCAGATGTTCAAGATATCTCGAACAGGAGCCTTAATTTGTCATATATACCATTTTCAGGTTTCTCTGTTTCTGCCACGCGGCTTGGCTTGCCTGACATTGGCCTCATTTCCTACGAAGAAATGGTAGACCAAGGGCGTAAAATCAATGAGGCTGTATCAATCCCAGTGGTTGGTGATGCGGACAACGGTTACGGAAACTCTATGAGCATCAAGAGAACCATCAAAGGGTATATATATTAATGCTGGTTTTGCTGGAATCATGCTTGAAGATCAGGTGCTCTCTTTGGACTACTAATCGATTCTTTTATAGATTAGCACCTTAGCTAACATAGTATCACATTATATGCATGGTCCTTGTCATGTTTAATTCTGACTGTAATAATGAATTTTGAACTGTTGTTGTTTCTGATAGCTTTAGATAATAAACCATGGCATTGCCCAAAAGAAAAACTGTAGCCAGCTAGTGGACTTGTTATAAACTCCAAGTTTGCGAGATGATTGTCCATTTTTCCTTTTATATTTGCGTAATTAGGTTATATCAGGAGGCGAGGAGAAGACTTTCAGTTTCATAATCGACCCTTCTGTTTTATTTATCCTGAAAGAAGTTGACATGTACCAATTTTAAGGTGTCGCCTAAAGCATGTGGACACACTGAAGGAAGGAAAGTCGTCTCAAGGGAGGAAGCCATCATGCACATAAAGGCTGCTGTTGATGCTAGGAATGAGAGTGGCTCTGACATTGTTATTGTGGCAAGGACGGATTCCCGTCAAGGCATCTCTCTTGATGAAGCATTATGGAGAGTAAAAGCTTTTGCTGATGTCGGTGCCGATGTTCTGTTAATTGATGGCCTTGCTTCAGTGGAAGAGATGAAGGCATTCTGTGCGATTGTCCCACAAGTTCCAAAGATGGTAAGATGTATTCTATGTTTTTTATGCTTTTCTAGTTACAAATGAATTGTGGGTTTATGTTTGTTTCTTTGTTTTCTAGATCCCTTAGTATAGTCTAACACTCCTCGCTGCCCTTTTGTGTTTGTGTTACCTATACATCCTTTTTCCAGTCAATTAGACAACGGTGTTGAAAGGATACACCCAAAAACATATGTTCTATAAATAGAATTGAGGCCACACACTTTGATGTTGAAATTCTGTCGTTTACTTTATATGCATTGTCAGACCTCCTCCAATGGCTAGCTCTAAGCTAGCTCAAATCTAAGGCATATCATCTAATATTTTAATGAAGAAAGAGAGGAGCTATCTCTTGATTAAGAGTAGTCTCATGCACACACTCTAAGACCACTTATGGGAGTGACTCGTGGAGTCATTCATATCATGAGCTAAGAGTTGTCTCTTAGAGTAGTTAGAGCTAGGTTGCTCATACCATTGGAGGAGGCCTCATACCCGCTCATGTTGGTTTTGGTTTGCGATTCCGTAGCAGATTCTTGATATTTTAGTATTCCTTAGAAATTTATGCTAGGTTCTAGATGTATATTATGATCTAATGTTTCCATAGCCGTGTTGTGTTTATGTCATTCAAATTTGGATATGATATAGTGATGAAATTTTGGTNGGGGGGGGAGATCAGTACCTCCATTGGAGTCAGTTTTAGTGTATGTATTAGATCGATACATATGATGAACTGATTTGCTTACACCATCACCGATTTCTCATATTCGGTCTGAATATAAAAGAATATCTGTTCAAATGTACAAGTTACTTTTACTGCTCATATTTTGTCGTCAAAACAATGAATGCCTTCTTTCTATTATTTGCTTGAAGTTGTTCCTTCCTCTAGCAGTGACATGACCCATGAAGATTTACACCCTGTTTGACAGGTAAATGTGTTAGAAGGTGGTAAAACTCCCATATTGAGCCCTGCTGAATTTGGGGAAATTGGTTGCAGCCTCATAGTCTATTCTATATCCTTATTTGGCATGTCAATGCGTGCAATGCAGGTTTGTATTCTTATACATATGAAGCATGTGGACTTATTCTTTTTTATTTATCTGTGTTACCAAGTATGAATCATGTGCAAATTTAATTTGTTTGAACACACAAGCACAAGGTAGTCGTAGTTCTGGTTTATCCTTTTTTTTCTGCATACTTATTGAGTTACATTTTCTTGGTACGTCCGTATACTTATTCATAAGTTTAGCTGGCTACACATTCTCTCCCTTGCACTAAATGTTTCCTATGTTTCCTCTATCAAATTATTAGTCAATCATGTGAATGAGATCACTTATTACTCCTTAAGTTCTACTCATTTTTTAGCTGTCAACATGATTGACTGATGAATGTTGTTTATTATGCATTTTTACACAACAGAAACAATTGTCTAACTAGAACCAAAGATCGCACGCCATAAAACTTCAGTTATCTGTACCGGAGACTCTAAAGCAATTCTCTTCTTAATATAAGTCATCCTTTCTTTGAGGTTGCTTCTCCAACAGCCTGGTCCCTATGTCACTCTCTAGGGCGACTCCACCCACCCCACCGGCAGCCCTCCTCCAAACCCTAGCCCAGCCGCCACGGCTGACAGTGGTGGGTCTTCCCTCCTCCTCTCCCCATCCCCTTTTGCCTTCCCCCCTCTCCCCTCACTCGACTAACACCCAGGTCACTCCACCTCTCATGTATAGATGGCCAAACGGACAGCCTGCGCTGGACGACCAAGCTCGCCCTCAAGCTATGATGATGGCCCAAGCCTGGGCGTGTGGGTATATTTTGGACCGGGCTCACCTAGTGAAACCCAGCTAGTGCAGCAGGCAGCCCAGCCCATAACCCAACAACACAAAATATATTTCATTTCAACATCTCAACCTCATCGGTTTCAAATTTCAAGTCTCAATTGCATTACACAAAAAGCAATTTTCGAACATCATGTGACATATCAAATTTCATGAAGACATTGTAAAATTCACAAATGGCAATTGAGATTGACAAAAACCCATGAACACATCACAAATCTCGATGGCTACCATACCGACCATTGTGTAACGGGGCGGGTCATGGTGGTGGCCAAGCCCAGTCTGTGCTACTAGGCTAGGCCAAATTACCGAGCTGTGCTCCATTTGGCTATCTATACTCCCATGGACTTCATGATAGGGAGGGCACTTGATGATAGGGAGGGCTTCTATGGCTCATCTAACACTCGATCAATAGACTCTTGGCCTTGATTTGCGCCTTACCAGGTTTGGGGGTGGTTGCTCGCCCCATTTTGGTCACTGTTTTGTGGGGTCGTTCGGCCCTCCCACTACTAGTCGTTGTTGCCTTGGCAATCGCTAGCCATCTCAACCTGACCTACTGCCTCTAGGGCTAGATCCGCGCTCTTCGACCCAATCTGGCTTCTTCTTTGCGCTCTTCGCTTCGCTGCAGGGTTGCTAGCGTAGATTGTTGAGGGGATGTGGCTCGCCTTCTGCTTATGGGCCATGTCCAGCCGCACCCGCCTTGTGCTGTCCCTTGGTGGCAACCGTTGTGGCTTCTTCTCCAAGGGTAGCCTTCATGTTGGTCCCCTACTATCCCCGACCGCCTTTGTTTACCTCTGAGGTGGTTTGTTCTCCCTTCCATCCTCTGGTCGTATCCACATGTGCACTGCTCTACTTGGTTTGGCATTCTCTCAACCACTGTCTCTTCTGCTCCAAGGAGGTTTCTCTTCATTTTTGTACCTTGTACACGTGTTTTCGTTGATGTGGTGCTATGGTAGGGTCTAATGAGCGAAGCTTCTGCTCGGCAATTGCAGGTGCTGGCAATAGCTGTGTCATTTGACATAGTTACTCTGTTGGGGGCTTTGTCGAGCTCACTCTACCTTGTTGGATTGCCATGTGGAAACTCGGTCCGTTCCTCGGAATGGACGGGTGACGGTGGAACATTGGTGTCACTCTCTTCTTAAAGGCATCGTCCTGCTTGGTATAGCGCTATCTTCCTTGGTTATTCTAAGCGGGTAGCCATTGTGTATCGCTTTATATCTGCTCAATTCCAGATGTCGTTGCTTCGGTGGGTGGTGGTGTGTTGGGGGCCTTCTTCTGCTTTGGTGGGTGGTGGTGTGTTGGGGTCCTTCTTTCTTTCTTCTTGTTTATGTGTTGTTTCATTTGCCACCTTGTACGTGGCGGATATGTATCTTTGTGCTTCGAGGGTTCTCCCAAAGTTGTGTCGCTATAATTATTTTCCTTTTAATGAAATATGTGCTAATGCATGGCTGCGGAAAAAAAAAGAATATAAGCCAGGCTTTGAATTGCTATAAGCCCAAGTGTAGCTTGCTGGGGAGACACATCATTGATGTCTTCCAATAATATATTTCCCAAAAAATCTTCCCTAACAACAATCCCAACTAAACTTCCGATGGCCAAAACATGTTATAGACTAGCCACCTGCAATAAATGCTTGAAACCCCACGTGTTCAACTAGTGAAACCCCGCGTGTTGTTGCCGTGGGTATTATAATGCCCAGAAAGTTGATCATTCAATATAATCTCTTACACCAGCTGCAAATTTATTTTAAGGCAATGCAATTGGGATTATGATAGAACTAATGCAACTGAAAAAAGTACCATGGTAGAAGGAGAGTTTGATATGTTTATTAAATACAATGGAAATTGATAAGCCAATGAGCAATAAGTGATCGGATATGTACTTATATGTAAGCAGCTATATCTCCATTATATTTAGCAAAAGATTGCATAGATTCATAAGCACATCCCTTTTCCATCATGGATATAGATTCAACATCTTTGTGAAAGTCATATCACTATTTTTCAGCTAGAATCCGCCGTAGTTTGATGACACCATAGATGTTATTCTAATAAACAGTTCCATGCTAACCAAAGGCACAACAAACTAATGGCTTCAAAAATTTAGCGGTCACATAAAGTTGACATGTGCAAAATCATAACGATTATATTCTTACTTGGACAAAAACACTGTTTGCATAGATGACATTGCTTATCCATGGCAAGGACATTGTTCCACATTGATTAAGCAAGTAGCACAAATAATAGGAGTAACTGAAGTGCTTAAAACTGCACATCAGGACAAAAAGGTGAAGACTGGAAAGGGGCGATTGAAGATTAGAAGCATGCACATGCATCTTTCAGAAAATAAACCCTCTCATACAAATTGATGAACGCGATGGAGAACTGGGGGAGTAAGGAAGGTGAGCTAAGCCATTGGCGTTTGCAGACAGTGTTACCTGGATTTAGTAGGTACGCATGGGACGGAAGAGTGGGTAGATGTGCATCTGCCGCAATGCCATACATAGTTCCCGTCGCTGTGAGCCCATGACTGCTTGTATCACCGGCCTGGTTCAGCGAGCTGTGTGTGGAGTAGGGAAGGGACAGGGGCTCCTATATGGAGCATGAAGCTAGGTAATCTCCAAAGCTTTCGGTCCATTAGACCCATCTCCTATCTGTTCTTTCTTCTTCTCCTCCATGTCGGCGCTGATGCGCTCTTCCGCTGCCTTTCCCTGCAGCTGCTGGTGCCTCAGCCGCTGCCACATCTGCTCTACCGCACCCTCCCTTGCCCTTCCTCTGCCCACAGCCGGCGGCCTTACCGCTCCACCCACCTCATGTCGCCGCCGTCTGACCTGCCTTCCGCTAATCCAGGCAGCTCGGTGCCCCCGTCACCGACCCTACCTATCCGATTGTCAACCCGCCGCCTCCGAGCGGTGGTGGCAGCACGTGTGAGGGCAACGAAGCAGCAGCGCACGGAGGAGGAAAAGCCGTTGTGGAGTAGAAAGAAGTGGATTGAGCGGCCAACGTTTATGCACGAATCTTGAATACCGAGTCAAGTAACAAAAGACTTCAGAAAGTCATACAGATTTCACAAGAATGGAGGGCATGGAGGGCTGGTGAGGCCGAGGAGAGGCATGCGGTCTCAGCTGCAGGAAGGAATCACGGTTGGTTTAAAGCCTCGATTAGACGATAAGACGGAGCATGAATGAACTGTGAAACAGTAAACAGTAACTAGAAACGGTAACCTACTCTGAAATTCTTATAATCTTGTCACACTCTGTCAAACATAACTGACATTTTTTAATGCTTGAAGTTAGAGTTTTAAACATTGGCTATGAATATATTTTAAGAGTGTATCTTGATTGCACGTGTGGAAGTGGTATGAGTAGATGTATCTCGAGAATCCATTCACAATACGTGTAGTAGATCATGTTGACATCCTAAGCAATCTTCTATTATTTGTGATTGGCGGGAGCACCAACCTCTGACATTAGGATTTCTATTTACAGCAGGCATGATGAATCTTTTGTAGTTTTTCATTAGTCCCCACACAATCATTTATGCCATTTTAGGGTGTTTCCACCTTCCTCCACTCACAACCCTGTACATCCATCGTCCTTTACCTTTGCACACTTATGCCACAGGATATACATTCATCTCAACAATGTTTCGCAGTGTGTTTCTTTTGTCCTCCTTTTTCATCAAATATTTGATATACCACTGTTGTGACCTTATTTTTTAAAAAAGTGAAAACACTGTTGAGTAACCTGGCAATTCCAATATAATAGTACATTGTTGGTCGTTTCATTTTTGTGCCGAAAGCACTAGTTACATTTGTCAATGCATGAATACAAGCATCTCTGACATGCAGGATGCTCTAGTTGCAATAAAAGATGGTGGTGTGCCTGCACCTAGCGTCATGCCATCTTTTCAGGAGATCAAGGAGACTCTAGGGTTCGATCGCTACTACAAAGAAGAGAAGAAATACCAAGTGGTTAGCTATGATGCTCATTTCTCTTACTCTGTTATTGACGAACATCATCATGTTGACATGCAGTTTCCTAATCACATGCTATTTTTCGTAGGACAAGTGTAGGACGGCACAATTCCAGAACCACAAATCGACATGAATGCACCATTGTTTGGCCATTGTGTTGTGGATTCTGCTGGAAATATGCTGCCAAGGTGCTATATGTGGGAGATTCAAATTCTGGAAGGCTGTGGTCTTTTCCTTTCGCTCGTTTTTCGTTGGCTACTCTGTTGAGGTTTCAATATTTCTGATTTTTGTGGTTCCAGTTTCTATACAAGATGTCTACTGCGAAGACACCATTGGAATTATAATTTTGATAACTGTGCTTTATATTTACATGAGTATGTTTGCATTTGACATGGTGAACTCCATGAATTGAACTGTACATGACGTACAGCGTGTTTCCAGAACTTACAGCCACACTTCGTTGAAACAACTCACACACCAATACACCATTCTTATGTTTTAGTCAGATTGGATGGCCAAGATTAGCTGCTTCTAACTCATTTTTGTAAATGAGAAATGGCTGTAATTATGAGCATTAAAAAGTCGACTTTTGTTAAACTTGTAACAAAAAATGTCGCTAAGATTAGTTTAAGAAAAATGTTTTCCACAGGACAATCACATTCAAAGGGCAGATGATGACAACTGGCTTCATATTTTCTTTAGGAACAAGCTTGCAGACATCCTTTTGCAGTTAAGGAACACTCCCAAGTCCCAACTGCTATGCATAGAGATTGGATGACGTACTATGAAACATCTATAGCATAAAACAGTAATATACAGCATTATACTATGAAATATATCTATATAACATAAAAACAACAAAATACATCATTGAACATAATGTAACTGAGGCCATGTGTAGTAGCTAAACATGACTACTACACTACAGAATGTAGCCCAAACCAACAACGATACATTGTAGCAAATCATTTCAGCTGTTTCTGTTTGGGCTCGAGTGCAACAGAATAAATTGTTCACATTTCTTCTTCAGTTCACTGGAGCTCCAGCCTGCAAGTAAGCAACCCATTACATAACATGAGGCCAACTAGAAATCAGACAATTAACACAAGCTTTCCAGTTGTTTGGTACTCACAAGTATGGCAGAAGGCATGACAGGACTCTATGTTACAAATTGGAACAAAGAAAGACACATAGATTGTGTGTAATGCACTTCATAAGAAGTACTTCATTCTGTTATCTCTTCTCATGGCACGATACACGGCTTGGACCTGAAAAGAAACACCAAAGGTTCAACGAGTGAATGTCTTTACAAAATGAAATGAATGAATAAATAAATAAATAAATAACTGTAGAAATAGGCATCAATTTCTTGGTAAAGATGTATTTGAATAAATGGGAAAGATTCGGTTACCTGCTCACTAGAAACTACACGAATTGGTCCAATGTTTACAGAAACATATTTTCCTCTGGAAGATAACTTCTGAGATACCCGACCCTGTGCAAACCATTTTGAAATATATATGAAGCTGATCCGAGAAACGAATCAAGGAAAAGATTGTAAACAAAAGAACCACAATCTAACATTGGAGTTTGTAGCTTCTAGCAGAGCTCTCTCCTCCATTTCTTTAAATGGGAGAGCAAAGTTTGCATGGAACTACTAGCCTACTACCATCTAAGAAGTGTAAATGACAAATAACCAAATGTAAAGAGGGAAAAAAAAACTAAAGCACCATCAGAGTAACAATAATAGCTTATGAATGATGCCATCAATCACCACAATGTACGAATGTTGATTCTATGTGGAACACTCGCAGTCTAAAACCCAGGTAGCTGCATCTTCCTCAATAGCAACATTATCTACAAGGAAATTATGAGAACTGTAAAACTAACCTTGGGAATGGATTCTTGAAGAACAGATTCAACAGCAACTACCATTGACTGGACAAAATCATCACCTCCAGTACCAATTGCTGTAAATCCTCTATCTGTGGGGTACGAATTTACCTGTGAAGCAAAATAGAATAGAATATTTAAGGAATGCCTAAAATGAAATATAGAGTTTAAAGTTTCCAAGATTCTTCAAACTTCTAACTCAAAATCTAAAGGGTTTACCAGAGATGAACTTTGTTGCACACAGATTGATGAACATTAGCACGCAAAAAAAATAATCATGATAAAAGCGCATTGGAAATGGAAGTCTACCATGAATATCCACAGGGTTGAGATGTTCTCCATCACTATTGTGTTTCCCAAAAAAAAAGGGTGTTTAATTGTATTCAATATATAGAAAGAATACAATAACTGACTATGTCATAAAGTTACAAGTCATGTGATCTAGCTTCCAATGATCCACGATTGCATGAAACCAGAAATCAGGATAGATTCTACACTTTGAATGCACACAGAAGCTATGTAACTTTACTAGGCTATTACTTCCACAAGGAATGTTGGTATAAAAAGAACTTTTCAAATATATATAAAGGGTTGCCATTGAATTCCTCAAAACAACTGCCCCTTAGAGTGTCCATTTGTAGGTCCATATTGATCCAAGTTTGAACAGCAAATAGGACAAAGTTGGAAATTGAGACACACCTTCTGATCCAGAACAAGCCACTCATCACTTTTGTCATCCGTCACAGTACCACCCATGACCATATTTGTTGTGAGTGCAACCCTTCCTTTGGACCTTGCTATCTCTGGGTTCAGAAAATAAAAGACTACTGTTAAGTAAAGCATGGATAAAAACTCTAGCAAAACATTTGTCAGTGGAAACAGGTGGCATTCCTTAAGTGAAGCAAACTTCACAAATCTGCGAATATAAGCAATATATAAACATAGTCTGATAGCACAATAGGTAACTTTACATCATTACACCGATCAATACTAAAATTCATCTGTTTACATAAATTGTTTCTATTGAACATGCTACCTTGTGATTCTTTTTTTTTTCTGCGGGTATGCTACCTTGTGATTCTCTTAGTAAATGCTTTGCAAACACCAAATCTAATATTGACAACAGGAGGGACTAAATGGCAGATAAGTAACAACGGCAACACAATGTTACAACAGACTAGAATACAAGTATACAATGTACTAAAAACGAAACAAATCATCCCATAGGTTCAAGAACGAGCAAGGGCAACACAAGGTCCTTCTAACAGACTTCTTCTGTCCTGTCACCACATTTAGTGGCGGAGCCACACCCCACGCTGCCTGGGCTGCAGCACTGGTTGTGAGCCTAGAGTCCCATAGAAACCCAGCTAATTGTATCTAGAAACATACATGGCCAGTAAAGATTTTAAGTATATTTGAATCTTTATACTTGTTTTAGCCCGGGTCCTAACTCATTCTTGGCTCCGCCCCTGACCACATTTAGATGATCCTGATGAACCTTGGTTACCAGACTTTTGAACTAGCATGCATAAGAGAGGCATCAATATGTAAAACTACCATCGAGGGTGTAAAATCTTCAGAAGGTTATGCCTAGACGTTTGCAAGCACAATGCATACAGGGAATAATGTAAGCCAAAAACTGACTTGAAACAATCACAATCCGCTTAAATCCCATTTCACACCAATTCCTAAAAAACAACGGCCAAAATTAGCTTCCCGAACTATATTCACGAATCTAATAAACCTGTGACTTGGTATCGCGATATCTATAAACACTACTCATTATCAATCGACCAAGCACTGACTGAAGCGACTAGCAGAAGCGGTGAACTAGCAAGGAGGAAGAGGAACAACTGATAATCAGCAGTTGGGAAGCACGACTCACTGGATATGGCCTCGAGCACGGCCTCCTGAGGCGGCTGCCCGGAGTCCCCGCCGCCGCCGCCGGAGCAGCAGCGGAGGTGCGGGCGGCGCCCGCCGCGGGGCGCCCTCCCCACAGGTGGCGCCGCGGCCGAGGAGGAAGCGGCGGCCGGGAGGCGGTGGAGCGGGTCGGGGAGGAGGAGCGAGCGAACTGCGAGTGCACGGCACGCCATCGCCGCCGCCGCCGCCGTCTTCTTCTTCCGGTCGCCGCGGCCGGGAGAGATTTCGTGATATTTTTCTCGGCTCGCGTCGTCCGCTGGACTTCGTTTTCGTGGAGGGCCGACGAGCCGTTAATTTTTTTTCTCCTTCCTTTTTCGTTTTTCCGCGGGTTTTTGGCGTCGTTTTTCTTCTTCTACGTGGGTTTAACGGGCTAGTGGGCTTAAAGGAAAGGCCAGCCAGTCCAGGATGGGCTTCAGGGCTAAGTTTAGATTTGAGTGATGGGCTTCAGGCCTATGTGTAGATTTGAGTGATGGTCATTTTCTTTTTTACTTTTGTGGTTCTTAGCATTATTATAAGCACTCCGTGCTGCCTTTTTTGGAATATAATTAAATATTTGTTAAAGAACTTTCTTATGCAACTTTGGTATAGTTTTTATAGTATTATATATTTCCTAAATTGTCCATGCATACACATTTTAGAAAAGATTAATTGAGATTAAGATTTCATTTTATCGTGACCAATTCAAAAACAGCAAGTTTTGAGAACTGGAGAGAGAATATCCGTTGGCTCCACATTGTGCCTAACTGAGATTAACATATCACCTCTGTTATTTTTAAGGACAACTTTATTAAAAGTTCTTTGAAGCTGTGTGTGCGCCTAATTTCATTGCAAATTTTGGCTCTGAATAGCATTGTTCGCCTACTCGGCCGTTTAGCCTGTTTACACACCATTTAAATGCTACACAGTGGCTAGCCGTGTCCGTTTAATTAACCATTTAGCCCATTTAATGACCGTTTAACCCGTTTAAATGACTGTTTAGTCCAAATAAAGAGCTAAACGGTAGGTGACCGACTGTTTAGCGTTTACCGTTTAGGCTAACATTGCTGAATAGAGTTATTTGGTTAGAATAAATTGGAGACCAAAAATGCTTGCTGTTGAATTGGAACGTCCGAGGTCTTAACAACCGGGCAGCAGGCAATACTAAGTGCACCATTGTCAGTTTGCAAGAAACTAAGCTGCAACACATTGACTCTGAAGTGATCTCTGAAACTCTTGGCTCACACTTCACTGCAAACTTTGCATACTTGCCTGCTGATGGTACAAGAGGAGGAGCTTTGTTGGCGGTTCATGAGGATTATTATCGAATCACCCTGACTGACATCAAGGAGTTCACTGTGACTGCCAAAATTTCAGCAACACACACTATTGCTAACTGGTGGCTCACTGTGGTTTATGCCCCACAAGATGACCAAGGAAAGCTGCGTTTTCTACAGGAAGCACCTAATGGGGGCTTTTGCTAGTACAATTGTTGAGCTGGAATTAATTGAGCTTCCTCTACAAGGAAGGAAATACACATGGGCAAACCCGACCACGCAAACAAGGATTGATCGAGCTTTCTGCACCACTGACTAGGATCTGATGCATCCACATTCAAGTCTTCAGGCTATGTCCTCTTTGGTCTCTGATCACTGTCCCTTGTTGGTTGTCGGAAGGACTACAGTATGCAGCTACAGTGGCTTTCGGTTGGAGGCCTTCTGGCCAAAAATTGAGGGATACGATGAAGTGGTACAACAAGCTTGGAACAAACCCCTTTCATTGAGTAACCCCTTCCTCAGATTGCATACTAAGATGAGACACACTGCTAAGGCATTTAAAAAGTGGAAACAAACAAAGATAGGCAATAATAAGCTGCCGCTCCATGCTGCAAGCAAGTTAATTTGGATTTTTGATGTGGTGCAAGAATTCAGACCATTAAGTGAGCTGGAAACGAAGCTTAAGCAAGGCCTCAAGCTCAGATTCCTAGGATTTTCAGCAGTGGAGAAACTGAGAGCCAAACAACAGTCTTGGCTAAGGCACATCAAAGCATCCGAAGCTTCAGGAAAACTATTCTTCCTACAAGTAAATGGGCGGCGAAGAAAAAACACGATTCAATACTTGGAACATCAAGAAGGGTTAGCTTTCACACACAAAGATAAGGCTGCATGTTTATTTCAGCACCTCAGTGACCAATTTGGCAGACCGGATCCAAGAGCATTTACACTTGATTGGGAACAGTTAAACTTGGCAAGCTGTGACCTGGAGTCCCTAGAACAACCATTCTAGGAAGAGGAGATTCAGGCAGTGGTCCGAGAAATAGCCTCTGACAAAGCTCCCGGGCTAGATGGATTTATTGGTGTTTATTCAAAGCCAGCTGGGACACAATCAAAATAGATGTTATGGCGGCAGTGGATTATTTCTATGCGCAGCATGATCAGCACATCGACAAGTTGAACTCGGCACATCTGACCCTGCTTCCAAAAACATCGGATGCTGCAAGAGTACAGGATTATAGGCCCATTAGTCTAGCACATAGCATCTCCAAGCTGCTATTCGAAACGCTAGCACTCTGATAGCACCTTATCTCACCCGGTTGGTATCCAGAGCACAAAGCGCCTTCATCAAGAAGAGATGCATTCAAGATAACTTCTTATATGCCCAAAACATAATCAAAGAATTACACAGAAGGAAGGTGCCAGGGATCTTCTTAAAACTTGACATCTCCAAAGCGTTTGATAGTGTCAGGTGGGACTACCTAATGGAAGTACTGCAGAACGAAAATGGGGCTTGGCCTGAGATGGCGAGCGTGGATCACAACCCTGCTTCATACGTCAACATCATCAGTACTGCTAAATGGAGCACGGGGGCAGTGGTTCAGACATAGCAGGGGATTGAGGCAGGGAGATCCACTGTCTCCCATGCTTTTCATCCTCGCCATGGAACTGCTGCAAAAAATCTTATCAGCTGCAGCAAGGGATAATCTTCTGCTGCCACTCAATCTCCATGCAGCAAAGCTACGAATCAGCATGTACGCGGATGTTGACGGCTCTTAGACGCGTCAATCGTGAACCGCAAGCGCACGGATCAGTTGTAGCTTTTCCCTTAGAGTACTCCCCCAAGGTTTATCAATCCGTGGAACTAAAGATATAAGAAACAATCCAACTAGCATAAAAATCCTTTAGTCTTGAAAGAGAGTTGCAACGGATCTAATCTATTAAAACCAAACACCAGAGGTAGCAAGAGAGAGTTAGAGATAACCAATCTAGACCGCCTAGATCATGCATGTGTTGTAGCTCCGAGCCAAATAGAGTGAAGTAAGATAGATGTGAATCTCAATAAAAAGCATCTTTAAATCATGACCTCCGGTCAAACTCCCGAAACACAGGATCACACCATGTCATGATGCTCCCTATCGGTGTAGGTAACTTAAGGGCACGTTCACAAGTGAACGTGTCGAATCACTTGGTAGATCCGGTATGAACCCCTAGCCACCATGGCTACAAGAACACTTCAGGCAATCTATCTTGAGAAATAGATTGGAGAAGAAGCAAAACCAAGATAGAACGAAACCACAGAAAGAGGCACTTGATCGCTAAAGATACAGAAACACAAATAACTTCATCACAAGATCACCACCGGGATCCTACCTTGATCTTGATGATCCTAGCTCCAGAACTCCGATGTGGTCTTCCTCGCAGGGTTCCCACGTCGGCTAGGGTAGAACCCTAGACAACTAGCATGACCCTCAGCTCTCCGAAAGGTGTCCCTCTAGCTCCTCTGTTCCTCAGTGTCGAATGGTGAATCCCCTTCTGCGTGACAGGGGGCACAGGGGCTATTTTGTCACACCCGATTTTGTAAACAAAACCGAATGACTATCATATGTGCGCCAGGATCAAGTTTACACACATATGAGACTTCATCAGTGATATAAAAGACAGTGCAAAACGTAAATAATATTAAATACCATTGTTACACTCACGGAAGCGAATTACTAGCAGCGGAATCTTCAAAACTTCTCCACAGGCAGCTGACTGGGGAAACACGTACGCCTAGAAACTCCAAAATACTCCACTGAAACTTCTGTCTAAGCCTGAGCAGCAGATAAAGCAAGGTTGAGTACACTTATGGTTGGTACTCAGCAAATGTAGAGCAAAAGCATAATGACATGCAAAGGCTTAACAAGGAAATAGTTTGGCTTCTAATTAAATTGCTTTAAGCACTTAAGTTGGTCAAATTTTATTTAGCATCATAATTACGAAAGTATAAGTATATACCAACCCAATTAAGCATATGGTAACCCATAAGCATCATCAACAACATAAATAAACCAATTTAATTCTTCTTTCGATATATTAATCATGTGAGGGTCCAGGCCGCTCATGACCGCGAGCACGGCTATTGCAACAGATTTTAGACACTCTGCAGAGGTTGTACAGCTTTCCCCACAATTCGTGTTTCTCATTATGCCCGGGTTAATTACTCCCTTCAACACTTCCTTTGGTGAGGGGCCAGAGAATCACTACGAAGCCTTTCCAAAGAATTTCCCAATGTGTGTGTGCTCCCTTGCCAGACGGGTCTATAAAAGGCGCACCTTCCTGCCCCCGCACCTCTGCTCACAAACCTTGCCGGTAGCAACCAGCCCATACCACACATGCAGTGCATCCACACAACAAAGGGATCTTCTAATTACTTAGCTAAGACCAGAGCCATGTGGTATTGTGGTTGTACGGGAAATCCCGGGTGGTTCTCCATGTTCCGATTAATCAATGTGGTCTTGGTTTAACATTCTCATCAGATCATGTATATCATATATAAAAGATATCACAATATTATTATCTTCACATTTAGTGTAAACCAATCCCATGTATAGCAACTAAGCAAATGCTACCCAACATGAATATAAAACCCAGGTTAACAAGGTAGGATTAAAGAAAACTAGTCATCCTAATTATGGGACCCATCATGATTATAAGCATGCAAGCAATAGCGAACTACGGTGTATAAGCATGTCATATGGTTATTAGGACAAAAGTATGATCAAGAATACACTTGCCTTAAATCCAGCTAATAACTGCTATGGCTCAGGGACTTCTCAAACGAATCCTCGAACAAACCTTGAGAACCACGAACGTTGCTCCTATACGCAATCACGGGGTCACACATGCAAGGAAACAATACAACAAATAAGAAACAATACACCAAACATGGGCAACAGTACAAAAGAATGGTATAAAGGTATAGATCAAGTCCTTACGGTCACGAGAGCTGAAGAATCACTCGAATCGGAGTTGAAACGGTCAAGATATGATCAAAACGGTGCTCCAGGGGCTTAACTGCGAAGAACGAAACTTCCAGGGATTAGATTGAGAAAAACTGAGGGCCAATACATAAATATATGTATTTACTCAGGGTCTGACTCATAAAAGATCAAGGTCTGGACGGCGGGTTATAATACTTGAAAGTCTAGGGGGTTAAACCGAAGAAATCAGGACCAAACGGTAAATACTTTGAATAGACCTTGGACTGCGGGTTAATTACCAGATTCCTGGGGGTCTCTTTAGCAAAGTGGCCTCGGCTGACCGGTACTCGGCTCAGTTGACTTAGATCTGGACCGTTGAATCGCGATCGGACGGCTCACGGGGCTTGACGGTTCTGACCGGCGGCGGCGGCGGCTTCCGACGGCGGAGCGCGGTATCCGACGGCGGCGACCTCGCCGGAGACGCTCGATCTCGAGCTAGGGGCCTCAGTTTCCCACGCGGATTGTACTGGGACGATGAGAAAACAATAGGGAATCCACCCAGGGTGTCCAGTACTTCGATCCGGCGACGGTGACGATGAATAGCGACGAAGGGCGGCGCTGGCGGGTCTGGACAGCGACGGCGACGGATTAGCCAACGAACAGAAGGGAAAACACGAAGAAGGACTTGCTCTAGAGCTCCCTTACGCTCGTTTGGAGGTCTTGGTCGTGTCCTTGTCGACGGACGGGCAGCAGGGGCCCGAAACAGCGGCGACGGCGATCTGCGGCCTTCAAGGTGACGACGGCAGCTACGGTAGGCGAGTGCTAGGGCGATTAGGGTTTCGTACGGGCCAAGGGAGGAGCGGTGCGAGCTTTATAGAGGCCAGGGCGGTCCTCGGCGTGCAGGCCACGAAGGTCGAGCGCGACGCGGACACGGCTCGTCTCGGGGTCGGTTGGACTCAGGACCGAGTCCCGGTTGAAGACGGCGACGCGGTAGGGATGACGGGTGGGGCCACGGCGTCAGAGAGAGAGAGAGGAGGGGATGGCGAATCGGGCCGGTGAGACAGAGAAGTTGACGGGCTGCACTGGGCCGCGAGAAGAGGGGATGGGCTGGGCCTGCAGTGCAGAGAGGAAGAGATGGAGGAGGATAACCGGACCAAACAATAGTTCAGGGAGGAAAACTAGACTTAAACTAATAACAGCTAAACTCACTCAAACAAATGCTATTCAAACTCGAATTTAAAAGAGTTTAAACTCAAATTTGAAAAGCAACCAAACAAAACAAATGCAACACCACAAAAGCAACAATACACTTATTGAGTCTATTAATGAATTATTTAATTCCATAAAATCCTAGATAATTCCCATTAATTCCAAGAAATTCATTTATGCCTCCAATAAACCCTAGAAAATTACAGAAATATTCCTACAATTTCTTGTGATGAAAATTAGGGTATTACATATTTATACCCTGAGAAAACCCTAGGTCGAAGGGGAGGGCGAGACGGCGCCAGGGAGGCCTAGGCCGACCGGCCCAAAGAGGCCCAGGCCGGCTGGCCTGGCCTCTTTCCTAGCCGCCTCGTCCTCAACTTTCTCCCCAAGTCTTCTAGAAGCTTTAGTAGTTGTTCCATCTATGCATGTGGTCCTTTGGACGTCATTTGCTTGGGATATCTTCGAGATAAGAATGAAAAGTGGATGTCCTTCCAAATTCTCCAATTGATTTGCTTTGACCCCAAAGTCTCCTGACCTTATCTTGAAGCACTTGCCTTTCAAACGTTCTTGGAGGACGGTTCACCAAAGATGAGCACGAATGGGGCTTGAATCATCATAGGCCGGCTGGCCTAGGCCATGTGGGGCCAGCCGGCCTACCCTCTTCTTTGGGCTTCTGGCCTTCATCTTTCATCGTGTCGTCCTTGGTCACAAGCCTTGTCCATATGTGCTCCAATTTAGCCCACAAACCTGCGTAAACAGAGTTCCTCCAAAAACACATGCATATACGAAAGCGTCCCGGTTATAGAGTAAGATTATTAGTTTAGATATCAAATTCATGCCATTATTGAAGATAAACAAGGGTAAAAAGGTGTTGCTAAGGAGTGTCAACAGCGGATGATGCTGCAATCTTGATTCACCTAGTGGCCCAAGAAGCTCGAGTAGTAATTGAGATCCTCACAACCTTTGGAGAAGTGTCAGGTCTTAGAGTGAACATGGGAAAAAGTGATGTGTACCCAGTGCGCTGTGAAGAACTGGATTTACATGAGGTCATGCAGGAGTTGCAATGTCCGATCAAGAATTTTCCGTGCACTTACCTGGGACTTCCACTACATTTTCGTCAACTTCGAAGAGTGGACATACAGCCGCTGATAGATAAAATGGGTGCCAAATTACCAGGATGGCAGGGAAGACTGCTCAACCGAGCTGGATGGCTAAAAGTCCTCAACTATATGCTCACATCCATCCCATTGTACTACTTGACGGTCTTTCCTCTGCAGAAATGGGCTCTGAAGAAGATGGACAAAATAAGAAGAGGATTTCTTTGGAAAGGGGCTGCCAATGCAAATGGGGGTAATTGTCTGGTAAATTGGCGAAAGTGCAAAAGACCCAAGAAGTTTGGAGGGCTCGGCATCTTAGATCTTGACATGTTTGGGCGCGCATTGAGGCTCAGATGGCTCTGGTATCAATGGGTTGAACCAGAGAGACCGTGGGTAGGCATTGCACTACCAGTGACTGCAATTGACAAGCAATTGTTCAGAGCATCGACGGTGGTCACACTGGGCAATGGTGCTACGGCAAAATTTTGGAGCGATTCATGGCTGCAGAGAAGAGCGCCTATGGATATTGCACCCAACATATACAAGCTGGCCTAGAGAAAAACCAAATGCGTTCAAGGAGAGCTAACCAACCTGAACTGGACGCGATGGCTGTGGCGCATGAATACTGTCTCTGAGATGGTCGAGTTCATTAAACTATGGGGGCTGGTCGAAGGAGCGAGGTTAGCATAGACACCTAATACAATTGCTTGGAGATGGACCCAAGATGGAACCTACTCAGCTAAATCTGCATACCTGGCACAGCACCAAGGTTCTTACAGCACCATTCCAGCAGACACCATTTGGAAAGCTGAAGCTGAAGGTAAACATCGGTTTTTTGCCTGGTTGCTTGTACAATGCAAGCTACTGACCGCCGACAAACTTCTCAAGAGGAATTGGCGATGTGACCCAACTTGTGTTTTGTGTCGATAGCACCAGGAAACAACAGAGCACTTACGTCTTCACTGCCCGTATGCCCAAGAAGTGTGGGTGCGGTGAGTGTGCTGACGGGGGGGTGTTATCAGTCTGCCGGCTGCAGGAGACATCGTGGAGAGTGGTGGATTAAGGCACTTGCAGGATTGTCCAAGAAAGACCGTCATCATAAGGCTGCGATACTCATCTACACTGCTTGGAATTTATGGAAGGAATGTAACAGAAGAATCTTCCAAGGACAGCAAGCGCAACCGGTTCAGCTAATCAGCTTCATCACGGAAGAAATGGCCATCAGGAAGCAAGCTTGCGGGAGTTCCGAGTTCCCTTAGTTTCTATGATTAGTTCGGTCTTTAGTGAGCATGAGTTTTATGTTAATTTATGTAATACCAACTTTGTAAGAACATGATTTCTATCTCTCCTTAAATGAATTGCAGTGCTCCTGCTTTAACTTAAAAAAAAAGAACTAAACCCTATGACCTGATCCCTTAAGCATCAATTAAACCCTATGACCTAATCCCTAAAGCATCAATCAAACTTCTTGCACATTCTTGCTAAGTAGTCAAACCTGCTTGTTGGATGAGTTGAAGGGACAATTCAAATATGATGATGTGGCAAACTGTAGAATAAATTAGGATTACATCCATACCCAAGCTGCACGTAGCATTGGATAGCATCATATTTTCCATTGTTCTCCTTTTTGCTTGGCCATTAGCCATGGTTGTAATTTAGTTTGTGATATATAAGATCTTGATCAAGATAACTTATTATATTCTTTCTTCAGATGAGGCCTTAAGATAAGAGCTGAGTGCCCAATTCCAGAGATGTTGCGCTATATCTGACAGATTCTACATTCCCTATGACCAGCGTTCTGGCGCTCACTCAGGTTAAGATATATGCAAAGCTAGTTTGAGACGACAGTGTAAGGTCAGCGTCTCTCTCCCTTTTCCAATGACCTGAGCAACTGTGAGCCCTGCAAATGTTGACAACACACAACCCTACACATGAACTCGCACAGGAACTTGTACTGTGTAGTGCTGTGATGTGCCCAAAGTAGTGGCTTTGGAGCAGTGGTTTCCTTGAAAGTGCAAAAGCAAAGGATGCATGGAGCTAGAGCTAGGCACAGGAAAGTGAAAGGAACAGTCCAAGGTAGAAATGGGCAGAAACCCTTGTCTTGTGGAGTCTGATTCATGCATGCTTGGCCAAAGGCTCTCTTTCTCCTGCACTGGGTGTGTGTGTGTTGCTTGTGGGCAAACGTTGAAGGACCATGCATGATTCATGAATCATTGTCCAAAAGGACAGGCTCTTTGCACTCTAGCTCTCTTACCAACATGTCACTAGCTCACTACTTGTAGTAACATTGGTGAGATCACATGATCGATAAGAGTGGTGTAGTGGCATGTATTGGTGCAGCATTGAAGTTAGTGGCCGGAGAGCACAAGGGCCCCCAAAGCCAAAAAAAAAAAAGGTGGCCTAGGTAGAGCTTACATGCATGCATGGATACATAAATTCATGGTGGGCTGACATGCTCCATGTCCCCTTTGATCCCTGCTTTTCCCCCACATAAAGCGAAACCCACGCACTCGGATGCAATTGTTGGATCTTGTGCAGTCTTTTTCCCTTTAAATTTTACCCCTGCAGCATGCCCTGCCTCCTTTTTTACCATGCTCCAGCAAAAGCTACTGCGTGCGCCCAAAAGTGGGATTTGGCATGCTACATATATTCTCTGTAATCTGATAACCTAGCTACATCACTTTATTACCCCACCATTGATTTGAGCATGCTTATTATGGTCTTTTGCATAAGTATATATACATCTCAGTATACCGATTGACTGTTTACACCTGACCGTTTAAACAGAGAATTAATTTTTCATTTCTTCCTGAACAGTATGTCATATCCATGCCATTTCTCTTAAGTTGATCTGATTCGAGCTTGACTTTTTTTTGTGGAAGAGCATTATTTATTTGATACCATTTTTGCACAAATTCCATACCTGGCCTTCTGCTCATCATATTCCGATATATATAATAAACTTCATAAAGAAAATAAACTATACAAGGCCCCACTCATCATCCACACATATGTCTCCGGACCACACGGAACTGACAATAAACACTTTAGGGAAAGGTTTGCTTGCATTTACGCTTGGTTACTAACATGAGGATCTCCACCCAAATCGATCAGCTGGGGGGATTGCATTATTGTATGGTTACGCTGACACACACACTAGCTAGGAGCCTAGGATCTCGCCCAAATCCCCTGGCAGACAAGGCCTACACATGGTGATGTCATCTCCCGGGCAAAAGATGCAGGCTCTGCTTTACCCCATGCATGCAGACGCCATGCGATGATTTCATGCAGGTGTCTGCTGGGTGCTGGCCGGTGGGGTCTCTGGTAGTGGCGCCGGCCACCAGTCCGGCCGTTAGCCAGTGACTGATTTGGAGTCACCTCCATCTTTTTCTCGCCACTAAGCTGTGTTATCTAGGAGGGCGCAGCCCCTGCCCCTGCATCTGCATGCATGTGTGTGGCGAGATCAGAGCGAGGCTGCAAGAGCACGGCGTACGTAGCAGCAGAGATCCCCAGGGAAAATAGAATCATGCATCTTTTTATGGCCCCTGCCCCTGCATATGCCCTGCAGGACCGGGCTTGATTTTTTATATATATACTAACATCGATCGATCGATGGATCACTTTGATTGATAGGATGCAGTAGTGGTGCAAAGAGAGTGAGTTAACAGCTGGGGGCAATGCAGTCTCTACCACTTTGGGCCGGCCAAACTTTTTTTTTAATTTATATGGAACAAGCGTAGCTTAGTTGGTAAGATTCCTTGTGGTGGAACCTACCCATTCGAGTCTCCGACTCGGCACGGGTGTCACATTTTCCTGGATTTATTCCAAGATTTAACCGGTGTTTTCTTTCAGTGGTAGGCTACGTGCCCGTCGATAGCGAGACGCATGTGGTGACTTCGTCAATCTCAAGATCAGAACAGTCGGCCCAGTCTCTCAGAGGTGCTCATAGAGGTAGGGTCTGCGTGCGTGTATTCATAGGGGTGAGTGTGAATGTGTGTGAGTGTCTGCATCTATACTGGTCTTTCGCAAAAAAAAACCATTTTTATTTACATATACATGTCCCAAATAAGTTTATATTTCCCATACATTCCAAAAAAATAAAAATTTATATGGCAAATGCATCATGGTAATTAAGAAGACAACAAATATATATATATATAGAGAGAGAGAGCTTGTAAGCTGCTGCCACTAGTAGAGAAACCGCTTTTAGTCCCGGTTCCGCAACCGGGACTACGCCACCGGGACTAAAGGTCCCGGGTATTTACCCGGGACTAAAAGCCACCTTTAGTCCCGGTTGGTAATACCAACCGGGACTAAAGGGTCTCCATGCGGCGCCCATGATGGAGCCCCTCTAGTCCCGGTTGGTATTACCAACCGGGGCTAAAGGGCTTTTTTTTTCTGTTTTTCTTTTTCTTTTTCTTTTCTGGTTTCTTTTATACAGAGATACGTATTATACCTGTATAATAATATACGTATATGTCCATATATGTATTAGTTATATGTCACTAATGCATTAAACTATTAATACTGATATTAATATATATGGTAATAATATTAAACTTATATATATTTAAATAAAACAAATTTTGATAAATCCAAGATTAATATTAATATTTACATCAAGATTTCAATATTAATATTTACACCAAGATTTCAAAGGAGCATATACAAAATTCCTAATATTTGCTCCTTGTATCGGGCTCGTGTCCATCCCACCAGAACGCCCCTGTCTTGCTCACGACCTCATCGATTATAAATCCGCAGAGTGTCTCTTGAATCGCCGCGACTCTTTGGTCCGGTAAGATCTCATCTTTCATATTCTTTATCTGAGGATGTGGTTAATAGAAAAATATAAATAATAGCTTTTATGACTCACATGCATGCATACATACATATAGATTTCAATGGAAATGGAACATACCGTCAGGTCCTAATTAGTGACGATCGTCTTATGCCCTACAAGAGTGTGCATGTACTCACAGACATAATATCCACATAAATTGGTGCCTTGATTCTGCCTATAACACTTTATAGGAGAAATGGTCAAGTCATTACATGCATAATCATGATAATGAAACAAAAAAAGAGATGTTGGTCTATGTATAGTAGTATTTACCGGAAAGTCTCTCTTGATACCAAGTTGTTCCTTGAATGGACCTTTTTGCTCTGCACGAAACTTTTTCCAACACCTGCGCACACCATATGAAATAAATGGAATTCTTGGCTGAGCTAAAGAGGAATAATAGTGCGAGGACGAAAATTACTTTTGAAGGAGGTCAATCATTGGTTGGTACGCGTCCCGTGGTCCCCTCAATGAGTCCATGATGGTCAACAAGCTTATGTCCGGTTGTATAACAAATAATATCCAATGAAACCTATTTACATGCAAGTTTTGTACCAAGAGTCACGTCAATTGAAATAAAAATTATGTTAGGAAGAAAACTAAAAGATGCACAAGACAGTAAAAGTACTCACCCAAAGTTGTAAGGAAATAGAATCATTGTCTTGTAATGTTGTACACGTAAGAATCTGTCAATGTTGTTCATTGTGTCTTCATAAAAATTTAGTAACATATGCTGGTTTACAGTTTTTGGGTCGATGAAGCCCAAGTGAAAGTATGAGTTTTTCCTGCATTCTTCAATCTCCATTCTACAGGATACAATTTAAAAAAAATAAATGTTTAATAATAGGTTGACAATACATAGGAGACGTTAAATATAGAAATAAATGAAGCACTTACAGCACCCAGCAGCTGAGGAGAGACACGTCAAGGGCATCCCTATGGTATATCTGATAAAATTCTGAGAATTCCAGATACATAACATTATCGCCACGAAAGTAGTCATCATCTCTAATCTTCAATCCCACCATGTTCTGGCCTTGGGCCGACGCCTGAACAAGAAATGTGAAAAAACCTATTCTGTTGCACTTGAGCCCAAACAGAAGCAGATGAAATGATTTGCTACGATGTATCTTTGTTGGTTTGGGCTACATTCTGTAGTGTAGTTGTCAATGTTACGCATGGCCTCGGTTACATTATGTTCAATGATGTATTTTATTGTTTTTATGTTATATAGATATATTTCATAGTATAATGCTGTATAGTACTGTTTTATGCTATAGATGTTTCATAGTACGTCATCCAATCTCTATGCATAGCAGTTGGGAGTGTTTCTTAACTGCAAAAGGATGTCTCCAAGCTTGCTCCTAAAGAAAATATGAAGCCAGTTGTCATCATCTGCCCTTTGAATGCGATTGACAGCGTGTTGTACGTATCGGGGTCAACTAGAGGTAAGCCAAGCTGAAATGGCCACCTTGGTATAGCCTTTGGGGTCTTACTCTCATCTAGCATTTGC
>CM014276.1:34494400-34516814 GCA_004135705.1 Alloteropsis semialata | reverse complement strand
CTATCTATACTCCCATGGACTTCATGATAGGGAGGGCACTTGATGATAGGGAGGGCTTCTATGGCTCATCTAACACTCGATCAATAGACTCTTGGCCTTGATTTGCGCCTTACCAGGTTTGGGGGTGGTTGCTCGCCCCATTTTGGTCACTGTTTTGTGGGGTCGTTCGGCCCTCCCACTACTAGTCGTTGTTGCCTTGGCAATCGCTAGCCATCTCAACCTGACCTACTGCCTCTAGGGCTAGATCCGCGCTCTTCGACCCAATCTGGCTTCTTCTTTGCGCTCTTCGCTTCGCTGCAGGGTTGCTAGCGTAGATTGTTGAGGGGATGTGGCTCGCCTTCTGCTTATGGGCCATGTCCAGCCGCACCCGCCTTGTGCTGTCCCTTGGTGGCAACCGTTGTGGCTTCTTCTCCAAGGGTAGCCTTCATGTTGGTCCCCTACTATCCCCGACCGCCTTTGTTTACCTCTGAGGTGGTTTGTTCTCCCTTCCATCCTCTGGTCGTATCCACATGTGCACTGCTCTACTTGGTTTGGCATTCTCTCAACCACTGTCTCTTCTGCTCCAAGGAGGTTTCTCTTCATTTTTGTACCTTGTACACGTGTTTTCGTTGATGTGGTGCTATGGTAGGGTCTAATGAGCGAAGCTTCTGCTCGGCAATTGCAGGTGCTGGCAATAGCTGTGTCATTTGACATAGTTACTCTGTTGGGGGCTTTGTCGAGCTCACTCTACCTTGTTGGATTGCCATGTGGAAACTCGGTCCGTTCCTCGGAATGGACGGGTGACGGTGGAACATTGGTGTCACTCTCTTCTTAAAGGCATCGTCCTGCTTGGTATAGCGCTATCTTCCTTGGTTATTCTAAGCGGGTAGCCATTGTGTATCGCTTTATATCTGCTCAATTCCAGATGTCGTTGCTTCGGTGGGTGGTGGTGTGTTGGGGGCCTTCTTCTGCTTTGGTGGGTGGTGGTGTGTTGGGGTCCTTCTTTCTTTCTTCTTGTTTATGTGTTGTTTCATTTGCCACCTTGTACGTGGCGGATATGTATCTTTGTGCTTCGAGGGTTCTCCCAAAGTTGTGTCGCTATAATTATTTTCCTTTTAATGAAATATGTGCTAATGCATGGCTGCGGAAAAAAAAAGAATATAAGCCAGGCTTTGAATTGCTATAAGCCCAAGTGTAGCTTGCTGGGGAGACACATCATTGATGTCTTCCAATAATATATTTCCCAAAAAATCTTCCCTAACAACAATCCCAACTAAACTTCCGATGGCCAAAACATGTTATAGACTAGCCACCTGCAATAAATGCTTGAAACCCCACGTGTTCAACTAGTGAAACCCCGCGTGTTGTTGCCGTGGGTATTATAATGCCCAGAAAGTTGATCATTCAATATAATCTCTTACACCAGCTGCAAATTTATTTTAAGGCAATGCAATTGGGATTATGATAGAACTAATGCAACTGAAAAAAGTACCATGGTAGAAGGAGAGTTTGATATGTTTATTAAATACAATGGAAATTGATAAGCCAATGAGCAATAAGTGATCGGATATGTACTTATATGTAAGCAGCTATATCTCCATTATATTTAGCAAAAGATTGCATAGATTCATAAGCACATCCCTTTTCCATCATGGATATAGATTCAACATCTTTGTGAAAGTCATATCACTATTTTTCAGCTAGAATCCGCCGTAGTTTGATGACACCATAGATGTTATTCTAATAAACAGTTCCATGCTAACCAAAGGCACAACAAACTAATGGCTTCAAAAATTTAGCGGTCACATAAAGTTGACATGTGCAAAATCATAACGATTATATTCTTACTTGGACAAAAACACTGTTTGCATAGATGACATTGCTTATCCATGGCAAGGACATTGTTCCACATTGATTAAGCAAGTAGCACAAATAATAGGAGTAACTGAAGTGCTTAAAACTGCACATCAGGACAAAAAGGTGAAGACTGGAAAGGGGCGATTGAAGATTAGAAGCATGCACATGCATCTTTCAGAAAATAAACCCTCTCATACAAATTGATGAACGCGATGGAGAACTGGGGGAGTAAGGAAGGTGAGCTAAGCCATTGGGGTTTGCAGACAGTGTTACCTGGATTTAGTAGGTACGCATGGGACGGAAGAGTGGGTAGATGTGCATCTGCCGCAATGCCATACATAGTTCCCGTCGCTGTGAGCCCATGACTGCTTGTATCACCGGCCTGGTTCAGCGAGCTGTGTGTGGAGTAGGGAAGGGACAGGGGCTCCTATATGGAGCATGAAGCTAGGTAATCTCCAAAGCTTTCGGTCCATTAGACCCATCTCCTATCTGTTCTTTCTTCTTCTCCTCCATGTCGGCGCTGATGCGCTCTTCCGCTGCCTTTCCCTGCAGCTGCTGGTGCCTCAGCCGCTGCCACATCTGCTCTACCGCACCCTCCCTTGCCCTTCCTCTGCCCACAGCCGGCGGCCTTACCGCTCCACCCACCTCATGTCGCCGCCGTCTGACCTGCCTTCCGCTAATCCAGGCAGCTCGGTGCCCCCGTCACCGACCCTACCTATCCGATTGTCAACCCGCCGCCTCCGAGCGGTGGTGGCAGCACGTGTGAGGGCAACGAAGCAGCAGCGCACGGAGGAGGAAAAGCCGTTGTGGAGTAGAAAGAAGTGGATTGAGCGGCCAACGTTTATGCACGAATCTTGAATACCGAGTCAAGTAACAAAAGACTTCAGAAAGTCATACAGATTTCACAAGAATGGAGGGCATGGAGGGCTGGTGAGGCCGAGGAGAGGCATGCGGTCTCAGCTGCAGGAAGGAATCACGGTTGGTTTAAAGCCTCGATTAGACGATAAGACGGAGCATGAATGAACTGTGAAACAGTAAACAGTAACTAGAAACGGTAACCTACTCTGAAATTCTTATAATCTTGTCACACTCTGTCAAACATAACTGACATTTTTTAATGCTTGAAGTTAGAGTTTTAAACATTGGCTATGAATATATTTTAAGAGTGTATCTTGATTGCACGTGTGGAAGTGGTATGAGTAGATGTATCTCGAGAATCCATTCACAATACGTGTAGTAGATCATGTTGACATCCTAAGCAATCTTCTATTATTTGTGATTGGCGGGAGCACCAACCTCTGACATTAGGATTTCTATTTACAGCAGGCATGATGAATCTTTTGTAGTTTTTCATTAGTCCCCACACAATCATTTATGCCATTTTAGGGTGTTTCCACCTTCCTCCACTCACAACCCTGTACATCCATCGTCCTTTACCTTTGCACACTTATGCCACAGGATATACATTCATCTCAACAATGTTTCGCAGTGTGTTTCTATTTTCCTCCTTTTTCATCATATATTTGATATACACCTGTTGTGACCTTTTGTTTAAAAAAAAAATCAAAACACTGTTGAGTAACCTGGCAATTCCAATATAATAGTACATTGTTGGTCGTTTCATTTTTGTGCCGAAAGCACTACTTACAGTTCTCAATGCATCTTTGACATGCAGGATGCTCTAGTTGCAAAAAAAGATGGCGGTGTGCCTGCACCTAGCGTCATGCCATCTTTTCAGGAGATCAAGGAGACTCTAGGGTTCGATCGCTACTACAAAGAAGAGAAGAAATACCAAGTGGTTAGCTATGATGCTCATTAATTTCTCTTACTCTGTTAGTGATGAACATCATCATGTGTTAACATGCAGTTCCTAATCACATGTTATTTTTCGTAGGACAAGTGTAGGGCGGCACAATTCCAGAACCACAAATCGACATGAATCCACCATTGCTTGGCCATTGTGTTGTGGATTCTGCTGGAAATATGCTGCCAAAGGTGCCATATGCGGGGGATTCAATATCTGGGAGGCTGTGGTCTTTTTCTTTCGCTTGTTTTTTGTTGGCTACTCTGTTGAGGTTTCAATATTTCTGATTTTTGTGGTTCCAGTTTCTATACAAGATGTCTACTGCAAAGACACCATTGGAATTATAATTTAGATAACTGCGCTTTACATTTACATGAGTATGTTTGCCTTTGACATGGTGAGCTCCATGAACTGAATGGTACATGACGTACAGCGTATTTCCAGAACTTACAGCCACGCTTCGTTGAAACAACTCTCATACCATTCTTTAGTCAGATTGGATGGCTAAGATTAGCTGCTTCAAACTCATTTCTGTCAATGAGAAAAGGCTGTAATCACGAGCATTAAAAAGTTGACTTTTGTTAAACTTATAACAAAAAATCTCACTAAGATTAGTTTAAGAAAAATGATTTCCACACGACAATCGCATTCAAAGGGCAGATGATGACAACTGGCTTCATATTTTCTTTAGGAGCAAGCTTGGAGACATCCTTTTGCAGTTAAGAAACACTCCCAACTGCTATGCATAGAGATTGGATGACGTACTATGAAACATCTATAGCATAAAACAGTACTATACAGCATTATACTATGAAATATATCTATATAACATAAAAACAATAAAATACATCATTGAACATAATGTAACCGAGGCCATGCGTAACATTGACAACTACACTACAGAATGTAGCCCAAACCAACAAAGATACATCGTAGCAAATCATTTCATCTGCTTCTGTTTGGGCTCAAGTGCAACAGAATAGGTTTTTTCACATTTCTTGTTCAGTTCACTGGAGCTCCAGCCTGCAAGTAAGCAATTACATAACATGAGGCCAACTAGAAATCAGACAGTTAACATAAAGCTTTCCAGTTGGTTCTGTACTCACAAGTATGGCAGAATGCATGACAGGACTCTTTATGTTACAAGATGGAACGAAGAATGAAACATAGATTGTGTATAGTTGCACTTCATAAGAAGTACTTCATTCTGTTATCTCTTCTCATGGCACGATACACGGCTTGGACCTGAAAAGAAAACACCAAAAGCTTCAACGAGTGAATGTCTTTACAAAATGAAATGAATAAACAAATAACTGTAGAAACATGTATCAATTTCTTGGTAAAGATGTATGTGAATAAATGGGAAACATTCGGTTACCTGCTCACTAGAAACTACACGAATTGGTCCAATGTTTACAGAAACATATTTTCCTCTGGAAGATACCTTCTGAGATACCCGACCCTGTGCAAACCATTTTGAAATATATATGAGGCTGATTCCAGAAACAAATCAATGAAAAGCTTGTAAATGAAATAACCACAATCTAACATTGGAGTTTGTAGCTTCTAGCAGAGCTCTTTCTTCCATGTCTTTAGGAAAGCAAAGTTTGCATGGAACTACTAGCCTACATCTAAGAAGTGTAAACGACAAATAACCAAATGTAAAGGAAAAAAAACTAAAGCACCATCAGAGCAACTAATAACTTACAAAAGATGTCATCAATCACAACAAAGTAGGAATGTTGATTCTATGCGGAACACTCGCAGTCTAAAACCCAGGTAGCTGCATCTTCCTCAAAAGCAGCATTATCTACAAGGAAATTATGAGAACTGTAAAACTAACCTTGGGAATGGATTCTTGAAGAACAGATTCAACAGCAACTACCATTGACTGGACAAAATCATCACCTCCAGTACCAATTGCTGTAAATCCTCTATCTGTGGGGTACGAATTTACCTGAGAAGCAAAATAGCATAGATTATTAAAGGATGCCTAAAATGAAATATAGAGTTTGCAGTTTCTAAGGTTCTTTAAACTTCTACTCAAAAGGTAAGGATTTATCAGAGATGAACTTTGTTGCACACAGATTGATGAACATTAGCACGCAGAAAAAATAATCATGATAAAAGCATATTGGAAATGAAAGTCTACCATGAATATCCACAGGCCGGGTTGAGATGTTCTCAATCAGTATTGTGCTTCCCAAAAAAAAGATGTAAAATTGTATTCAATATAAAAAAAGAATACCATAACTGACTATGTCATAAAGTTACAAGTCATGTGATCTAGCTTCCAATGACCCACCATTGCATGAAATCAGAAATCAGGATAAATTGTACTTTTTGAATGAACACAGAAGCTATGTAACTTTGCCAAGCTATTACTTCCACAAGCAATGTTGGTACAAAAAGAACTTTTTCAAATATATATAAAGGGTTGCCATTGAATTCCTCAAAACAACTGCCCCATAGAGTGTCCATTTGTAGGTCCATATTGAAGCAAGTTTGAACAGCAAATAGGACAAAGTTGGAAATTGAGACACCTTCTGATCCAGAACAAGCCACTCATCACTTTTGTCATCCGTCACAGTACCACCCATGACCATATTTGTTGTGAGTGCAACCCTTCCTTTGGACCTTGCTATCTCTGGTTTCAGAAAAATAACAGCTACTGTTAAGTAAAGCATGGATAAAACTCTAATAAAACATTTGTCAGTGGAAACAGGTGACATTCCTTAAGAGAAGCAAACTTCAGAAATCTTCGAATATAAGCAATATCTAAACATAGTGTGATAAGCAGAATTGGTAACTTTACATCATTACACCGATTAATACAAAAATTCATCTGTGTACATAAATTGTTTCTATGGAACATGCTACCTTGTGATTCTCTTAGTAAATACTTTGTAATCATGAAGTTCTAATATTGACAGCAGGAGGTACCAAATGGCAGGTAAACAACCACGCAATCTTACAACAGATTAGAATAAAAGTATACAACGTACTAAAAACGAAACAAATCCTCCCATAGGTTCAAGAACAAGCAAGGACAACACAAGGTCCTTCTAACAGATTTCTTCTGTCCTACCACCACATTTAGAAGATCCTGATGAACCTAGATTGCCAGACTTTTGAAGTGGCATGCATAAGCCATGAATCAACATGTAAAACTACCATCGAGGGTGCGAAATCTTCAGAAGCTTATGCCTACACGTTTGCAAGCAAACAATGCTACAGAGGAAAATGTAAGCCAAAAACTGCCTTGGAACAATCACAAAGCCGCTTACATCCCATTTCACACCAATTCCTAAAAAAACAATGGCCAAAATTAGCTTCCCGAACTATCCTCACGAATCTTATTATCGCAAATAAAACCTGTGACTAGGTATCGCGATACCTATTAACACCACTTACTACAAATCGACCAAGCACTGACTGAAGCGAGTAGCAGAAGCGGTGAACTAGCAAGGAGGAAGAGGAACAGCTCATAATCAGCAGCGGGGGAACACGACTCACTGGATATGGCCTCGAGCACGGCCTCCTGCGGCGGCTGCCCGGAGTCCCCGCCGCCGCCGCCGGAGCAGCGGCGGAGGTGCGGGCGGCGGCCGCCGCGGGGCGCCCTCCCCACCGGTGGCGCCGCGGCCGAGGAGGAAGCGGCGGCCGGGAGGCGGTGGAGCGGGTCGGGAAGCAGGAGGGAGCGGACTGCTAGTGCGCGGCACGCCATCGCCGCCGCCGCCCCCATCTTCTTCTTCTTCCGCTCGCCGCGGCCGCGAGAGATTTCGTGATATTTTTCTCTGCTCGCGTCGGTCCGCTGGACTTCGTTTTCGTGGAGGGCCGACGAGCCGTTGATATTTTTTTTCTCCTTCCTTTTTCGTTTTTCCGCGGGTTTTTGGCTTCATTTTTCTTCTTGTGCGTGGGTTTAGCGGGCTAGTGGGCCTCAAGGAAAGGCCAGCCAGTCCAGGTGGGCTTCAGGGCTAAGTTTAGATTTGAGTGATGGGCTTCAGGCCTATGTGTAGATTTGAGTGATGGTCATTTTCTTTTTTACTTTTGTGGTTCTTAGCATTATTATAAGCACTCCGTGCTGCCATTTTTAGAATATAAGTAAATATTTGTTAAAGAAATTTCTTATGCAACTTTGATCTACTTTTTATAGTATTATATATTTCCTAAATTGTCCATGCATACACATTTTAGAAAAGATTAATTGAGATTAAGATTTCATTTTATCGTGACCAATTCAAAAACTGCAAGTTTTGAGAACTGGAGAGAGTATCCGTTGGCTCCACATTGTGGCTAACTGAGATTAACATATCACCTCTGTTATTTTTAAGGACAACTTTATTAAAAGTTCTTTGAAGCTGTGTGTGCGCCTAATTTCATTGCAAATTTTGGCTCTGAATAGCATTGTTCACCTGCTCGGCCGTTTAGCCCGTTTACACACCGTTTAAACGCTACACAGTGGCTAGCCGTGTCCGTTTAATTAACCATTTAGTCCATTTAATGACCGTTTAACCCATTTAAATGACCATTTAGTTCGAATAAAGAGCTAAACAGTAGATGACCGACTGTTTAGCGTTTACCGTTTAGGCTAACATTGCTGAATAGAGTTATCTGGTTAGAATAAATGGGAGACCAACAATGCATGCTGTTGAATTGGAACGTCCGAGGTCTTAACAACCGGGCCAGGAGGAAAGTGGTCAAGGATCTCGCAGGCAATACTAAGTGCACCATTGTCAGTTTGCAAGAAACTAAGCTGCAACACATTGACTCTGAAGTGATCTCTGAAACTCTTGGCTCACACTTCATTGCAAACTTTGCATACTTGCCTGCTGATGGTACAAGAGGAGGAGCTTTGTTGGCGGTTCATGAGGATTATTATCGAATCACCCTGACTGACATCAAGGAGTTCACTGTGACTGCCAAACTTTCAGCAACACACACTATTGCTGACTGGTGGCTCACTGTGGTTTATGCACCACAAGATGACCAAGGAAAGCTGCGTTTTCTACAGGAAGCACCTAATGGGGGCTTTTGCTAGTACAATTGCTGAGCTGGAATTAATTGAGCTTCCTCTACAAGGAAGGAAATACACATGGGCAAACCCGACCACGCAAACAAGGATTGATCGAGCTTTCTGCACCATTGACTGGGATCTGATGCATCCACATTCAACTCTTCAGGCTATGTCCTCTTTGGTCTCTGATCACTGTCCCTTGTTGGTTGTTGGAAGGACTATAGTATGCAGCTACAGTGGCTTTCGGTTTGAGGCCTTCTGGCCAAAAATTGAGGGATAAGCTGAAGTGGTACAACAAGCTTGGAACAAACCCCTTTCATTGAGTAACCCCTTCCTCAAATTGCATACTAAGATGTGACACACTGCTAAGGCACTTAAAAAGTGGAAACAAACAAAGATAGGCAATAATAAGCTGCCGCTCCATGCTGCAAGCAAGTTAATTTGGATTTTTGATGTGGTGCAAGAATTCAGACCATTAAGTGAGCTAGAAATGAAGCTTAAGCAAGGCCTCAAGCTTAGATTCCTAGGATTATCAGCAGTGGAGAAACTGAGAGCCAAACAACAGTCTTGGCTAAGCACATCAAAGCATCCGAAGCTTCAGGAAAACTATTCTTCCTACAAGTAAATGGGCGGCGAAGAAAAAACACGATTCAATACTTGGAACATCAAGAAGGGTTAGCTTTCACACACAAAGATAAGGCTGCATGTTTATTTCAGCACCTCAGTGACCAATTTGGCAGACCGGATCCAAGAGCATTTACACTTGATTGGGAACAGTTAAACTTGGCAAGCTGTGACCTGGAGTCCCTAGAACAACCATTCCAGGAAGAGGAGATTAGCTCCCGGGCCAGATGGATTTATTGGTGTTTCTTCAAAGCCAGCTGGGACACAATCAAAATAGATGTTATGGCGGCAGTGGATTATTTCTATGCGCAGCATGATCAGCACATCGACAAGTTGAACTCGGCACATCTGACCCTGCTTCCAAAAACATCGGATGCTGCAAGAGTACAGGATTATAGGCCCATTAGTCTAGCCCATAGCATCTCCAAGCTGCTATCCAAAACGCTAGCACTCTGATAGCACCTTATCTCACCCGGCTGGTATCCAGAGCACAAAGCGCCTTCGTCAAGAAGAGATGCATTCAAGATAACTTCTTGTATGCCCAAAACATAATCAAAGAATTACACAGAAGGAAGGTGCCAGGGATCTTGACCCTGCTTCCAAAAACATCGGATGCTGCAAGAGTACAGGATTATAGGCCCATTAGTCTAGCCCATAGCATCTCCAAGCTGCTATCCAAAACGCTAGCACTCTGATAGCACCTTATCTCACCCGGCTGGTATCCAGAGCACAAAGCGCCTTCGTCAAGAAGAGATGCATTCAAGATAACTTCTTGTATGCCCAAAACATAATCAAAGAATTACACAGAAGGAAGGTGCCAGGGATCTTCTTAAAACTTGACATCTCCAAAGCATTTGATAGTATCAGGTGGGACTACCTAATGGAAGTACTGTAGAAAATGGGGTTTGGCCTGAGATGGCGAGCGTGGATTACAACCCTGCTTCATACGTCGACATCATCAGTACTGCTAAATGGAGCATGGGGGCAGTGGTTCAGACATAGCAGGGGATTGAGGCAGGGAGATCCACTGTCTCCCATGCTTTTCATCCTCGCCATGGAACTGCTGTAAAAAAATCTTATCAGCTGCAGCAAGGGATAATCTTCTGCTGCCACTCAATCTCCATGCAGCAAAGCTACGAATCAGCATGTACGCGGATGTTGATGGCTCTTAGACGCGTCAATCGTGAACCGCAAGCGCATGGATCAGTTGTAGCTTTTCCCTTAGAGTACTCCCCCAAGGTTTATCAATCCGTGGAACTAAAGATATAACAAACAATCCAACTAGCATAAAAATCCTTTAGTCTTGAAAGAGAGTTGCAAACGGATCTAATCTATTAAAACCAAACACCGGAGGTAGCAAGAGAGAGTTAGAGATAACCAATCTAGACGCCTAGATCATGCATATGTTGTAGCTCCGAGCCAAATAGAGTGAAGTAAGATAGATGTGAATCTCAATAAAAAGCATCTTTAAATCACGACCTCTGGTCAAACTCCCGAAAGCCCACCGTACACGGGATCACACCCTGTCATGATGCTCCCTATCGGTGTGGGTAACTTAAGGGCACGTTCACAAGTGAACATGTCAAACCACTTGGTAGATCCGGTATGAACCCCTAGCCACCATTGCTACAATAACACCCCAAGCAATCTATCTCGAGAATAGATTGGAGAAGAAGCAAAACCAAGATAGAACAAAACCACAGAAAGAGGCACTTGATCGCTAAAGATACGAAAACACAAATAACTTCACCATGAATGATAGTACATAACAAGATCACCACCGGGATCCTACCTTGATCTTGATGATCCTAGCTCCAGAACTCCGACGTGGTCTTCCTCGTAGGGTTCCCACGTCGGCTAGGGTAGAATCCTAGACAACTAGCACGACCCTCAGCTCTCCGAAAGGTGTCCCTCTAGCTCCTCTACTCTTCGGCGTCGAATGATGAATCCCCTTCTGCGTGGCAGGGGGCACAGGGGCTATTTATACCCTGAGAAAACCCTAGGTCGAAGGGGAGGGCGAGGCGGCGCCAGGGGGGCCTAGGCCAGCCAGCCCAGAGAAGCCCAGGCCAGCCGGCCTGGCCTCTTTCTTGGCTGCCTCGTCCTCAACTTTCTCTCCAAGTCTTCTGGAAGCTTTAGTTGTTGTTCCATCTATGCATGTGGGTCTTTAGACGTCATTTGCTTCGGGATATCTTCGAGATAAGAATAGAAAGTGGATGTCCTTCCAAATTCTCCAATTGATTTGCCTTGTCCCCGAAGTCTCCTGACCTTATCTTGAAGCACTTGCCTTTCAAACATTCTTGGAGGACAGTTCACCAAAGATGAGCACGAACGGGGCTTGAATCATCATAGGCCGGCTGGCCTAGGCCATGTGGGGCCAGCCGGCCTACCCTCTTCTTTGGGCTTCTGGGCTTCATCTTTCGTCGTGTCGTCCTTGGTCATAAGTCTTGTCCATATGTGCTCCAATTTAGCCCACAAACCTGCGTAAACAGAGTTTCTCCAAAAACACATGCATATACGAAAGCGTCCCAGTTATAGAGTAAGATTATTAGTTTAGATATCAAATTCATGCCATTATTGAAGATAAACAAGGATAAAAAGGTGTCGCTAAAGAGCGTCAACAGTGAATGATGCTGCAATCTTGATTCACCCAGTGGCCCAAGAAGCTCGAGTAGTAAATGAGATCCTCACAACCTTTGGAGAAGCGTCAGGTCTTAGAGTGAACATGGGAAAAAGTGATGTGTACCCAGTGCGCTATGAAGAACTGGATTTACATGAGGTCATGCGGGAGTTGCAATGTCCGATCAAGAATTTTCCGTGCACTTACCTGGGACTTCCACTACATTTTCGTCAACTTCGAAGAGTGGACATATAGCCGCTGATAGATAAAATGGGTGCCAAATTACCAGGATGGCAGGAAAGACTGCTCAACCGAGCTGGACGGCTAAAAGTCCTCAACTATATGCTCACATCCATCCCACTGTACTAATTGACGGTCTTTCCTCTGCAGAAATGGGCTCTGAAGAAGATGGACCAAATAAGAAGAGGATTTCTTTGGAAAGGGGCAGCCAATGCAAATGGGGGTAATTGTCTGGTAAATTGGTAAAGTGCAAAAGTCCTAAGAAGTTTGGAGGGCTCGGCATCTTAGATCTTGACATGTTTGGGCGCGCATTGAGGCTCAGATGGCTCTGGTATCAATGGGTTGAACCAGAGAGACCGTGGGTAGGCACTGCACCACCAGTGACTGCAATTGACAAGCAATTGTTCAGAGCATCGACGGTGGTCACACTGGGCGATGGTGCTACGGCAAAATTTTGGAGCGATTCATGGCTGCAGAGAAGAGCGCCTATGGATATTGCACCCAACCTATACAAGCTGGCCTGGAGAAAAACAAAATGTGTTCAAGAAGAGCTGACCAACCTGAACTGGACGCGATGGCTGTGGCGCATGAATACTGTCTCTGAGATGGTCGAGTTCATTAAACTATGGAGGCTGGTCGAAGGAGCGAGGTTAGCAGAGACACCTAATACAATTGCTTGGAGATGGACCCAAGATGGAACCTACTCAGCTAAATCTGCATACCTGGCACAGCACCAAGGTTCTTACAGCACCATTCCAGCAGACACCATTTGGAAAGCTGAAGCTGAAGGTAAACATCGGTTTTTTGCCTGGTTGCTTGTACAATGCAAGCTACTGACCGCCGACAAACTTCTCAAGAGGAATTGGCGATGTGACCCAACTTGTGTTTTGTGTCGATAGCACCAGGAAACAACAGAGCACTTACGTCTTCACTGCCCGTATGCCCAAGAAGTGTGGGTGCGAGTGAGTGTGCTGACGGGGGGGTGTTATCAGTCTGCCGGCTGCAGGAGACATCGTGGAGAGTGGTGGATTAAGGCACTTGCAGGATTGTCCAAGAAAGACCGTCATCATAAGGCTGCGATACTCATCTACACTGCTTGGAATTTATGGAAGGAATGTAACAGAAGAATCTTCCAAGGACAGCAAGCGCAACCGGTTCAGCTAATCAGCTTCATCACGGAAGAAATGGCCATCAGGAAGCAAGCTTGCGGGAGTTCCGAGTTCCCTTAGTTTCTATGATTAGTTCGGTCTTTAGTGAGCATGAGTTTTATGTTAATTTATGTAATACCAACTTTGTAAGAACATGATTTCTATCTCTCCTTAAATGAATTGCAGTGCTCCTGCTTTAACTTAAAAAAAAAGAACTAAACCCTATGACCTGATCCCTTAAGCATCAATTAAACCCTATGACCTAATCCCTAAAGCATCAATCAAACTTCTTGCACATTCTTGCTAAGTAGTCAAACCTGCTTGTTGGATGAGTTGAAGGGACAATTCAAATATGATGATGTGGCAAACTGTAGAATAAATTAGGATTACATCCATACCCAAGCTGCACGTAGCATTGGATAGCATCATATTTTCCATTGTTCTCCTTTTTGCTTGGCCATTAGCCATGGTTGTAATTTAGTTTGTGATATATAAGATCTTGATCAAGATAACTTATTATATTCTTTCTTCAGATGAGGCCTTAAGATAAGAGCTGAGTGCCCAATTCCAGAGATGTTGCGCTATATCTGACAGATTCTACATTCCCTATGACCAGCGTTCTGGCGCTCACTCAGGTTAAGATATATGCAAAGCTAGTTTGAGACGACAGTGTAAGGTCAGCGTCTCTCTCCCTTTTCCAATGACCTGAGCAACTGTGAGCCCTGCAAATGTTGACAACACACAACCCTACACATGAACTCGCACAGGAACTTGTACTGTGTAGTGCTGTGATGTGCCCAAAGTAGTGGCTTTGGAGCAGTGGTTTCCTTGAAAGTGCAAAAGCAAAGGATGCATGGAGCTAGAGCTAGGCACAGGAAAGTGAAAGGAACAGTCCAAGGTAGAAATGGGCAGAAACCCTTGTCTTGTGGAGTCTGATTCATGCATGCTTGGCCAAAGGCTCTCTTTCTCCTGCACTGGGTGTGTGTGTGTTGCTTGTGGGCAAACGTTGAAGGACCATGCATGATTCATGAATCATTGTCCAAAAGGACAGGCTCTTTGCACTCTAGCTCTCTTACCAACATGTCACTAGCTCACTACTTGTAGTAACATTGGTGAGATCACATGATCGATAAGAGTGGTGTAGTGGCATGTATTGGTGCAGCATTGAAGTTAGTGGCCGGAGAGCACAAGGGCCCCCAAAGCCAAAAAAAAAAAAGGTGGCCTAGGTAGAGCTTACATGCATGCATGGATACATAAATTCATGGTGGGCTGACATGCTCCATGTCCCCTTTGATCCCTGCTTTTCCCCCACATAAAGCGAAACCCACGCACTCGGATGCAATTGTTGGATCTTGTGCAGTCTTTTTCCCTTTAAATTTTACCCCTGCAGCATGCCCTGCCTCCTTTTTTACCATGCTCCAGCAAAAGCTACTGCGTGCGCCCAAAAGTGGGATTTGGCATGCTACATATATTCTCTGTAATCTGATAACCTAGCTACATCACTTTATTACCCCACCATTGATTTGAGCATGCTTATTATGGTCTTTTGCATAAGTATATATACATCTCAGTATACCGATTGACTGTTTACACCTGACCGTTTAAACAGAGAATTAATTTTTCATTTCTTCCTGAACAGTATGTCATATCCATGCCATTTCTCTTAAGTTGATCTGATTCGAGCTTGACTTTTTTTTGTGGAAGAGCATTATTTATTTGATACCATTTTTGCACAAATTCCATACCTGGCCTTCTGCTCATCATATTCCGATATATATAATAAACTTCATAAAGAAAATAAACTATACAAGGCCCCACTCATCATCCACACATATGTCTCCGGACCACACGGAACTGACAATAAACACTTTAGGGAAAGGTTTGCTTGCATTTACGCTTGGTTACTAACATGAGGATCTCCACCCAAATCGATCAGCTGGGGGGATTGCATTATTGTATGGTTACGCTGACACACACACTAGCTAGGAGCCTAGGATCTCGCCCAAATCCCCTGGCAGACAAGGCCTACACATGGTGATGTCATCTCCCGGGCAAAAGATGCAGGCTCTGCTTTACCCCATGCATGCAGACGCCATGCGATGATTTCATGCAGGTGTCTGCTGGGTGCTGGCCGGTGGGGTCTCTGGTAGTGGCGCCGGCCACCAGTCCGGCCGTTAGCCAGTGACTGATTTGGAGTCACCTCCATCTTTTTCTCGCCACTAAGCTGTGTTATCTAGGAGGGCGCAGCCCCTGCCCCTGCATCTGCATGCATGTGTGTGGCGAGATCAGAGCGAGGCTGCAAGAGCACGGCGTACGTAGCAGCAGAGATCCCCAGGGAAAATAGAATCATGCATCTTTTTATGGCCCCTGCCCCTGCATATGCCCTGCAGGACCGGGCTTGATTTTTTATATATATACTAACATCGATCGATCGATGGATCACTTTGATTGATAGGATGCAGTAGTGGTGCAAAGAGAGTGAGTTAACAGCTGGGGGCAATGCAGTCTCTACCACTTTGGGCCGGCCAAACTTTTTTTTTAATTTATATGGAACAAGCGTAGCTTAGTTGGTAAGATTCCTTGTGGTGGAACCTACCCATTCGAGTCTCCGACTCGGCACGGGTGTCACATTTTCCTGGATTTATTCCAAGATTTAACCGGTGTTTTCTTTCAGTGGTAGGCTACGTGCCCGTCGATAGCGAGACGCATGTGGTGACTTCGTCAATCTCAAGATCAGAACAGTCGGCCCAGTCTCTCAGAGGTGCTCATAGAGGTAGGGTCTGCGTGCGTGTATTCATAGGGGTGAGTGTGAATGTGTGTGAGTGTCTGCATCTATACTGGTCTTTCGCAAAAAAAAACCATTTTTATTTACATATACATGTCCCAAATAAGTTTATATTTCCCATACATTCCAAAAAAATAAAAATTTATATGGCAAATGCATCATGGTAATTAAGAAGACAACAAATATATATATATATATAGAGAGAGAGAGCTTGTAAGCTGCTGCCACTAGTAGAGAAACCGCTTTTAGTCCCGGTTCCGCAACCGGGACTACGCCACCGGGACTAAAGGTCCCGGGTATTTACCCGGGACTAAAAGCCACCTTTAGTCCCGGTTGGTAATACCAACCGGGACTAAAGGGTCTCCACGCGGCGCCCATGGTGGAGCCCCTCTAGTCCCGGTTGGTATTACCAACCGGGACTAAAGGGCTTTTTTTTCTGTTTTTCTTTTTCTTTTTCTTTTCTGGTTTCTTTTATACAGAGATACGTATTATACCTGTATAATAATATACGTATATGTCTATATATGTATTAGTTATACGTCACTAATGCATTAAACTATTAATACTGATATTAATATATATGGTAATAATATTAAACTTATATATATTTAAATAAAACAAATTTTGATAAATCCAAGATTAATATTAATATTTACATCAAGATTTCAATATTAATATTTACACCAAGATTTCAAAGGAGCATATACAAAATTCCTAATATTTGCTCCTTGTATCGGGCTCGTGTCCATCCCACCAGAACGCCCCTGTCTTGCTCACGACCTCATCGATTATAAATCCGCAGAGTGTCTCTTGAATCGCCGCGACTCTTTGGTCCGGTAAGATCTCATCTTTCATATTCTTTATCTGAGGATGTGGTTAATAGAAAAATATAAATAATAGCTTTTATGACTCACATGCATGCATACATACATATAGATTTCAATGGAAATGGAACATACCGTCAGGTCCCAATTAGTGACGATCGTCTTATGCCCTACAAGAGTGTGCATGTACTCACAGACATAATATCCACATAAATTGGTGCCTTGATTCTGCCTATAACACTTTATAGGAGAAATGGTCAAGTCATTACATGCATAATCATGATAATGAAATAAAAAAGAGATGTTGGTCTATGTATAGTAGTATTTACCGGAAAGTCTCCCTTGATACCAAGTTATTCCTTGAATGGACCTTTTTGCTCTGCACGAAACTTTTTCCAACACCTGCGCACACCATATGAAATAAATGGAATTCTTGGCTGAGCTAAAGAGAAATAATAGTGCGAGGACGAAAATTACTTTTGAAGGAGGTCAATCATTGGTTGGTACGCGTCCCGTGGTCCCCTCAATGAGTCCATGATGGTCAACAAACTTATGTCCGGTTGTATAACAAATAATATCCAATGAAACCTATTTACATGCAAGTTTTGTACCAAGAGTCACGTCAATTGAAATAAAAATTATGTTAGGAAAAAAACTAAAAGATGCACAAGACAGTAAAAGTACTCACCCAAAGTTGTAAGGAAATAGAATCATTGTCTTGTAATGTTGTACACGTAAGAATCTGTCAATGTTGTTCATTGTGTCTTCATAAAAATTTAGTAACATATGCTTGTTTACAGTTTTTGGGTCGATGAAGCCCAAGTGAAAGTATGAGTTTTTCCTGCATTCTTCAATCTCCATTCTACAGGATACAATTTAAAAAAATAAATGTTTAATAATAGGTTGACAATACATAGGAGACGTTAAATATAGAAATAAATGAAGCACTTACAGCACCCAGCAGCTGAGGAGAGACACGTCAAGGGCATCCCTATGGTATATCTGATAAAATTCTGAGAATTCCAGATACATAACATTATCGCCACGAAAGTAGTCATCATCTCTAATCTTCAATCCCACCATGTTCTGGCCTTGGGCCGACGCCTGGAGGTACCATTCATGTAATCTGTACATTTTTGTTGACAGCGTGTTGTACGTATCGGGGTCAACTAGAGGTAAGCCAAGCTGAAATGACCACCTTGGTATAGCCTTTGGGGTCTTACTCTCATCTAGCATTTGCGAGGGCGTCATTTCTGCCCCTTTGCAAAACTCAAGCAGGTCGACCGGTCCAATTCCAGCATTCACCATGAGTGGATCAATTGTTTGCCTCTCCTGCTCACCGAGCTGAGCAACAGCCTTTTCCTTCCTTTGTTGCTTGACGCTCTTGTGGCTCTTGGTAGACTCTTGGCTCTGTTGACTCCGTCGCTCCTTCTCCTCCCTTTGATTCTTCTCATACGATTTCTTAATAGAGCGGTCATAGTCTGACAACAATTTCTTCTGAGTTTCTTTAGCCATGCCAATAAAGAAAGCAGACTTAGCAAAATCAACTACTTCTTTTTCTCGGGCTCCTTCTTTTTGAAGAACTCTTTAACCTTATCCAGACTATGCTGCTTGCACTCCTCATCAGTTTTTTCCCATGGTAGCTTGGCAGGTTCCTTGGCTTGCTTTGCTGGCTTCTTTGCAGGTGGCTTTGTTGGTGCCTTGGCTTTCTGTTGCTTAGCTTTCTTTGCCGGCGGAGGTGCAGGCGGCGGAGATTGCTTAGCTGGAGGTGACGGAGATTTTTGAGTTGTTGGCGACGGAGACCTTTGTGATAATTGAGATAATTGAGATAATTGATATAAAATGATATAATTGATCTCACAATTGATATAAACTAATATCCAACTATTATCAAAAAATCACACTAATATAAAAACAAAAAAAAGACTAATATCCAACTAGAATCCATCTAATTGATCTCACAATTATATTATAGTATATAAACTAAAATAAGTTTTTTGATCTCCCATTTAGGAAATGACATATAATTGACATTTAAAACATAGAAACTAAACTAAACTAAGATTCATTCTTATATATTGTTATAATAACAAAAATTCATTCTTATATACCGTTATATCGTTATAACAAAAATTCATTCTTATAATAACAAAAATTCATTCTTATAATAACAAAAATTCATTCTTTTACTAATAACATATAATTCACATTGAAAACATAGAAACTAAACTAAGTATAATATCCAACTAGTTCCTAAAAATTGATATAAACTAATATCAAAAATTTGAGATAATTGAGATAATTGATATAAAATGATATAATTGATCTCACAATTGACCTTTGTTCAGGAAGAACAGGCGAATATTGCTGCGGCGGGGACTGCGGAGCTGGAGGCGGCGGAGATGCCCTTGAGCTTTGGGGTGACGACGAAGGCCCCTCAGGAGTTAAGACGATGTAACGCTTCTCCCATAGGATAACACCATGAACTCCTCTTCTAGTGTCGTCTCCCCGTCACCTCCAGGAATGTCAAGCTGGAGTGATTCGTACCCGGCCAAGACCTGCTCCACCCCAACTCTAGCATAGCCAGCAGGTATTTGCCCTCCATGGTAGAGATCTCCTTCTTGACTCGGCAAAGCAGTACCGTACGCCACCTTGAACGTTAAATTCTTGAATGGACTGTGTAGCTCACAGGTCGTCCGCCTGGTTATATCGTCCACGGGGTAGCGTTGGACTTGAGCATCAATTGGGACGTCAGTGGACGCGCAACTGCTTCGATGATGCTGGGTAGGGCTAATTGGGTCTACTGGAGCGCCGGCGGATCCACGGCTTTGTTGCTGAGAGCTAAGTGCTATCTCCAGTTGCCGCTGAACCTCCCCAGTTATTTGTTCGTTCTGCAGTATCCTTTCCTCGAGTCGTCGCATCTTCTCTTGCTCCTCGTTTTTTCTTCTGCTGCGACTTCTGTAGGACTCAATGCAGTCGGCAAACCCGTACTTCCATGGAACCCCTCCTTTGCCTCGCGTCCGTCCAGGATGCTCGGGATTCTGCAGAGCAAACGTGAGCTCATCCTTTTCTCTGTCCGGGCGGAACTCTCCCTTGGCAACTGCTTCTATGGCATGCGTAAGTCTCCGTGCGGCATCATACTAAGGACTGTGTCGAGCAAGGTCCGAGCAGTAGTTTTCTGGACAGCGAATGGAAGAAATGACAGCCTGCACCAACATTTTTTTTACGACATCCTTTTACCAATTAACATCCTAGAAGATTTCACAAAACCACGCGAATCAGCAAAGGCTTTTTGTGACTGCTGCTTCGAAAAAGCGCCGCCGAAGCAGCATGAGCAGGCTTCTGTATCTGCTGTCCAAAGATGCATTCCCCGGTATCGGGGGCCAATGTTCCGCCATGGGCATAATACCAATGTCGTGCACGGTCAGTCCAAGTTGATGTCTGTGGTGTGATACCTCTATCACGTAGATCTTGTTCCATCTTTTCCCATTTTGGAATAGCTGCAGTGTAGCCACCTTGGCCGAGATGGTGATGGTATTCTTTCTGGGCGGCATTAGATTTGTTCGTCTCCATAAGCTTCTTTCCAAGTGTCGAACGCTTGTATTGCACAAATGCAGCCCAGTGGGGTCTTAGCTTCTCATATGCTCCTGTGAAAGTTGGCGTGCGATTCTTGTCAATAAAATTTCTGTAGAGTTTCTTCTTAAAGCTCTGGAATTGTTCTGCCATCTTCAAAAGAGCCCAAGCTTTCACTCTATCCTCAGTTCCTGCTGGCACTGTGAAATGTTCTTGTAGCTGCTGCCAGAGCATATCTTTCTCTCTTTGAGGGACAAAGTTTGTATCCCCGCGTTTCATAGGTTTCCATCTTGGAATGCTGATTGGGATGTGATCTCTGACAAGAACCCCGCATTGATTTGTCATCTTCCTTGCAACGTCAGCTGGGGCAATTGGTTTGCCTGCATGGTCCACTTGTGACAATGAAACGACCCTCCAGCTTTTTTGTAGGTCCTCTTTTCCCCGAATTCGACGTCATTGCGGAGGGCTAAAAGTTAAGAGAAGATACTTATGCATTAATGTATGTACCTCTTAAATCATCGTGGCACTATTACTAAATGTGCTAATGTTTATGTACCTCATCAGCATCGGTGCCTTGTTCATCATCGTCACCATCTGACTGCTCAATTCCCTCCCCGGACATGTGAGGTACTGATCGGTGTTGCTGCCATCATCGGCTTCAGGGACGGGGACGGCACCACTGCCTTCAACAATTATTTCATTGAGAAGATCGTTGGTTTCATCTTCGTTAAGTCCCAAATCCATCTAATATGAAAAGGTAAACTAAGTTTAATTTGATCTCCCATTTAAAAAATGACATATAATTGAAATTTAAAACATAGAAACTAAACTAAGTTTAATATCCAACTAAAACACCAAGATTCATTCTTCTATATCGTTATAACAACAAAAATTCATTCTTATATACCGTTATATCGTTATAACAAAAATTCATTCTTATAATAACAAAAATTCATTCTTATATCCGGTTATATCGTTATAACAAAAATTCATTCTTATGATAACAAAATTTCATTCTTATAATAACAAAAAATCATTCTTATATACAGTTAATTGATCGCACAATTGATATAAACTAATATCCAACTATTATCAAAAAAATGAGATAATTGATCTCAAAAAAATGAGGTAATTATCAACTAAAATCACACTAATATAAAAACGAAAAAAGACTAATATCCAACTAATTGATCTCATAATTATATTATAGTATATAAACTAAACTAAGTTTTTTGATCTCCCATTTAGAAACTGGCATATAACTAAAATCACAACTAGATTGATTTAAAAGATATAGCATTGAAAGCATAAGCTCTAGAGAATATTTATGAATGGCATTGAATGTGACATGGGTAAGGCATGAACGATCACAAAGTGGTACAAACTTAGAGCCCTAAGAGATTTTTCATGAAATTGAGCAAAATGTGCAATAAGCATAGGCTCTAGGTTGATTTGATCACAAGCTCATGGGAGTGATATAGAGAACTTCTAAGCAATTGATTTGTCCCAAAGAGATTCATAGAAAAAAATGGACAGCATATCCCCATAAAATTGAGTTTAAAAGGACCACTACTGGAGATCGAAACCATCGATAGCATGCACAAATTGTCACAGTTATACTCATCAACCACACTTGTCAAACACCGTAATTCATCAATTTGATCAATTGATATAAACTTATATAAAAAATTCGAGATAATTGAGATAATTGATATAAAATGAGATAATTATCAACTACACAATTTACACAAAATTAAGAGAATGAAACTAAGCATGCATATGTTCATATAAAAATGATATTAAGAGAATGTATATAAAAATGATATATATAATAACACAATTCATATAAAAATTGAAAAAAATTAAAAAAAACCACCAGTCGTCGGCCGGCCGTCGCGGCGGGGGTGCGGGGGGCGTCGCGCCGTGGGCTCGGGGCGCCGAGCGTCGCG